>OY728134.1:526317323-526917323 GCA_963277665.1 Viscum album
TTATTTGAAAACTATAGGGTGTTAAATAAAATATCTAGGTAGATATATATATGTATTGGGAATCTAGTAGGAGGATCCCTAATTGTGGAAGAGTTTTTGTTTATGTTGGCTCCTTTTTCTACAGTTTTATTAGCACATATGATGTGTCCAGCCGTCGTTCTGGTTATTTTATTTTTATTATTTCATGGTTCTAAGTGTTCACGCTGAGGTTTGGGTTGATCCCAGATTAAAATTTGTTGTCGTTTAACACATTTACTGGGTTTCGGACCCATGCGCGGTAGCCACGCGGTTGGCGGTCGCCGCGCAGTCGGCCTATGTGTCAGGAATTTTCCCCTTCATTATTTATTTATATAATTTTTTGATAATATGGTGTAATTAATATTTTTTTTATTAGTCTTTATTTAGTTTTATTTATTATTTTCATTCTTCTGTTACTATTATTATTATTTTCATTGTTAATAAATTTTATTTATATTACCATTATTTTCCATATTTTTATTCTTATTATTTGTATCGTTATTATTATAATCATTCTACTGTTAAAATTATTATTAATATTATTAATATTATTAATATTATTAATATCACTAATACTAATTTTTATTAATCTAATTGAATGAAATAAAATACAAACCTAAACCCTAGGTCCAGCCCCCTTTTTTCCTGTTCTACCGCCCCCCCACCCCCCCCCCCCCTTTTTTCCTCTTCTCTCTTGTGCGTAGCACTACAGCCTCGACCCCCCTCCCACCATGGTTCTCCCCTACCCAGCCGACAGGCCTCCGCACCCGGATCCCCTCCTGACTCCGCTCGCCCGGCCTTCACCCACACCCGCCTGCCCGCATGACCTCCGGCTTCCCCCGCGCCCGCATCGGCCTCTGCGCGAACCCCCAACCTCCGTGCGACCCTCGAACACCATCTCTCCCCTCCCACTCTGGAGACCCCACCACGCTGTCCTGCCGGCTCAAGCGTCCCCCTCGTCCCAGCCTCCAGACCTCCAACAACCCTGGCTGCCCGCCGGCCACCACCTCCCGGTGACCCGGCCTCCAGCTCCCTCCTCCCGCACCACCGCACGACCCACCTCCACTGTCTGGTGCCTTTCCGGTGCCCCCTGCCCTATTCCAGCCAGCTCCCACAATTTTCTGGCAAGCCCGCCGCCAGCCAGCAACCTCCAGTATCCACCCGCAGTACCCGAAACCCTATCCTCTTCTATCCAAGGTAAATTTCACTTTATTTTTGGTGTTTTATTTTTCTTGTTTAGTAAATTTAGTATGTCATGTGATTAATCTACTTAGTGAAATTATGGTTTTTCTTGATGTTTAAATATTCTTTTTATGTGTTTGGTAACGTGTTTATGTGATACGAGTGTTTTGTTCATTGGAAACCCCTGTTGACCAATTTGTAATGTTTTATAAACGGTGTCATTAGTTTATTAAAATGTTCAAGGGTTGCAGTCGTGTTATGGTGTGATTCCATTGTGCGTTTAGTTATAAAAAAAGTTTTAAGTGATTCCTTGATATTTTGAGTCATGCGACACATTTTGAATTTGTTTAATTAATATTCTTGGTGGTTTGGTTAGTTGTGAAAATGGTTTATTTAATTGTGTAGTTAGTTTAATAATCTGTGTAGGTGGGGTTAATTGTGTTTTTCATGAGGTGTTGATTATGTTTTGTCATAAAAGATGGTTTTGAAGTGGTTATTGGGTGCGTAAGCCAAGGGTTACTATTTGTAATTTGTATTATAAAATTTAAATTAGTTTATTAAACGGTATAGATGATGTGAGTTGTGTTTTAAAAATGTGTTGAGGTGGTTCTTTTGTGTTGTTTGTTCATTTGATTTGTTTTAAGTCCATGTTAATGTATTTTATTTATCATTGTGGTTTCATCACGTTGACACGGTTTTTCCATGGTCATGCGATCGTCATATTGTGCATGCTTGTGCGCCTGTGCGAGGCGTGTCATGTGGTCGCGTTGTCGCGTTCGAGCTGTGAGTCGAGGTAGGTTCTCATTGAACTACTTTTAAAATTTAAGTTACATTATTTCTTGCTATTTGTGAACACTAATTGTTCAAATTAAATATATTTTTTATTTTAATAAATGGGAGATAATATAAGGAAATTGATTATTAAATGATTATTTGGTGTAAAAAGAGTCGTTTATTTTATACACGTTGCTTGAAATATTTTCTGGATGAGTGGACATCCAGTGATGAAAGAATACATGTTTGTCTTTTAAACATAATTCATGGAATTTCAGATATGTTTTTGGTTTGAGAGATAAATTATTTCTTCTGAACAAGTATTCTTGTTCTCATGAGAAATTTCTCGGTTGGATCATACAGATTATTTGGAATAATACAATGATTTGGTTTTTTTTTCAAAAAATATTTGATATTCTACAAAGTAGTGTCTTGGGGATTTTTAAATGGTTTCAAACAAGTTTTGGTCTTATAAAGATGTGGTACTTTTTTTAGTGGTGATTGTGAAATGTGTACAATGCCCATTTGACACTTTTTGGAAAATGAGGAAAATGTTTTGATGAAAACCCTCCAATGATAACTCTCTTGCCTTGGTTGTATCTGGTTTTCTGGGAGGCCCATGCTTCGAGGATCCTGGGTACATTAGTAGTTTAAAGGCAAGAGGTTGTCCCATGGAGTGGCTCCGGGTGATGTCTTCTGTGCATTATTATTATTATATATGTATGTATGTGATTGGATGTTCAACTCGCATCAATTGGCTCACCCCCTTTCCAAACAGTAGAGAAATGGGAATCTGGAATATTGAGAGAATATTCTATGAATTATTACTGCACTGGTAGGTTATGGTACTGACATGTGGCCCATAGTAGGTGGATATATTGGGTATATTAATATGGTATTTTCCCTCGACATTCCTGAGAAAGGATGGTCGAGCGTATTGATCGTATTGATTTCATTGTGTGTGACATGTCAACAAGGATGATTTATCATGTATTTGTGTCTTCTGGTTTATTCCCTATCTCCTAGGTTCACCCATGTCTGTGACTTTTCAGTTACTTGTTGTGATGAATATGGTACCTGTATATATTTTCTTTTCATTGCCCTTACTGTGAAACTACTGTACCATTTTCATGTGTAGTGTTTTCACTAGAATGTAATGTGTTGTTTAAAAGTGGATTATGAATACAGTTTTCAAAGAAAGGTGTCTTATACTTCTTGTGACAACTCAAAATGTAAACATCACTTCCCCTTTTAAAAATTCTAATGTCTCACTAAAATAAGGACTTTCGTTTTTGTGAAATGAATAGGGATAATGAATCATACTTTGATTTTGTGTAACATGTAGAAAAATTTTCATTCATAGATTTTAGTTCAAACTGGAACCGGTGTTTCTTTTATCTTAAAATTAGTGTAGTAGTAATAGATTTATCGGTCTATCTATTGTGTTTTAATACTCATGAATATAGTGTTTTCTTGTTTTTAGTTTTGTTGAAGGTTCCAGTTTTAGTTGTTCGCTTTGAATGACGTTGGTTGTGGTATTGGAGAGTGACCCATGAGGTCACGTGGATTTCTGGTCGTAGTCAGGTAAGTAGCATTGTTGGATGTTTTTTTATTTATATGGTTTTTTATATTTATTTTACGCTGCATAGTTTTTTTCTTTTTGGCCAATGCATTCCCACATATTTAATTTTGATGCCCGAAACTGGTTGTCAGCCCGTGGGGATCGGGAACGCCCCTCGGGTCATATTGTAGGCCAGATCGGGTGACCGGTTCAGGGTCTACCCCGGATTGTTCCTGAAAAAAATGGTATCAGAGGGACCTTGTTATTTGGGTTGTCTGGTAGATGGAGATTAGGATTTTCCATACTCGAGAGGTAGGTATATGAAATACATCATGAACCCTCGCCCATTCCGCACATCGAGTCACCAGGGATATCCTGAGAATTGATTCTTTGTTTTTTTCTGGTTTGTTTTGGATTGAGGGATGAAAACAGAAGCAAACCGATGTTACATCGTAATCTCACCTGGAGTAGTGACCCATGTGGAGTCCAAATACATGGTTTGAATTCATCCTAGTTATTGATGTTTACTTGGGGCATGGACCACAACCATGTTGCCAGGTTAAGTGTTACCGCTAGTCCCTCACTCTAGTAGTTTGATATAGGTTGAGTGTCATTTTCGTTCTGGTTGGTGTTAGTGCATTTTTGGAAATGAAGGAGGGTTTTTGAAAATGGGACTGATTTCATTTATATATCTTTCATTATATGAAATGGGTTTTAAAACTGAAAGTTTTTGTTTGGAAATCTTGTGTTAGCTTGAAAATTTGTCGAGAATGGTTTGGGGTGAGACCTCAGGTACTCCTTATGAATGGTTTCACATGTCAGAGGATGTGTGGAAAGTGCATTTTTGTGCGTATGAATGAAAGTGGGTGAAGAAATGTGCAACGGTTCATGGGATTACCTGGGTGTGTTTCAAATTAATGGGTTTACCTTTTATTATAAACTGTCTATTAAATGGGAAATTGGTTTTGGGAAAGTGATATTGGTTTGAAAAGTGGATATTCTATTTTGAGAGTGTTCTTGGAATATATTTTTTTAAAATAAAATTCTGGTTTTGGAATCTAAAATTGAACGAGAATTTTGGACAGAGAATTTTGGGTTTTGTTTGTGGTTGTTTGGTTTTCGAGCTGGTTGTTTTTGGATGAGGGTGCATTATTGATGTTGTTTCGATTGATATAGATTTCATATTGGTGTTTTATATTTTGTTCAGAACATGCCGCCCAGAAAGGTCCCTAGAGTTTTGATAAGTTATGCCCAGTTTTTGATCTTTCTCAGATGTTGTCTGTCCTCCATGGTGATTGGAGTCTGTTAGAGAAATTAGAGTTGCTTGAAGAGGTCGAGCGCATATTCAGGGTATTGGGAACTCCTGAAACTATTAGACTGCATGATGTTTTGGGTTTGTTCGAAGGTCAAGATTTGGATGAGTAGGAGTTGTTCGCCCAGCCATTACTGAATGTTGGGATGATTTGGTTTGTCTTTAAAGCTGTCTTTATTCAATGGTTTATACTTGTGGAGGTGATGATGAAGAAAGTGGAAAAGCTCAGGCGTTCTCAACATGGCCAGTAGACAGTGAATGTGTATGTTCTCCATTTCATGGATCTTGTGTCTCTTTTTCTGGTGGTAGTGTCACAGAACTGGATGAAGACTTCTACCTTCATCATGTGTCTTCGTCCAGAGATCAAGGAGCGAGTCCTTCCATTTTGGGAGCATCACTTCTGAGAAGTTGGTGCATGATGTGTTCTTAGCGGAGTTGGTCTCCAGATCCTAAACAGTTGGCAATCCACCATGTCTGGTTGCTCGTGAAGGTCCCCCATCTGATGAGCAGAGTGTGTCAAGTGAATTTGTTTCTAAAGAGTTCTCTTCACTGGCTCTAATTTCCAGTTCGTCAGACCGTCTCATGGTGTACCTTCTGTAAGGATGTTAGGGCATACAAGCCATCATGTCACACCACTCCAAAGACATTCCATCATTGCATGTATCTGGATCATCTAGAGAAGGTTTGCAGAAAGCGTCACCTATGGAATACATTGTGACCAGAAAGATTCTGGTGCCTGACTGTGAGGTAGGAGATGCTTCAACCATCAGAGCCCCAACCACAGGTCTTGAGGTGAATCTCGCGTGAATTCAGAAGTTTTCGGGGGTGTGAAGCCTCTTTTTGTGTTTCTTGTTCCGTGTTTTGGCAACAAACATTTGTTTTCCATCCATTCTCATCATTCCGCTGTTAAATTTTTGGCATTGTTGTAGGTTCATTGTGTCATTGTGAAGTTAGTATGGACATGTTCGTTTGTAATCCAAACAGTCCGGTTTGTCTGAATTATGATTCTCTGAATCATACGTTTTTCTTTATAATTGTATTTGAACCCTATATGGGTTAGTCTTAGTTTGACTATGTTCGTTTGGGGATGTAGGTGCCTATGGAAGGATCGTCGTTTGTGGTAATTCTCTAGTTTACCTTGTGGGTTATGTTTTTCTTGGCGGTTTCTCCCTAGTGTTTGGGGTTTTTGTCTATGTATATGTTTTAGCAAAGGTGTTGTTTCACTCATACTAAAAATTTTAGTTTGGGTTAGTTGGGAGTTCCTACATCACACCCCTTCTCAGGATGATATGTTTGAATGTTAAAATTTCTATAGTAGTTGAGTTCTTGTGGTGGGGAGAACCCTCTCGTGTTCTCCCATTCACGTATGATGTGGTTTCTTCTAGTTTTATTTGGGCTGGGATTCTTGTTTGGTCCATCATTCGGCAGGGTGACTTTCTAGGGGCGGAAAGTGTCTGTGGTAGGGAGAATTGTCACAGCCACCATTTCTGGTTATTTTTTTTAATATTTCATAGTTCCAAGTGTTCACGCCGAGGTCCGGGCTGAGACTGGATTAAAATTTGTTGTCGTTTAACACCTTTACTGGGTTTTGGACTCGTGTGTGGACACTGCCCGGTTGGTGATCACCGTGTAGTCGGCCCAGGTGTCAGGCATCTTCCCCTTATGTTTAATTTTTATTATTTTTGATAATATGGTATAATTAACATTTTTTTTCTTATTCTTCATTTTGTTGTATTTATTATTTTTATTCTTGTGCTACTATTATTATAATTTACATTATTTTTTTTGTTAATACATTTTATTAATATTGCCTTTATTATTAATATTTTTATTCTTATTATTTTTATCATTATTATTATTATCATTATAGTTCTAATATTATTATTATTAATAATATTATTAATATCACTAATACTAATTTTTATTAATCTAATTGAATGAAAAAATTAAATACAAACCTAAACTTTATGTGCCACCCCCCCCCCCCCTTCATGATCCACCACGGGTCAAACCCCCCCTTCTCCTTCTCATGTACGCAGCGCTGCAGCCATGACCCCCATCCCCCCATGGTTCTCCCCTGCCCAGCCGATAGGCCACCGTACCGGGCTCCCCTCCTGACTCTGCTCTCCCCAGCCTTCGTCCCTCCCCTCCTGCCCGCACAACCTCCGGCGTCCCCCGCTCCCACACAGGCCTCCTCCCAGCCTTCGTGCGACCCCCAGCCTCCAACACTCCCCTCCTGCTCCGGCGACCATGTCGTGTCGTCCTGCTGCCTCTTGTGTCCCCTTATCCTGACATCCCATCCTCCAGCGACACCACCAGCCACCTCCTCCGGCGACCCGGCGTCCAGCTCCCAGCTCCCGCACCCCCGCACGACCCACCTCTACTGTCTGGCACCATTCCGGCACAACATGACCTGTTCTAGTGACCTCCCACTGTTTTCCAGCAAGCCCACCGTCGGCCAGTGACCTCTGGTATACACCCACAGCACCTGAAACCCTCTCCTCTTCTAAATAAGGTATGTTTCACATTATTTGTGGTGTTTTATTTTTCATGTTTAGTCAATTTATTATGTCATGATATTAATCTACTTTGTGCGAATATTGTTTTTTCTTGACGTTTAAATATACTTTCGATGTGTTTTGTAACGTTTTTATGTGATTCAAGTGTTCTGTTCTTTGGAATCCTATGTTGAGCCATTTGTAGTGTTTTATAAATGGTGTCATTGTTTTATTAAAATGTTCAAGGGTTGCAGTTGTTTTTTGGTGTGAAGACACTGTGAGTATAGTTATAAAATAATTTTTGAGTAAGTCCTTGATATTTTGAGTCATGCGACACATTTTGAATTTTTTTAATAAATCTTCCTAGTGGTTTGGTTAGTTTTGAAAATGCTTTATTTAATTATGCAGTTTGTATATTAATATGCATAAGTGGGGCTAATTGTGTTATTTATGTGGAGTTGTGTACATTTGGTCATAAAAGAGGGTTTTGAAGGGGTTATTGTTTTCATAAGCCGTGGGATACTTTTTGGAATTTGTTTTATAAAATTTAAAGTGGTTTATTAAACGGTACAGATGACGCGAGTTGTGTTTTGAAAATGTGTTGAGGTGGTTATTTTGCGCTGTTTATTCAATTGAATTATTTTAAGTTCGTGAACATTTATTTTATTTATCATTGTGGTTACAGTGCATTGACATGGTTTTTCCATGCTCATGCAATCGTCATATTGTGTGTTCTTGTGCGCCTGTGCGAGGCGTGTCGCGTTCGAGCTGTGAGTCGAGGTAGGTTCCCTTTGTAGTGCTTTTAAAATTTAAGTTACATTAGTTCTTGTTGTTTTTTAACATTAATTTTTCAAATTAAATATTTTATTATTTTTAATAAATGTGAGATAATATAAGGAAATTAATTTTAAAATAATTATTTGGTGTAAAAAAAGCCATTTATTTTATACACGACGCTTGAAATATTTCCATTGAGTAGACACCCAATGGTGAAAGAATGCTCTTTTGGATTTTAAACATAATTCATGGAATTTTATATGTGGTTCTAGTTTGAGAGATAAATGAATTTTTCTAAACAAGTATTCTGGTTCTCAAGATAAATTGCACGGTTGGCTCTTACAGTTTATTTGGAAAAATAAAATGGTTTGGTTTGTTTTTATAAAAATATTTGGAAGCATGCGAAGTAGTGTATTGGGGATTATTAAATGGTTTCAAACTATTTTTGGTCATATAAATATGTTTTACTTTTTTTATGTGGTGATTGTGAAATGTGTACAATGCCCATTTGACACTTTATGGAATTTGATGAAAATGTTTTGATGAAAACCCTCATAGGATAACTCTCTTACCATGGTTGTAACTGGTTGATTGGGAGGCCCAGACTTTGAGGCTCCCTGGTACATGAGTAGTTTAAAGGCAAGTGGTTGTCCCATGGAGTGGATCGGGGTGATGTTTTTTGTGAATTATTATTATTATATATGTATTTATGTGATTGGATGCTCGACTGGCATCAGTTGGCCCACCCCCTTTCCAAACACTTGAGACATGGGAATCTGACATATTGAGATAATATTATAATAATTATTTTTTCACTGGTAGGTTATGGTACTGACCAGTGGCACATAGTAGGTGGATATATTGGGTTTAATACTATGGGATTTTCCCTCAACCTACCTGAGAATGGATGGTCGAGATTATTGAGCATATTGATTTCATCGTGTGTGTGACATGTCAACGAGGATTTTTTATCTTGTATTAGTGACTTCTAGTTTATTCTCAATCTCCTAGGTTGACCCATGTCTGTGTCTTTTTAGTTACATGTTGTGATGAATACGGTACTTGTATATATTTTCTTTTCATTTCCCTTACTATGTAACTACTATATCGTTTTCATGTGTAATGTTTTTACTAGAAAATGATGTGTGGTTTTAGAGTGGTTTATGGATACTGTTTTCAAAGAGAGGTGTTTTATACTTATTGTGCTAATAGAAAATGTTATCATCACTTACCCTTTGAAAAATGAAAATGTATCACTAAAAGAATGACCTGGGTTTTTGAGAAATGAGTTGAGGAAATAACCTGTACTTTGTTTTTGAGTAATATATAGAAAACCTTACTTTCATAGATTATATATCAAACTAGAGATGGTGTTTCTTTTATCATAAATTTAGTGCATTGGGAATAGATTTATCGGGATAGCCTACTGAGTTTTAATACTCACACCTATAGTGTTTTCTTGTTTTTAGTTCTGTTTTAGGTTCCAGTTTTAGTTGTTCACCATAAGAGATGTTGGTTATGGTATTGGATAGTGACCAAAAGGGTCACGTGGTGTTCTGGTTGTAGTCAGGTTTGTATCATTGTGGGTTGTTTTTTTATTTATATGAATTTTTTTCTATTTATTTTCCACTCCTTATTTTTTTCTTTTGGGCCAAATCATTCCCACCTGTTTAATTTTGATGCCTGACACTGGTTGCCATCCCGTGGGGATCAAGAATGCCCCTCAGGTCCTGTCGCCGGCCGGTTAGGGTGACCAGTTCAGGGTCGACCCTGGTTGGTTCGTGACATGATGGATGGATGTTGATGGAGATTTGATACCATAGAGGTTTCCACTACACTCGCTCATTGATAATATATTAAGTGAGATAATTATGGCTTTTCCTTTATCACCCATTGTTCTACTTAGAGATTAAAAATGAAAAATAGATTTATTTTTCCCTACTCACCCATCGCCTTGGGTTGATACTACCCATATAATTACATTGATATTGGTAAATAAGTGTATTCCAGCCATCTTTCTAGTACGTCATTGGTGGATTTGAGTAGTTACCACTATATAGTTGATTTGAGAATGTGATAGATGTTAATATAATTGTGTTTTACTCACATTCTCTCCAATAATTATTGGATTATAATGGATGAAAAAAATCATATATTATCTATTCTACAGTACAAGACACATGAATTTGAAGGACTAGATATATAGATAGAGTTTATGAGATGTGTAATAACAATAATACCATTATTATAAAAAAATATGGGAGAATTTTTATTTCTTCCAATGTCCAAATATATGTATAGCTACTACTTTTTTCTATATGTATTTCCTGTAGTACATCAAGGTTAGGAAGAGACAAAAAATACATCCAGAATCACATTGATACTTGCATGTTGGTTGAATTATTGTTTTGTAAATATATAATGAAATGTGAGATTTGATAACTATATTATAGTATATTATGGATAGAGACATTATTATTTAGAAATCATGATTATAATGAAATATGGGTATCATTCAAAGAGATTATAATGAATATTTACATGTATTGTGTTGATATATGGTGAGGTTTATTTTTCTAAACATTACATATTGTTGATTAATATTTAACTCATATAGTTACAAGGATTTATCACATCATTTTATGATTATACTGGGTATTATTAAATTCACCTTTCTATGGTCACTTTCATATTTAATTCCTTGTTTTTATAGCGATCATTTTAATCATTTGGTGGATAATATTATATGGGAGATAATGGTGGTAAATATAAATTTTTTTTCATAGAGGTATCATTATGCAAGACAAACATATGCCCTTAGTGAGTGTGCTCAAATATGTTTTAGATGTTTTTTTTTATTTTCTGATTACATTGGTTTTAACTTAAATTTAATATGGGTTTTTGTTAATATATTCATTAGTTTTACTGATCAGATGATGTTTCATTTAAATCATGGTGGATGATGTCAAATGTTAGTATGTGATATGTAGTATTTGGAGGTACTAGGTCACATAATTTGTATGTATACATCATCATGGGTCTCTTTCATATGGACTATTATGGGATTTCTTGGAGACTTCACTGATTAGTTTTTTATGAAAAGAATTCTCAATTGAATTAACTCATTAAAATACTAAATAAAATTAGTCTAAATAAATTTATTGAATCTAAATTTTCATACGCTAAGGGAATATAAATAAATGGATGAATCAAGTATCAATTATGAGAGTTATAATAATGTGTTTATATGTTATTTATCTAAAATTTTAAATATTATAATATTAGTGAATTGATCATGGTTGTAATAATTATGTTATGTTTAAATATTAATCATAAAAGGGAATAAAAAAAATTTAAATAAAAATATCCACCTCAAATTTATTTACGGGAAGATAAATTTAATACATAAATGATATAACCATGGATATTAATAATTTAATTATTAAAAAAAATATATCATGATATAAATTAATAAACTTATATAACTATCAAATTGAAAAGTTTTCATAAAAACATAAATAGATATTCTAATTAAATTTATAGTGATTTTAGGAATAAAATTAGGGATAATGAGGTTTTTTATTAATTAATAGGACATATAAAATTAAACACATAACCATTTTCGTAAAACATAATCTAAAATCAACATCTTTTATGGACTAAACATAAATGGATACTAGTTTAGATTAATATTGAGTGGTTCGGAATATGAATGGAATTTGACTAAGATTCTCATACTCTATATTATAGTTTGTACAAGAGATGAAGTAAATGATGAAATTTAATAATTTTCAAATAATCACCCTATGATATTTAATTTCCTTCTTAATTATTTCAATAATTATTATTTGGTTACAGATAAACCATGAATATTAAAATATACCTTCAAGAATAAAGTGAAAATTTGTAGTATAGTGGAGTGAAATACTATAATATAATTATTATTATAAAACAATGCAACAATAAAACAATTTTTATATAAATATATATGAGTTAATTAGTTTTAAAATTATATATTTGATAATAAGTATTCCAAAAAAATATGTGGTTTCATCACATAATTTTTAAAATTACAAGTTAAAAATTACCTAAAATCGTTTTGTATAAGATGGTTTGATATGGTGTAGAAAAATATAATCATAATTATAAATTTCATTATTATATCCATTTTCATCTCAATCTATCATATTTTATGGGGTCCACTTATTTTGGAATGAGAATTTAAAATAATATTTTTTTGAACAATCAATTTATCTATGGGTAGGAAATTTTTATCTTTTTTTAAAAAGTATAATTAGACTTATTCTCACTATAACATTGATTATATGGAATAAACACATTAAAATAAAAAATAAAGTCATACTTGGACTTTAGTATACTTTTAGAAAAATATATAATTTTTAGGATTAAAATTTTTGTTGAATTTAGAGATTATAATTTTCATTATTGTTATAAATTTATTATATAAAAACCCCTTAGTTTGATGTAGTTTATTTGATAACTATAATAAAAAAAATTCCCAATTTCAATTTTAACTAATATTTTATTTACTATTAACATTTGTAAAAATATTATCATTTTCCACATTCCTTTTTATATACTTCTATAAATGTGATCAAGGATAATGTTGATATCTCTAATCCAAAAATATTAATTTTAAATCATTATAAATAAATTTGGAGTTAGTTATAATTGAATATTTATAGTCGTTTTATTTATTGTTTTATCTTTATTGGTTGTTATAGATTACTCATAATATGTTATCATTAATTTTAACAAACATTTTACATTACATGTAGGGTTTTAATGTTCATTTATAATGTATTAAATTTTTATATTTTTTTTGTACAATTATAATTAATAAGTTCATCTTCAATGACCAACATAAATGACATAGGATTATAGGGATTCATTTTATAAAAAAACAACATATGTTCATTGATAAGGTTCCACCTAAATTATGTGTAATTCATTGAAATGTAATATTATTTTATTTTCTGAAATTATTATATGTTTTATTTTTTTATTGTTCACAACAATTTTGATCTTATAATATTTCACATGTCTCATTCGTTGATAATATTTTTAAAAATCTATAATAATTTCTCCTTATATTTTATCTTTTTTAGATCTTCTTTACTAAATATCCATAGAAAATCATCATATTGTAGCCTTTTTATTAACTTTTAATGGAATATCAATACTATACATATAGTATTTAATTTATAATTGAGTTATTAAATTTTTTATGTAATATACAATAACAATATTAATAAAAATATATAAAATAATTTATGATAATAAATGTTTAATTTAATAGAAATAATTGAATAATATTGAACACAAGTTGTTTGAATGCAGTTAGGTATCCTAAAAACCAATGAAAGAGTATTATGATTAACAAATATATATAAATTAGTATATATGGAATTAATGTCTCATTAGATCTCAATTTTTGTTTATAGGAACATGTATTTATATTTGGTGGAATTACATTAGGATATTTTTTTTGATTGGAGGTAGTAATTTTTATCAAAATGAAAACAAAAACAATAGTATTTTCTATTTATTTAAAAAATTGAATAATAATAACTACATTTTTCTAAATGTGCACATATATCAAAATATTATATATGTATGTGAAAATATAATACATGTATAGTTTTGAGTGATAATTTCAAAATTAACTGGGATTCATACCATATTTACATTGACTTGTGTTTTGGGGTTTTTATTATAAAATATTTTATTCTAGTTTTCTTTTATATTTATACAATTAATTAATTTATGTTCAATAGGATAGATTTTATTACATGATATGATATTTGGATTATAAATTTTAGTACTATATATTGTTTTTTTATCTGTTTCATTATGTTCCCCTTTTGGTTTCTACATTATGTGAGAAAATTCATAGACAAATGAAGTGTATAATTTTTAAAAATTTCCATTTAATAAATTAATATATATATATATATATATATATATTCATATAACTTAAATGAAAAAATTTTTAAATGAAAATGAAAATACGATTCACTAACTATCTAGTCATGACAATTGTATTTAGTAACCAATATTGTAACACTAATTCACAACATCATAATAAGGATGTCAAAAAAATCCATATATTATATGTATATATTTCATGACAGGGATTATAATATTTTCACCTATAATAAATCTAAAATACATATAAAACAATAAAAAATAAAAGATAAAGAGGCTTAATGTAATTATTTCAAAATTAGATCTATAGTGATTCATTATTCTAAAAAATAAAAACAATGTTTTGTTATATTTTTATTCACAATATTTATAGCTCGGGGGTTCGTCAAAATGGGTCAAAGATAATCGCCATTTTTTTAGTTGGAAAAATTGGTTTTAATCTACATTTTAGAACATCCATCACATTACCCAATCCATAAATTTTTATTATAATATATATAAATTATATCATAATAAACTCAATGAAATTGTTGTACATTTGTTGAAAATTATATGAAAACACACTCCATAAAAGTCATAACACACTTATAAACTAAAAAACATGTGGTAAAAAATAGGACTGACTACCTAATTTTTTTTGGGAAGTCAATAATAATTATTGTATAGTTAAAGGTTTACTATGAAGAATCCAAACTATATTTCCAAAATAGAATAAATAATAATAAGGGATAGTTTCATCTCTATATTTTTAACATCATTTTAATTAATTAAATCATCATAAAAGTCAATTATAAAAATAAATTTCATGAAAATATAATGATGAATAGAACCTTATGTTCAAATTCCATATTAATAAAAATAACAAAAATAAGATTCAAAATATGATATCATTCACTAGTTTAAAATGATTATTCTATTCTATAGATACAAAATAAACTCATTTCGAATGAAATTTCTTAGTCTTAAAATAATGGAAAATGTGTTTCAATATTAATTTATTATTTTACAAATTTTAAATGATGAGATATGTTAATATAAATTATTAATGTTTAAGTATAAGATATTTCATTACATGAGTAAGCCAATATCTATCATGATGAAAGTACAATTGTTTTTAACATCATGTTTTAGAACTATGTTATTTAAGATTCTTAATGAGGTACTCATACTATGTTATAAATGTGCCACTAAAAGAGTGGGTGAATTATTCGTTATTAATTTTTTAAAAAAACTTTTGAATTATTTTTTATATATTTGATTAATGTAACAAGAATAATTATTTTTAACTTAACTAAATGATTAAATATATAAAATGGTAATACATAATAATATGATAAATGCAATTTATATTTTTTAGAAGATCATTTGTGTGTTTGTGATTAAATTTATTTAGTGTACAATAGGTACCCAACTATTTTCATATTGAATAATACATCAAAAAATAAATAATTATAATATTTTACTTTAGGATATATTTATATAAATAATATAAATTTTCAAATTGTGGTGAGGTTCTCAAAATATATATAAGAACCCTATATGTTATGGATAATATAAAAATTATATAGTGAAATCATAATATAAAATCGTTTATAAAATCATTCATCAATTTCAATGCACTATAAGTGTGTGTTTATATATTTATATATATATATATATATATATATGAATTTTTAGATCATGATTATATGAGGTTATTAATATTTTTATATATTTTTTCATAAATCATCATTCTCTTTTGAATTAATTCCCATATTCATTTTTTTTGTTTTCCAATCTGACAAATAACTAATTAATTTCATCAATAATTTATTATTGAGTTTTACCAAATAATAAACAATTTTACAATTAATTAATGTTTAGTTTTACTTGTTTTAATTGTACATTGATGTTTTTTAATAAATTACAATTTTTCTAGGGTATTTTCAATGAATTTTTTTTATATTAATGTTATGTCATGATAAATAAAATTTCCTTAAATCCATGAAATTTTTAGACATTTTATGTTATTTTAATAGTAATTGTTTCTTTTTTACAACATCGAGTACAAATAAAGAGAACAAAAAAATATTTATTTTTCATTTGTTATATTAGATGAAAATTTAATCATTAAGTAAAATTATAAAAATATATCTTATAAAAAAACCTATATATTCATTTCATGTTAGGTAAGTTTAAATTATAATTTAGTTTATTAAAATATTCATATATAACATTTTCAGGATGATGTTTGTGTTGTGGTTCTATAATGAGTAGCCCCAAAATTCAATATGATGAGTTACATGATGTTTAATAATCATTGGGATACATCTAATAAACAATATGAAAACATAACAGAAATATCACTTTTATCAATATAGAAATTAATTTTAATATTTTAATATTGATACTAGTTGATTTATATCATACACTTTACAATATTCATTATTTTGAACATGGAGATAACATTATCAATTTTAAACTCTTCAAATTGTATAGTTCAAATTTACTATATAAAATATATATTTATATTTTATGATAAAATTAATTTTTTTTTATTTCACTCGTATTAAATCCATCATAAATTCATTTTTGATCTATGAAAACAATTTTCTTGGTAACCATGAATGGTAAAAACAATTTTAGATAATTGTGTAATAAATTTCCTTCTATTAAATAGTCAATTTATCTCACCTTCATTATTGATTTCCGTCATATTAATTTTTTTTTCATTTTAATTTTTTAATTCATATTATATTTTATTGATATTCATGGATTGTAATGGTTTTTTATATTTTATATCAAGATCAATTTATAATTTTCTAAATTATTGTTAATTTCCTCATTAAAATTTTCACATCTCTTTAGTGACGTTATATGAGCTTTGAGCTGCTTACATACACAAATAGGTAACCCAAAAACCTTCAATATAATCAATATTATTATAACTAATTTAACAATTCTCCAATAATTATATTGAATTATTTAAATTTTATTCATTATGATTTCCCTCTATTTAAAATAGTCAAGCATATTATTTGGGTGTATAATATTATTAATAATACAAATAATTAAAAATTAAATATAATATAAACAACCATGGTATATAAAATATCATTTTTATAATTTTTTATAATTTTTAATAATAATAATAAAATTAACATGATTTTTCAATTGAACTTTTAGAAATAAATTAACTCAACGTATCATTTTATTTAACAATTATCTCACAGAATTTCATTTGTACCCATTATGTATTCTCATACAATGTGAATGCACATTGATAATTTAAATATATCTTTTGATGATATAATAAAATCATTAAAAGGAAATATAAATTGAACACTTTAATACTATATAAGTTGAAAAATTATTGTATATAACTTTGAAATTTAATATTCAGATTCTTTGTATTATATTAAGATACTCATATTTTGAAATTTAATATTCTCAAAATGATTTCCCAATAAATATTAATTATTCATCTCCTTATTGCTTTAAAAATGAAAAAAATGTATTATTTCAAACATTATTTCATCTCTCTACTTTTCAAAATGTAATAATAATAGATAAAGTGGAATGAAACACGGTACTCATAACTTATGTAATGATATGGGATGGATGAATATTCATTAAAAATCTAAAGTTATAAAATAATTTCATTAAAATAATCTTTATAAAGACTTGTACAATTTCTTCCAACATTAAAATTAATATTAGATTTATAATTGATTTTATATTTGGATGATATAGTGATGATGTAATGTAAATATTTTAGATGATGTAATGCATGGTGGGGGTGTACATGTAAGAGGAGTACATGAGGCTGATATCCATCATGATAATTATACCCTAATCATATCTATATGTTTTTTGTAGTAAATATGTGGATATTAATGTAGTTTTGTGGTATGGAGTGGTATGTGGTATACTGTCATGATAATGACGTTTTTATAGTAATGACTTGAGATGTAGTTATATGATTATTTGGTTATATTGAAGGACATAAATCTATTGACATTTATCTTTGGAGCATGAGAGTGAAAATTACTGGGAAAGTGTTTGTGGGGAACCATCTTTCTATGTTCATTTTATATTATGTTATAATACTAGGATGTGAAATTCGGTATATGAGCTATAGTGAGGTTGTGTGATATTTGACCTGTCCCATGGGCCTCGTTGTTCTATATTTTATCAACTAAGCCATTAGTATGAAACTTCCACATTTACATGGGATGTATTCAGTAGTATCCTACTATATATACATGTATCCTCATCCCTATAATAAATTTTTATGTTTTATAATAGTTATTCATTGACTAAGATAGACAATACAAACTTGAGACTTTGATATTCTTTTATATACAATATCATAGTAGTTTTCATTTTGTATCTCATATTTAATGAAATGATAATATATAATGTTAGATAACATATGGTAAATTACTTTTAAATTTATATTATTGATTTGATTGGTGGTTTTAATTAAAAGATCCTAGGATTATGAACGTAATATCTCCCCTTAGTATGTTTGATACCCTCAGTGATAGTCACCAACATGTGGCTTACTGGATGTGGGATTGAGGGCTCACAATCATTTTTATTACCATGCCAATAGGGGTCCTTAATAGAGGGATGTCATGAAATAAATTTTTTTTATATATAGAATATATTTTATGGTTCAATTATGAATCGTAAGAGTATTAAAATTTATGAAGAAGTTGTTAAAACTTCTATAAAGACAATTTTAAAACAAATTAGATTAAAAATTGATATTTCAAATGAATAATCATACATCCCTTATCATTACATAAGTTATTAATACCATGCTTCTTTACTATTAATTTCCTTAAAACCCACCACATCATTTTAAAAAAATTCCAAAAAACCAATAACTCCATGATCAAAACCACAACCACCCAACAAAATATAAACTTCCCATTTAATCAGTTCATTTATCCAATTTCAGATATAGAAATTCAAAATCCACATTACATTAATTATTCCATTCATTTGTACATATTTAATATTTACCCCTTAAATTAATCAACAACATTTCCAATAGATATTTCACCGTAATTTTCACCATTAATGTTTCATTAAAATCCAATGATTATTAAATTTTTTGATATACTTGTTACCTTTTTCATTATTTCAAACTATATATTATATAATTCGGAAATAGTGACACAACTCATATCATCATAACCTCATGACCACATCATCCTCTGAACATATATAATCTATTATAATTTTATTCAACATAACCACTCATTCCATCATTCCAAACCACATAACAACCCGTCCACCACTTCCACATCCACAACCACAACTCCCACATTCCATCCTCAGAAAACTAGCTACAAATTACATCATTTAAATACATGAAAACACTCAAAACAATATCCATAAAAAACATAAATTTTGACATTCCATCCACATAAATATAAACAAAATTAAAAATAATATGACACATCAAAACGAGCAGTGAATGACAACCACCAATCACTTTATAAGGATTATTTCATGAAAATTATTTACAGACAGCATAAGCATCATCACAAAAATTCCAAAATTCCTAAAAAATATTTTATTAGTATATTAAAATTATTATTATATTATAGGATGTGGATTTATAAATTGGACCACATATATATTTATATATCACAAGAAAATATTCACTAGTAATGCTAAACAACCTTCATTCACAAGATATATCACTGAATCTTATAAAACACATATGAATCACCAATCCCCATAAATTTAATTTATTTGATATATTTACATTCATTATATTAATCCTTTTTATTTATTCAATTAATCTAAAAGAATAATAGTTTTAAAATTGATAAGAAAATGATTAATGATTAATGTTGAATCCACTGCCTCGATAGAAGCTTCTATAATCACTATATAATAAAAATGATATGGATATAATCATAAGGAAAGGACGGAAAAAGAAAAATCTCAAAAAAATTATCATAAAAATCTGTATCAAATTGAAAAACCATGTAAAATAAAATTAAATAGAAATAATCTTCAAAATATATCCATGAAGAAGGAAAATATGAGAACTCGGAATAATGGATGAGAAACCAACCTTATAAAACAAAGATATTGATCTCATGAAGTGGAGGGACCAATCCAATCAAAGAAAACACAAGGGTATCCAATTGTGTACCTATGGTCAACTGGACATCATAGAAAATAGAGGACATTATATAAATTTTAATGGGATTATGAATTTTTGAATAATATATTTTATCAGTGAATTATGGAATAGATGTTCATAGTCATGGAGTTATAGATCCAAGACAAAAACAACATAAAAAACCAAATCCCAATTTTCCTTATATCCCCCATTCTAAAAATATTTAAACATTTTTAATTAGATATGGTCAGGGATGATCACAGTGCGATGAGTATCACTATTTCGTGCCATAAAAAGTTACCTATGTTCAAGGTAATGTCCCTGAACCAACCCATTAGGGACCAAGATTACCACATAAGGATATAATGACATGATATTATGACCATGACATGGTGACCACTAATATAAAATTAAACAATTTCTCTAATTACATTTAACCATATTGACGAATCCTAATAAACCATATGATAAAAACATACGTAATCGAAAAATTAAAACAATAAAACCTTTGGGTATCACAAATCCCCATTATCCTTACATAACATCTCTAAAAAATTACCTTAAAATGACAAAGTAATTGTATAACCATGTACAATTCCACCCAAATTTTGACAAAAAATCCACTTAAAAACATCATGACACCGAAAAATAGTATCTTACACCCCATTTTTTCACACAATATACACTCCATGAATGAAACCCTCAAAATGTGACCCTATTGTCTAAAAAAAATAATCTCATCAAGAATTTGAGTCACATAAAATACTTCTTTCTATGTCATGATACATCATTTTCACCTGGAAGCTTAGTTATATCTCCACATACCATAGTCAAAACATCATTTGAAACCTCTAACACCAAAAAAATGTAACAGTATTAATTTTTTTGGTTCATTACATTAGGAATATGTAAAATGATTATAATCACACCTCAGGAGATACCTCTGAAAAAGAGACAACTCTATCAACATGATATAGTGTTTCATAGGGAAACCCCATATCAATCAAAATAATACTAGTAAAGAATATCATCATTAATAAAAAAATTATAAATATATCCAGATAATATGTGAACATTTATGTTTGGTATTCCCCGTACATTCTTACAAGCACCCATGTCTCTATAAAACTGAACAAAGGGATTGACACACCCACAAAAAAATATTGGTAAATGGTTTTCAATCAAAATCTGCCAAGATATGAATGTCAAATAAATCATGATATATATATATATATATTTCTATTATATGATGTGAGATTCATTGCGATTATATTGATGAATATAGAATAAATGATAAACCTCTTGGATCCTATCCAACTATGGGGAATGTGATAACCGATATTCCACCACACAAATATACTATAAAATCTCATAATTAATGATAAACCTAGGATAAATATTGTTGGACTCCTCATGTATTAATAATGTTTTAATGATCACAAATCTCATTAATTATCACAAATCTCATTAATTGTCACAAATATCTTCAATTTTCAAAAATATCATTAATAATCACAAATCTCATTCAACCTAGTTAAATCCTATAAATCATATCCAATCATGGGTATTTATGTTTCATGTTCTCTTAGGCTTTATAATGGTTATGCTCAATCCCTTTCATACAAATTACTATTTAAGTACGAATATAGTTATTTGCATAAGTATAAGACCCCGTGAATCCTGACAAAGAAAGCAGGACACTGTGAGAAAGACACCTTGAAGATCAGACACCGTGAGAAAGACACCATAAAGATCTGACACCATGAGAAAAAAACCTTGACATTCAGACACCATGAGAAAGACATTATGATGATCAGACACCGTGAGCAAGACACCGTGAAGATTAGACACTATGAGAATGACACCTTGAAGATGAGAGACACCCTGAGTAAGACACAGTGAAGATCAAACACCATGAACAAGACATCATGACACTCAGACTGTAACACTCAGACACTGTGTGAATGAGACCCCATTTTCATAACATATTGTGACACCATTTCATAAACTATTATGTCGTCATTCAATTTAATGTTTAATGGTTGTATTTGATGCCTTTAATGAACTGACATAATTAATTTTTATTTTTAGAAATAGAATGACGTATGCGGTATAAGACACATGGAACATGTCAGCTAAAACACATGCATTCGATAATAAAGAGTAGAGATTGCTCAACAACCATAGAGCGTGATACTGAAAAGAAAATAAGTGTGTGAGAACGACCACGATGAACAATTTTTCAAAATTTTAAAAGAAATCATTTTCACTTTCATGAAATCCTACTATAATGAAGAATATACGAAGTACATTGGAATCCATATAACATATTCACATTATCAAAGCTCTTCGAGCACACAAGTTGAACTGCGACACTTTTTTTTCAAGACATAAACCAAAGAAGGACTCAAAATCATTTTAAATAAATCGAAGGAGTTCAGAGCTGCAATTCAAATCACTAGAGCTTTATAAACTCATATATACTCTCTATTAGTGATTATTTTACTTAACTTTTGAGTATTTTGTATACTCTGTATATTCCACACACACTCTGACTCCTATGTTGAACTGAAGGATTTTTAAATCCTTGCACCAAACAATATATTTCTGTTTACCCACAACAATTGTGGAAGATGTCCATGTGTGGCCTGGTTATTGTTTTTTCTTACGCATGAAAACTGTAGAAAAGGTCCATGTGTGACTGGGATAGTTTGTGTACTATTGTTTACCCCGATCCAGGGTGTGGATCAATTTTATTTATATAAACTGCTTGGTTGTAGGAGATCACCAAGTGGAGTGGATTAGGTCTCTGCTTGAGACTGAACCACTTTTATCATATACGTTGTGCTATTTAAATTTTTTCTTCTCAGTTTTACTGCTCTATTTCATAATCCAGAAAAATCTAATTTCACTTTGATTTTTAATCTTGGAAAGATGTTATAACTAATCTGTCTTAGTAGGCAAACTTCAAAACTAATATTAATAATTCACATTAATATTATTGAGAATTAATCAATCATCTAAGATGTTTTTTCAACAATCAAACTCTTATAACAGTATAAAATTGATTAACTGGACTGTATCTAAATTTGGGGAAAATCATTTCTTTTAAAATAATATTTTTTGTGAATTTTTTTTTATTGTCACTCAATTCACACATTCCCTCTTATGTGAACTATTCCGACCATCATTTGGTATCAAAGGTTTCTTTATTAGAAATTTTTGTAATCTTAATCAACTATGATTATAGTTGTACATTAAAAATATGTAAATTTCTGTTAATTATAAATTTATATCTCTTTTAAAGAAATTTGTTAGTATGTATAATAGATTGGAAGGTGCCGCAACCAATAGACCACCATTTTTTTTAGTGAATCCAATTATGATCAATGGGAAATTAAAATGAAAATGCAACTAGAGAGCATGAGCTTTGAAATTTGTTCATCAATTATAGATGAATAAAATCTTTATGAGACTGATATAATTACATGGGATGAACCTACAAACTTTCTTACAATAACAATTGAAAATACACGAATGATCTATACTTTTCCTTAGGAGATGAATAATTTAATAGGATTTATGCCTGTAAAACTGCCCATGAAATTTTGGATACCTTTTCTGTCTCACATGAAGGCACATGTAGTGTAAAAGAAATGAGACTTAATACATATACTATAAAATTTGATAATTTTAAGATGAAACCTGATGAGCCTAATTCTGACATGTATCTCATGTCACTAATAGAAAAACATGTATTTTCGACGGGTCATTTGCGACGGGATCCCGTCGCAAAAAGCCATTTGCGACGGGGGCCCATCGCAAATGGCCCGTTGCTGAAAACGGCGTCCCAACAACACTTATTTGTGACGGGCCCGTCGCTAAAGCCTTTTTTTGCGACGGATATTATCCCCGTCGCAAATAGTACTCCGAATATTTGTAAAAAAACTTTTAAAATAGTTTTTGCGATGACTCCTGTCACAAATAACTGTTGCGACGGGCCCGCCGCAAATAGTTTTTGTGACAGGACCTGTCCCAAAAACTATTTTTTAAAAAAAATTAAAAAAATATTAATAAATTATTTTAATGCATATAATAATAATACTATTTGCGACGGGCATGGTATCTCTTCGCAAATACTAAAAAAATAATAAATTATTTTAATTAATATAATAATAATCCAATTATAATTCAAAAATAAAAAATAATAAAATAATAATAAATGATTTTAATTAATATAATAATAGAATTAGAATTCACGAATAAAAATAATAAATCATTTTAATTAATATAATAATAATAGAATTATAATTCAAAAATAAAAAATAATAGAATCTTAATAAATGATTTAATTAATATAATAATATTAGAATTATAATTCATAAATAAAAAAATATTAATAAGTTATTTGAATTAATATAAAAATAATAGAATTATTTTACATTCAAATATTAAAACAATTCAAGTATTACAAAAAAATATAATTATATTATAATATTATAAGAGTTAAATATATATATAAAATTTAATATTATAAAATATAAATAATATTATTATTCATACTAATATTGTTATTTAAAAATATAATATTATTAATATTTTATAATGAGACAGAAACTACGAATAGAAAAAAATCATATTTTGATTTCACAAATTTTATAACATAAATACAAACTCTAATCTGAATGAGGGGGGAGGTGGGGGATTTGCTGATGGTGGTAGAGGAAACTCCATCCCTAAAGCATGAGTGAGTCGGTGCATGTACTCCATCTGCTCCTGATGCTGCTACTACCACCGACTCGTCTGCTCCTCGTACAGCTGCTGCTGGCGTCGACCCTCCTCCTCATGCTGTTGACACATCTGCTCCTGCTCCGGTCGGAGACTCTCTATCAGTGAAGTCTGATATCGCAAATGATCCTCATACTGTGTAGTAGAAGAAAATGCATGCGCTCCTCTCGAGCTGGAAGCCGACATCGCAGAACTGCCAAAATAATCTCCGGGAGTCAGTCGAGAGCCGATACCAACTACCCGGCCCTTCTCGAAGGCATACTGGGTGGCCTGCATCCATGTCGCCTCATCAAACTGGCGGCCAGTGGTCTGATCTGATGACTCGGCCTGACTCTCAGGCCGAGCCTGTGACGTTGCGGCCTCATATGACTCTTGTAGTTGCAATTTAAAATTAAAATTGTGAATATATTATATGCAGTTAATTTTTAAACTTGAAAACAAATAATACTGACCACGATGTGATGCTGACGATCACCTCTGAGCTCCCCAGTAGCAGGATCACTATACATCCTCTGATATACGTCGTACTCTGTAATATCGGGGTTCTCGACAGCCTATAAGAATAAAAAATAAACTATTAATATTTATAGTTATATAAAATATTTATAAATAATGTACGTAACAGATGCTGTCTATGAGTACTGAAAGAACGGCTCCCAGCTCGATGAGTCACCTCCTGTCTCCCCCGATTCTGCCTCCCCACCGATGATCTCCTTTGAAAGGCACCACTCAACCAGTGCACACATAATCCATCCCATACATGGGATGAAATGTACTCTGGTCGTGTGCTCTACATGATTCATCAAATCTGACACTCCTTCTTTCTTCATCGCATCTTTTCTTATATTGTGCAAAAACTGACAAAGGCGATCACGCATGGCCACCTCCCATGCCTCGTGGATGGCGTCACGCATGGTATCCTCGATCGGATACCATAAAACCTAAAAATAAATCAAAATATCAAGTTATAAATGAAATAATTTTCAAAATAAAACATATTTATTTACGTACGTACCAACCAATGGCCGAACATGTCCTGCTGCACATCAATGGGAATCTGTTACCATGTGGTCCACGGCTGAGATAAATAGTTGCACAAAATAACGCTACCCTGTCTGACTGCTATATGCAGAAAACTGTAAAAATAATAAACATTTATTATGTGAATAGATTAATGAAATCTTAGTCAAATCCACAGGTTATCACACGGGTTATCACACCTCCATGTGCGTGGATCAAACCCAAGACGTGGACGTCGCTTGGGGACGGGGTCAGGAATCATCAATCGTGCAAGACTGCGCCCCCTCCGCGTACTCCCTGGAGAACCTGCATGCTGAGAGTCATCTGTCAGCAACTCATCCGCATCAAAAGTCAGGTCAGCATCCACCAACTCACGAAATGTGGCATCATCCATCTGAAACAGAAAATGTTAATGTTAGAAAATAATTGATAATTACTATTATATATACATATATACATATTATGATTGTATATAAATACCATGGAATTTTATCAGTGTTCATCTTCCTCATCATCTTCATATATGTCAATGTCATCTTCATATTCCTCCTCAACATCATCGATATCCATTCGAGTTACAGTTGCTTCATCTCTTACCATTTCAAATTCATATGTGACATCATTAACATCATCGTCATCACGACTCTTAAATGTAGGGTGTTGTCATTGATACTCATGTCTCTTTGTAAAAAAGATTGATTTTGAGTACTCTCTTGAAAAACATCAATTCATTGCACATCAGTGAAAGCACATTCACTTTGACTAAACTGATTGTCTCGAATTTTGATTTTTATTACACTCCACCAATCAGTCAAGTATCTTGATGTAGCACAGTACTTTGCATAATAAACTTGATATTCCTGTTGAGCCAATAAGAATGGTTCATTTACTGCGAGAACACTTTTACATTTAATATCGATGATTCCATGAGTCGGATGAACACGCACGCCACTCTCTGTATCCAACCACCGACATTTGAACATGGTTATGTAGTGTTGTCCAAGATAACAGAGTTCAATGATTTCAACATGTATTCCATAAAAGTCAACTTCATTTTCTCGATGATGAGATCCTCTCAAGCTAACTCCACTGTTCATTGTTTTTTTCTATTCCCCATATGCATGTGTGTGGAATCGAAATCCATTCACCACATATGCATTATAAGTTTTAACATGTTTGGAAGGTGGGTTACTCAATACACACAACCGTTTGTCAATTTTATCAGCATGTCGAGAAACCTGAAAATTTGTGAAATAATTGTCAATATAGTAAACTATACATTTAATGAGTTTCTAAAAGATAAAGAATTAATGTTACCGGTTTTTGAAACCACTGAGAGAAATTTTCCTGTCAACGTTCTTCGAGAGCAGCTGCTGTAATTTGTGGAATTTGTTTCTTGATATGATTATCATACAACCTATAAAAACCAAAGTTATTTACTGTAACATAAATGATAGAATAAGTGATATAAACACTTACAGTACAACTGATGTCATCTCTTCACTGTTGAGGAGAACATACGTATGAGATCTATGATGTTCATCATCTGAAAGCCAGCATTCATAAACTCCACCAAAACCATGCTCTGACTGATTGAAAACAGATAATTGATTGTCGATTTCATCAATATTCCTCTCGTTCCGTCCCATTCGGTTGTGTTTTGAAGGATACTCAGATTCAAAATAATGGGAGAAGAAAAAAGATATTTCCTCTTGCAAATAAGATTCTACTATAGATCCTTCAACAGATGCTTTGTTACGTACATTTCATTTCAATTTTTTCATGCATCTTTCAAATGTGTACATCCATCAAAACTGTACTGGACCTCCACATTTGGCTTCATATCGAAAATTTAACAACAAATGTTCCATTGAGTCGAAGAAAGATGACGACAATATTTTTACCAGTTTACATATAATTACAACAACATCTTTTTCAAGTTTTCCTAGAGCATCATAATCTGCTGTAGCCGCACAAATTTCCCGAAAAAAATGGGACATGTCTGTTATGGAATCCCAAATCACAGAATTCAATAGACCTCTTAATCCAATGGGTATAAGTCTTTCCATTATAACATGAAAATCATGACTTTTTAATCTAGTAATATGACCATTCATTACACATCTACCCAAATTGGAAGCACAGCCATCTAAAAGTCTCAAATCTGCAATCCATTGACAAAATAATAAACGGTTTTCTTTAGACAGTGTATAAGCTACTTTTGGTTTCAGTAACCTTTCTATTCTGACATTCTCAAAGAGTTCCAATTCTGGACGCCTACAAATTTGGGCATGATCTAAACGTACATTTACATTGTCTTTTCTCTTTCCTGGGGTATCCAAAACTGTATGAAACAAATTATCAAAACAGTTCTTCTCAATATGCATGACATCTAACATGTGTCGGACCAACAAATCAGACCAATATGGAAAATCCCAATATATCCTACGTTTAATCCAATTGTGTTCTTTCCCAAAACAAGAAATTTTCGGTTGGTTTATTGTGGGACCAAAAGTGATGGGAGGTAATGAAAATACAACTGATTTTAACTTCGAACCTGATAGCATTTTTGGAGGTCCATCCCTTTCAATTGTTCCTTTTCTGAAATGAGATCTGTTTCTACGAAAATGATGATCAGCTGGAAGAAATCTACGCTGACAGTCAAAATAACAAGGTTTCTTTCCATGAATGTGCATAAATTCTTTGTTCTCTCCCATACAGTAAGGACATGATTTCTGACCATGTGTACTCCAGCCAGATAACATCCCATAAGCCGGGAATTCACTTATTGTCCACATCAATGCTGCTCTCAGTATGAAATTCTATTTTGTTGCAACATCATATGTACTGACACCTGTACTCCACAATAAATTTAATTCATCAATCAATGGTTTCAAATAAACATCAATATTTTTCTTCGGATGTCCTGGAATTAGTAATGTCAAAAAGATATATGGATCCTTCATCAACATCCATGGATGTAAATTGTACGGAGTTAAAAAAACAGGCCAACATGAATATTGACTACCATAAGATCCAAACAGACAGAAACCATCAGTGGAAAGGCCCAGTCGAACATTTCTAGCTTCTAAAGCAAAGGATGGATGCACTCTATCAAAATGTTTCCATGAATCACCATCGGCTGGATGATTCAAGCTTTTATCGGTTGAAATATTCTCTTTATGCCATGACATCATTGTCGCTGTATTCTTAGACATGAATCAACGCTGAAGTCTGGATGTAAGCGGAAAATATCTCAACTATTTTACAGGAATCAAATCAGACTTCTCGTGTTGTCCTTCTTTATATCTCAGTTGCCCACATGTGGGACAACTATCCAACGACTCATTTTCCCCAGAATATAAAATGCAGTCATTTGAACATGCATGAATATTCTGACAAGTAAGTCCCAGATTTCGAACCAGCCTCTTACTCTCATAGTAATTTGTAGGTAAAACATTTCCTTCGGGTAACAGTGTTTTAAGCAAAGAAAATATCTGCTCAAAACAGGTGTTTGACATTCCGTTATCTGATTTGATAGCCATAAATTTTTCAACTGCTTCTAATTTGCTCATCTTGCGGCCAGGATATAATGCATCCTCAGCAGACTTCAACAACTCATAAAATTCAAATGGTGCCAACTCAGTATTTGAATCTATATCAGCCGGAGTTTCTGTATGTTGAACAGATGAACTTGCAACATCATGTACTAAATCTTGAAATCGGGATGGATCCGGAATCAAGTTGGTATCACCTGCTCTAGAACTGCGTTCACCGTGTTGATACCAAATAACATTATCTGGTTGAAAACCAAAATGCAAGAGATGTTCTCCCACTTTGTCAAACGTGTCAAACGTTCTCAATGCAAATTTTCTGCAAGGGAATTTTATTTTTCCTTCTGAAACAAATTTTGGATTTGATACCTCAAATGATAAAAAGGTCTCCACACCCTCTACATATATTAGATTTAAACCAGAACCGTTTGGATTTCTACATTGATTTATCCATATGTGATCACCTAATAATGATTGTTGATGACCTCGTTGTTCAATATTTCTCTATAAAATATAATAGCATTACTTGTTTTGAATAATTTGTTAGAAAAAACACTCAAGCTAGGATAATTATAGAGTTTAGATCATACACGACTGACGCAAACTTTTTATTGAGATAGACCTAATAATTGACCCTTTAAGAATTAAATATGTTGAGAATAAAGCAAAACATGTTACAAATATTGATAATTTTAATATTATATAATTTTTTTATTATTTTCGTAGTACTAATATTATTGATAATTAATACTAATTATTGGTAATTATTACTAATTATTGGTAATTATTGGTAATTATTGGTAAATATTGGTAATTATTGGTAATTATTTGTAATTATTACTAATTATTGGTAATTATTAGTAATTATTGGTAATTATTACTAATTATTGTTAATTATTACTAATTATTGTTAATTATTACTAATTATTGGTAATTATTACGAATTATTACCAATTATTACTAATTATTACTAATTATTGGTAATTAATACTGATTATTGGTAATTATTATTAATTATTACTAATTATTCCTAATTATTTTTAATTAATACTAATTATTGGTTATTAGTACTAATTATTACTAATTATTACTAATTATTAATAATTATTGATAATTATTACTAATTATTACTAATTATTACTAATTATTGGTAATTATTTGTAATTATTACTAATTATTGATAATTAATACTAATTATTGGTAATTATTCGTAATTATTACTAATGATTGATAATTATTCCTAATTATTAGTAATTATTATTAATTATAGGTAATTATTAATAATTATTACCAATTATTACTAATTATTGGTAATTATTACTAATTATTGGTAATTATTGGTAATTATTGGTAATTATTGGTAATTATTGGTAATTATTAGTAATTATTGGTAATTATTACTAATTATTGGTAATTATTACTAATTATTGTTAATTATTACTAAATATTGTTAATTATTACAAATTATTGGTAATTTTTACTAATTATTACTAATTATTACTAATTATTACTAATTATTGGTAATTATTACTAATTATGGGTAATTATTATTAATTATTACTAATTATTCCTAATTATTGTTAATTATTACTAATTATTGGTAATTAGTACTAATTATTACTAATTATTACTAATTATTGCTAATTATTGGTAATTATTACTAATTATTACTAATTATTACTAATTATTTGTAATTATTGTTAATTATTACTAATTATTGATAATTAATACTAATTATTGGTAATTATTGATAATTTTTACTAATTATGGATAATTATTACTAATTATTGGTAATTATTATTAATTATTACTAATTATTACTAATTATTACTAATTATTACTAATTATTACTAATTATTGGTAAATATTACTAATTATTACCAATTATTGGTAATTATTGGTAATTAATACTAATTATTACCAATTGTTGGTAATTATTGGTAATTAAGACTAATTATTGGTAATTATTACTAATTATTGGTAAATATTTGTAATTACTTCTAATTATTGGTTATTATTACTAATTATTGTTAATTATTACTAATTATTGTTAATTATTATGAATTATTGGTAATTATTTCTAATTATTACTAATTATTACTAATTATTACTAATTATTACTAATTATTGGTAATTATTACTAATTATTGGCAATTATTATTAATTATTACTAATTATTCCTAATTATTGTTAATTTTTACTAATTATTGGTAATTAGTACTAATTATTACTAATTATTACTAATTATTTCTAATTATTGGTAATTATTACTAATTGTTACTAATTATTACTAATTATTGGTAATTATTGGTAATTATTACTAATTATTACTTATTTATAGTGATATTTGCTAATTATTGGTAATTATTACTAATTATTGATAATTATTACTAATTATTGGTAATTAATACTAATTATTACTAATTATTACTAATTATTACTAATTATTACTAATTATTGGTAATTATTACTAATTATTGGTAATTATTACTAATTATTGGTAATTATTACTAATTATTACTAATTATTACTAATTATTACTAATTATTACTAATTATTACCAATTATTGGTAATTATTGGTAATTAAGACTAATTATTGGTAATCATTGGTAATTATTGGTAATTATTGGTAATTATTACTAATTATTGGTAATTATTACTAATTATTGGTAATTATTACTAATTATTACAAATTATTACAAATTATTACTAATTATTGGTAATTATTCCTAATTATTGTTAATTATTACTAATTATTGTTAATTATTACTAATTATTGGTAATTAGTATTAATTATTAATAATTATTACTAATTATTGGTAATTATTACTAATTATTGGTAATTATTATTAATTATTAGTGATTATTGTTAATTATTATTAATTATTACTAATTAATACTAATTATTACTAATTATTGGTAATTATTGGTAATTATTACTAATTATTGGTAATTATTACTAATTATTACTAATTATTACTAATTATTACTAATTATTGGTAATTATTCCTAATTATTGGTAATTATTACTAATTATTGGTAATTATTCCAAATTATTGGTAATTATTCCTAATTATTGGTAATTATTCCTAATTATTGGTAATTATTCCTAATTATTGGTAATTATTCCTAATTATTGGTAATTATTCCTAATTATTGGTAATTATCGGTGATTATTGGTGATTATTGGTAACTATTGATAATTATTTGTAATTATTACTAATTATTACTAATTATTCCTAATTATTACTAATTAGTACTAATTATTCCTAATTATTCCTAATTATTACTAATTATTACTAATTATTACTAATTATTACTAATTATTACTAATTATTGGTAATTATTGGTAATTATTGGTAATTATTCCTAATTATTACTAATTAGTGGTAATTATTAGTAATTATTGATAATTATTAATAATTATTACTAATTATTGGCAATTATTACGAATTATTGGTAAGTATTACTAATTATTGGTAAGTATTACTAATTATTGGTAATAATTACTAATTATTGGTAATTATTACTAATTATTGGTAATTATTACTAATTATTACTAATTATTCCTAATTATTGATAATTATTGGTAAATGTTCCTAATTATTAGTAATTAAATGAATAATTACCAATAATTAGGAATAATTACCAATAATTACGAATAATAACATTATTAGTATATTTTATTATTAATATTAAAATAATATAATTTTCAAATTTATATACAATTCTCCTTTCATCTGTGTGTTTTCTATCTCCACATACAAATAATACATGTGGAGACAGCAAACACATAGATGAAAAGAGAATTGTATATATATAAAAATTTATATTATTTTAATATTAATAATAAAATATACTAATAATGTAATAATGTTATTATTCCTAATTATTGGTATTTATTACTAATTATTAATATTTATTCTTAATTATTAAAAATTATTACTAATTATTCCTAATTACCATTAACTATGAACAACACTAATAATTTGAATTTATTAAGTAACAAAACAATGTAAACATAATTAAATTACAACTAATTAAGAATAATTGAAACTAATAAAAAATTAAAAATAAATATTAAATTAAAATGAACATAAATACCTTGAAAATTGATCTGCTCTGATCGTTCTTAAAAAATTTAATATCAACTCAAGAGAAATAAATTAAACATGAGAAAAACTGAACTTTAGAAATAAAATTTTGAGAGAAGAAGAAGATGGAGTTTGAGAATGATTTGAAAAAAACGGATGGGGGTATTTATAGATTAGATTATTTGCGACGGTACCCGTCACAAGTACCTTAGCCGTCATTTATTACGGTCAACGGTTAAATAGTTATTTGCGACGGGTCCCGTCGCAAATAACCACCTGCCGACATACTATTTGTGACGGGGAAATATTCCCGTCGCAAATACCTTTTACCGCCACCGGTTATTTGCGACGGGAATATTCCCCCGTCGCAAATATGTTTCCCGCGATTTGGCGTGCAACGCGCGCCAGTTCTTTTGCGACGGGGAAAGCAATCCCGTCGCAAAAAGGCTACTTATTTGCGACGGGCAAATACCCTCGTCGCAAATAAGTTTTTAACGGGCCTATTTGCGACGGGATTTATTCCCGTCGCAAATAACCCGTCGCAAATACCCTTTTTTCCCGTAGTGTGTTCAATGAGATTGTCAACACAATGATCTCTCTTGGAAGAGAAGTCAATACCAAAGAACAGATCATGAGATTCCTTAGATGTCTACCTGACAAATGGAGGGGAACCACTCTCTCAATTTGAGAATCGTGTGACATCAGCAATCTACCTATAAAAGAAGTCATTGGGAAACTGATGATGTATGAGGAAGAGGTGAAAGTCAACAAATAAGAGGAGGTTGAACTAAGGTGAAAATATGTAGCATTCAAGACCACCTTCTCAAAGCACAACGACAAAGGGAAACTGGAATCTTCGGTAGAAAGTTCCACCACCTAACAATCATCACCTGACAGTGATGAGGAGATGGATCAACTGTCCAGACGATTCAAACGATTTTACAAAAAGTGGAAACTTTTTCTAAAATCCTAACTTCAAGGGAAGGTCTAATCAAAAAGGAAACTGAAAAAAAGGACTGGAAAAGATGTAACAAAACGGATGAAATTATATGATATGAATGTAACTGTAAAGGACATATAAAGGATGATTATACAAATCTTAAGTATAAAAAGAAGTATAAATATAAGGACAAGAAGTACAAAAAGGCAGTAAAGGCAACATGGAGTGCCTCTAAGGATAGCGCAAGCGACTCAGAGACATCAAATGATGAACAGGATAACAAAGCAAATATGTGTTTTATGAAAAACACATCTGAGGTAACATTGAACTCTTCTATACATAATTCATACTATTCTGAAGAGGAAAGTGACTCTGAAAAGATGACTAATGAATAATTGTTAGAGTATTGCAACATGCTTGAAGAGACATGCAATGAATTAAAAGATAAATATAAATCATTGATGAAATGTCATGCTCTCACTGAAAATGTTAAATCTGAACTTACAACTAAAATGGAGAAAATTGCTCAACTTCTAAAAGAATACAATGAATTAAAAATGACAAATTAGAAACTAAATTGTGACTTAGAAAAGTTTACTAATGGGAAAAATACCCTTACCCAAATTCTAGGAAAACAAATTGCCCGCAAATATAATTCTAGAATTATTTATCAACCTGGTAAAACAAACCATGGTAGAATGAATTTTGTTTCAAAGTGAAGGACATATAATTTTGTTCCCAGTTCTAGACACAACTCAACTAGCTCGAGTCATGATACATACTATACAGTTTCATGTTTTTGGGGACCAAATACAGTGTATTTTTCAAATATTTACATAATGCTTATAGGAATCATATGAGACAAATATTGGTTCCTAAAGCACATATTAGTAATGTACTAGACCCAAACAATTATGGGTACCAAAATCATTCTTTTCTTGATCATGCTATAGGAATGCCGCTTAATGTGATCCTGCAAGAATCTATAGTACTTAGACAGTGGATGTTCAAGGGACATGACAAGAGACTACTCATGCGTGAAGAATCTGATAAAATTAGAAGGAGGACATATCACATTTGGTGACAATGCCAAATGGAAGATCATTGGCATAGGCAAGATTGGTAACTATGATTTGATTTTAATTTATAATGTTCTGTTTGCTAATGGATTAAAATATAATTTTCATAGTATCTCACAATTATGTGATGATGGATATAATGTTAAATTTCAAAATGATTCATGTAATGTCTTTAATTCTAAAGATGAATTAATATTTTCTACATCAATTAATGAGAACGTTTATTAGGTTAATTTAGATTCCATAGCCTCTCAAAATGATTCATGGTTAAGTGTATTTCATAATTAATCCTGGCACTGGCATAGGAGAATAGGACACTGTAATGTTCACTCTCTAAGAAAAATAACTAGAAAAGCCCTATCTAATGACTTACCCAAACACGAGTTTCCAAACGGCAAAGTGTGCAATCCTTGTCAAAAGGGAAAACAACACAAAATATATTACAAATCAAAGAAATAAGTTTCTACTTATCAACCTCTCGAATTGGTTCACATGGATTTTTTTGGACCATCTAGAGTTTCTATTTTAAATGGAAGCACTATGTTGATGTTCTGGTAGATGATTTCTCTAGATATACCTAGACCTTTCTCATGGATCACAAAAGTGAAACCTGCCCTTATTTTACTAAGTATGCCAGGTCTGTAGAAAATCTTTGGGAATTAAAATTAAATCTTTAAGAAGCGATCATGGTAATGAGTTTCAAAATCAAGAGTTTGAATCCTTTTTCTCACAAAATGTTTATAGTCAAAATTTCATTGCCCCTAGAACACCTCAGCAAAATGGTGTTGTAGAAAGAAGAAATAGAACCTTGCATGAAATTTCTAGAATAATGATTAGTGAATATGACTTACCAATTTATTTTTGGGCTGAAGCTGTTAATATAGCATGCTATGTAATCAATAGAGTATTTATTAGACCAATTCTTAAAAAGACCCCATATTAACTCTGGAATAATAGAAAGCCTAAGGTTAGTTAATTTAGTGTTTTTGTTTGAAAAGTCGTTATTCTCAATAGTAAGGATAATCTTTACAAATTTTCATCCAAAAGTGATGAAGGAATTTTTCTAGTTTACTCAATATACTGTAAAGCTTATAGAGTATTCAATAAGAGAACTAAATGTGTGCAATAATATATTCATATCAAGTTTGATGAAATAGATCCACATGATTATAGAACTATCCTTGAAAATTTGGTGGTTGATGTATCAAATCTTAACATCAACTCAAAATCCCCAAATTCCAATGTGAAAGAATTTGTGAATACATACAATTATGGAAATTCCATTCAATCGAGTCATAATGAACCAAAACTTGTTGATGAACCTGAAATCACAATTCCCTCTTTTTCTAGAAGGGTTATAACCCTTAGAAACCATCCATTAGATGTTGTTGTTGGAGACTTAGAGAAAGTAACACAAACTAGAGATTCTCTTAGTATTCTGGTTGAACATCAAGCCTTCTTGTCACAACATGAACCTAAAAACATTGATGATGCAATAAATGATGAATTTTGGATAATGGCTATTCAATAAGAACATAATCAGTTTGAAAGAAACAATGTTTGGAAACTTGTCGAAAGACTCAAGGACACATTCATCATATGCACTAAATGGGTGTTTAGAAATAATATCGATGAAGCTGGAAATATAGTTAGGAACACGGCTAGATTAGTATCACAAGGATACAGCCAAGAATAAGGAATTGACTATGAGGAGACCTTTACTTCAGTAGCCTGAATTGAAACCATCGTAATCCTACTTTCCTATGCTAGACAACTGAATTTCAAAATATATCAAAAGGATGTTAAGAGTTCATTCTTAAATGGGTATATAGTTGAGGATGTATTTGTTGAACAACCCCCTGGATTTACAATTAATCATTTTACCAATCATATATTCAAACAATCAAAAGCTATATATGGTTTAAATCAAACTCCAGGAGCTTGGTATGACAGATTAAGTACCATTCTAATATCCAATGGTTTTAAAAAAGGAATAGACGATCCTACCCTCCTTATAAAACGAATTTCTAATGTTGTTTTAGTTGTTCAAATCTATGTATATGATATTATTTTTGGATCTTCAAAGAATTCATTATGTATTGATTTTTTTAAAATGATTCAAAAGGAATTTGAAATGAGTTTAAAGGGTGAATTAAAATTCTTTCTTGGATTTCAGATAGTTCAAAATAATGATGGAATTGTTTTAAATAAATGTAAATACACTAGAGATATTCTAAATTTATTTGGATTGGATAGCACTAAACGTAGTGAAACTCCCATGAGTACCACTAGTATGTTGTATCTTGATGAAGATGGAAAATCTGTTGATCAAACCAATTATAGAGGGATGATTGGAATATTAATTAACTGCTAGTCGTCCTAACATTATGTTTAGTGTGTGTATATGTGTTAGTTTTCAAGAAAATCCTAAATAATCTCATTTAAATGTTGTAAAGTGAATTTTAAAATACCTCAAGCATACACCCAATCTAGGATTGTTCTATCCTTAAGGAAAATCATTTGAACTAGTTAGTTATTCTAATGCAGAAATTGGTGGTTGTAAGTTAGATAGAAAGAGAACCTATAGAACATGTCACCTTTTAGGCAAGTCACTAATATCATGGTGTAGTAAGAAACAAAATTCTAATGAATTATCTACTACAGAAGCTGAATAAATAGCTGCTGGTAGTTGTTGTGAGTAAATTTTGTGGATGAAACACACATTACTAGATTATGGATATCAATTCAGACATGTACCAATAAATTGTGATAACAAAAGTTCTATTAACATGTTAAACAATCTTGTTTCACATTCTAGGACAACACACATTTATGTAAGACATCACTTTTTGAGAGATCATTATCAAAAGGTTATATTTCCTTTAAATTCATTGGTATTGAATATCAACTTGCTGATATATTCACTAAAGCATTAAATTCTGAGAGAATAGACTACATCATGCATGATCTTGGCATGATAAATATCAAAAAGATATCTTACCTATCATACTGTTCAACTTTTTACTATGTTTTACTTTACTGTTTATTGATTACAGTTTCTAAGTTACTGTCTCTTATGTTTACAGTATTACCATTAGCAAATTTTACTTACGGTCTGACATTTATTGTCTCACTGTAATGCACACTGAAAAGTTCACTCACTGTCTCACCGTGATGACCACTTGATGTCTCACCGTAATGAAAATTTACTATTGCACCAGGACAGTCAATCACTATCTCACCGTAACAACCATTCACATTCTCACAGTGATTTTTTTTTATGATATTCATTAAACATGTATCCCGATTATTTTTATTTTACCACTTTTACTTTCCCGCATTTTTGTCTTTTTGATGTTTGACATTCCAAAATGATAAAACAAAGAGTTTCACTCGGTTCTTCACCTGGAAATTCTCATACTCACTCGTTTTGAATCCTTTAATCCTTTAAAACCCCTATCTCTCTCTCTCGAACCCTCATTGGATTGGAAGAATGGAACATCCTTCATCATCCTCACCTGAGAAGCGCAGCTCGAAGAAAATGAAGATACCACCTAAGCTGATGCCCGAAGTACCATTGAATCTAAACCTGGTAAATAGATGTATTGTTCTTGAGAAATAAATCTTCCCTGAATGTATTTTTTCTTGAAAATATCTAGTCTTCAAAGTGTTTTTATAAATAGGCTGATTAGAATGGTTCTCAAGGGAAAATAGACCTATTTATCTGAGGTTAGTTGCTCAGTTCTACCAGCACGCACAGTTTTCCATTGACTCTGGTGAAAGCTATGTTGTGAGGTGCCAGATTAATGGTAAAATATTCTTCTTCTCATCGAGATTATGGGATGCATTAATTAGGATACTTCCTGAAGGAATTTGTGATGATTATTCGAGAGAACCCCCAGCTATTACTGATTTCATTGACCTTGAAGATTATCTGAAAGGTCTAACTGGAAATGGCACCAAGAGAAGGGCCATAGCTTCTGAACATGATGGAGAAACAAGGCTATTGTTTATGTTTGTTAAAAATCTGGTTATTCCAAGGAAAGGTGACTTTGATGTATTAAAGTATCAAGATGTGTTTGTGATTCATCTTATGTAGAATAGAGAAAAAATCTAGTTGTGCAAGTACATCATTCACCATATGTGTGAATTGATCAAGGTCAAATCCAAATCCACCTCTCTATTCTACTCTCAGATGATATCATCCATTCTTGTTAAAAATGTAGTAGTTGGACCCAATGAAGAAGTACTTATGGACTATGAGTATTGTCTCTCTAAACCCATCATCAGAAGAATGAAAATAAACTAGAACCCTTGGAAAAAGAAGTGGGTGGATGAAAACGATAAGATTTATGAGAAGTTTAATCTTATGGATTATCCATCAAGGTCGAAGGACATTTCTGATCCTGGTTTGGAACCAGATAAACTAGTTGAGTATTCAGAAAAGGATTAAAAGAAGTGAAAGTACCTCATAGAGAAGAAGTTGTTATTGAGGAGGAACAAAATACTATTCCTACTATTGTTCTTGAAGAATAAGTTCTTATCCCTATAGATGATGTCAATCATGAAATCCAAACTAAATCTGAAAGAGAAGCAGTTGTCATAGAATTTGAGAAGAAAGACATGGAAGAGGTTGTAGTAGATGAACTCCCTACTGTGAAAGAAACAAATCTAGAAGAACTCCATGTTATGGAAGAAGACAATCTAGAAGAACACCCAGTGGAACAACCTGTTCCTGAGATAATACACTATACGGAAGAGATGATGGAGATAGACTTTCAGTTGGCTAGACAAGAGATGAATGAGGAATTAAGATACGAAACTGTGAATTTAGAACAAGATCCTTAGCCTCTAATTCATGAAAAGGAAGCATCTGTTGAGGGGGAGGAAACTCAAACTCTTGAGTCTAATGAAGCATCACATCAGGCTAAGTCTAGTCATTTGGACACTTAGTACAAATTCCCTAGCTTTTATGATGTGAGTGAATCTCAACATGTTACTACTGTTGGGCTTGATCTCTCCTCACTATTTCAGTTAAAGTTAGTTTCTAACATTTCCTCTGAGAAAGAGCAAGAACCTGAACCTGCCCCTATACCAACTCCTGCACCTGAACCTCTACATGAACAGTTGTCTTTTTTTAGTATGGATGATATGATAGATTTTAGAGATACTATTATATCTGGAGTTGAGATGCTTATGAACTCCCAACATCATGCAGTGACACATCTGAGTGAGAGAGATGCCTCACTACTTTTAGAGAATATCATTTTCCAGATACAACCCAAAATGATCCATGAGATTCAATAAGTTCGGGTTGAAATTAAGTTGATAAGTAATGAAGTCATAACCCTTAGAAGCACGGTTTAAGATATTCATAAAGCACAACATTCCAAATCAAAATTTATTTCTGCTCCACTAGAACCTTATGTCTCTCAAATTTCTAGAGATGTTGTATTTGAGATTCACCCTTACTTGTTATCCTTTGATGAAAAGATTTCATAAAGGCACAAATAGTTATTGAAATAAATGAGGGATCTTGAGGTGAACCTCAATAAACTCACTCATGAGTACACTGGCTGTCTTCAAAAGGTATTGAATCAGATCAAGTCTCTAACCACAGCCTTCAAAGATTCTCATACCTCTGGTGAATCCTCTACACCTTCCTTGGATAGTTATTTTCTAAGAACGATAGTCCAAGAAGAGCTTCATAATGGTTTATGTTGCTTCAATGTGAATTATTTATCTGATGTTGTCAATAACAGTGATAGAGTTCTTGATCTTGTGTAAATTCATTCCAAGATTGCAGATGATGCACAATAGGATATCTCTATGAAATTGGAATTCTATTTCAACCAAATATTCTCCGTGATTGATATGACCAACCACTTCAAATATCATGTAGAGATTCTGCAGATTCCTCCTGTAACTCAAGCCTTTAAAAACCACGTTCAGAAGCTAACTAAGTTTACCAGATTGTTGTAAAAGTTCATCGAAATCAAAGATGACTTTGAAAAATCCTTGCAATATGGCAGAGAAATAATTGCAGACATCATCAAACATATACTACCATATATCCATGTACAGAGTACATTAATAGTTGCTCCAGCGTCTGCTCCTCTCAGACCAGGACTTCCTACATTCACCTCTTCCTTAGCCTCAACAACCATGTTTATTGGCCAAGCTCTTAGTCAGATCAGGCATGTAATCCTTGATCAGAAAATTGCATCGATCTTTCACTACTCCAACTTTTTATCCATCATTATTTGAAGGTCTCCCTTTACCCCCTCTATCTACCATGTCTCTGCATTCTTCCTTATCAACCACTGCACCTATGTCTTCCTCTTCTGCTGCTGATAAAGGAAAAGAAGAGGCCAATCCCTGAAGACGACTATGTATTATATTTTTTGATGAGGATGTGAATATTTTTTTGTCTCTCTCTTTCTATTGTCCTCTGATTACTTTTAATGACATGTGCACTTTTTACCCTCTCATATATTAAATTTTCGATAATCCGAAAAGGGGGATAAGTTATATATATGGTTTATTCTATATGTTATTTTCTCTATAGTTTCATCTCATTTACACTTTTACTATACATGATTTGTGATCATCAAAAAGGCGGATATTTTTGGACTCCTCATGTATTAATCATGTTTTAATTATCAAAAATCTCTTTAATTATCACAAATATTTGTAATTATCACAAATGTATTTAATTATCACAAATCTCATTAATAATCACAAATCCCATTCAACCTAGTTAAATCCAATAATTCATATCCAATCATTCGTATTTACGTTTCATGTTCTATCATGATTTATAATGGTTATGCTCAATACATTTCATACACATTACTTTTTAAGTCTAAATACTGTTATTTTCTTAAGTATAAGACACTGTGAAGCCTAACACAATAATCCAGACACTATGAGCATGACACCATGATGATAAGACACCATGATCAAGACACCATGAAGATCAGACACCATGAGAAAGTCACTGTGAAGATCAAACACCATGAGAAAGACACCGTGAAGATCAGACACCATGAGAAAGACACCATGAAGATCAGACACCGTGAGAAATACACCGTGAAGATCGGACAACCTGGGAAAGACACCGTGAAGATCAGACGCTATGAGAAAGACACCGTGAAGATCAGACATCACGAGAAAGACACTGTGAAGATCATAATATGTGAACATGACAACATGACAGTCAAACCCTGACACTTAGACACCATATGAGTAAGACAATGTTTGCATAACATACTGTGACACAGTTTCTTAGACAATTTTGACGTTATTCAATTTAATTTTTAACAGTCATATATTATGCCTTTAATGCATTGACATAATTAATGATTCTTTGTAGACATAGAATGAGGTACGAGGTGGGAAACACATGGAACATGTCAGCTAAAACACATGCATTCAATGATAAAGAGTGGAGAGTTCCCAACAACCATATAGCGCGATACTGAACATAAAACAAGTGTGTGAGCATGACCAAAAAGAACACATTTTCGAGATTTGAAAAGAAATCATTTTCACATGCATGAAATCCGACTCTGCTGAAGAAAATATGAAGTACACTAGAATCCATATAACATATTCACATAATCAAAGCTCGTGGAGCACAGAAGCTGAATCACGACACCCTTTTTTTCAAGAAAAAAACCAGAGGGGGACTCAAAAGAATTTCTACTAAATCAAAGGATTCTAGAGCTGCAATTCAAATCACTAAAGCTTTTTAAAGTCATTTATACTCTCTCTTAGTGATTCTTTTACAATCCTTTTGAGCAGTGTGTGTACTATGTATATTCCACACACACACTGACTTCTATTCTAAATTGATGTATTTCTAAATCCTTACACAAAACTCTCTATTTCTGTTTACCCATGATAATTGGGTAAGAGGTCCCTTTGTGGCCTAGTTGTTGTTTTTGTTTACCCACAAAAACTACGGAAGAGTTCCATGTGTTAGCTAGAGAGTCTGTGTACTGTTGTCTACCCCAAACTAGGGTGTGGATCAATATTTATTTATATAAACTTCTTGGTGGGTGGTGATCACCAAGTTGAGTGTATTAGGTCATGGCTTGAGACTAAAAAACTTATTTCATATCTGCTGTTCTATTTAAATTTAGTCTTCTCTTCTTTACTGCTCTATTTCATAATCCAGAAAACTCTAATTTCACTTTGAAATTTAGTCTTGGAAAGAAGTTATAATTGATTTGTCTTATTAGGATTACTTCAAAAGTAATATTAATAATTCATATTAAGATTAATGATAATTAATCAATCTTCTATGAAGTTGTTTAAATAGTAAAACACTTATAAATGTATAACCTCGAATAATTGGGTTGTATCTAAATTTGGTGAAAACCATTTCTTTTAAAAGAATGTTTTTTTAAGGAAATTTTTATAGTCAATCAATTCACCCCTCCCATCTTGAGTGAACTACTCCGACCAACTAATATTACACCCTTTAAAATAAACCATTTCTCTTAAAGAGGGAATACCATGTATAATACATGACCTATGAACACAATATATATTGGTTTCCACCTCCATTCATTTCTAGTATTCAGACTGTCCAACCTATAATTTATCATTCATGCACTACACAAAATATGTTTTATGGAAAACCGAAATTCCAACCACAGTACGACACAAAAGAGATGTAAAATTAATCTTATACAATAACATGAATGGATCCCGAAAAATTAAATATTGTAGACTATTATATTTCAACTCAACAAAAGATAGATGTATAACCCATGATAAACAAATATCCATAACATAGTCTTGTAACATACCCTTCAACATCTAGATAGTCTACGTTATTTGAACATCCATTTGAGGATAGAAGGTATTAAATCATTATAATGAGGATGCATAATCTTAATGAAGACCTTAGTATATATAAAAAATAAAAATATATTCTTGATTTGATATTATATCCATCAGTACTCTATAAGGATTTATTGTATTATCCACATACCGCATCATAAAAACATCGAATATACCTGACTCCATTATCCCTATGAAATAAGATAGCATCATTAACTAGCTCAAAAAAAAAATAACATCCACCCTGATATCGAGGAAAAATAGTGATTAAGTCCATCAAAATCCCCTCCCAATTTTACCCATGTACATGTAATGTATGAAAAATATATTCAAGTACATGATTCTCTATATTCCCCAATTGATATACCAAACACCACAACATTAACTTTTACATGAACTGAATAATATCTAGACACCAGAACCAAATCAGCATGGAATTATATATCTTGAATAAACCATTATTAAATATCTAGGATGAGTTATGAAACTCATAAATAACCCCTCATTGCATTACCAATGGAACAAATAATCAATCTCGGAGAATCAACATATGTTGATAATCCTCCCAAAATCCATCAGAAGAATCCCCAATAAATATATGATCTTGAATTTCCACCACTTCTATATATCCCCTCTAAGAATCCATGACCTATAATAATAAAGATGATTGAGATTTAATCTTGAATATTAATCCACTACAACAAAATCATCCATATAAATATGAACCGGTGTAAGATAATCCATCATTCACAAGGAAGATATAGATTCCTAAACAATAAATCTTCCTAAAATCATTCAAAAAGAATTAACAACTATATTTTCATTCCATAGGGTGTAAGACTGATCGAAATCAATTTATTATAGGAACTCAAAAACCCATCACTGAGATAAATGAATATCCTATTGAGATTAGATATACATTAAGATCCGGTGATTTCTAAATACAAAAAAACCATTTTTATATGATGTAATGTTGCTACAAAATTTTAGAAAACATCATGGAATCGAACTAATGATCATGTGTGTTATTGTTTCACCTGTGGGTTCATAAAATATTAGTCCCATAAAAAATATATTCCCTCTACGACATTAATATTAAACCAAAACTGATAAAGAAGTATCACAGAAAACCTTAAACATAGATACTTCCTCTAGAAACACGAGAAAAATAGAAATGATATACTTCTCATTATGGTAGTTGAATTTTTCCTGACATATAATAACACATTTGGAACCCTAGTATTTCAATTTAAATATTATCAATAAGGTTGTTATCCACTAGATGTTGAAAATAAATCGCTAATAATATCTAAAGAGAATAAGAAAACAATTGAACTATACAACAATTTTTGGGTTTTTTTCTGTGAAACAACTACTTATATCACCATAGGATTGACCATTATTCAATATTGATAACATTTATTCCTGATTAAATATATGTAAATATTTTGAAATATGTACTTTCAAAGCATCCTATTAAGATTATTATACTGAAGGACATATAAAATAATCATAATATTCTCAGTATCATCCTCCTATAAATTGAAGTGCATAAGAATTTCATTGATGAAAACTTCCACAAACTAATATAAAAACTCACAAAATATGGAAATCTAGTGTCCTGTGAAAATTTGTGGGATATTAATGACACTCAATGGAATTTATAAAAACTAAAAATTATTATAAGGACACTAGACAAAATTATTTAATATATCATCCTTCTACACCCTCATATGATATTTCAAACACCACATATCAAAATTAAAATTATATCTAAATTCTTTTAAAAATTTGGATAAATCATAAATCATAGGATAGAGGTAAGGCTTCATTATTATCACTTTATTCACTCACTTTTTCTCTATTCATAACCTCATTCCACCATCCGAATTCATGGAGAAAAACTCAGTAGCACCCCCTGACGACACCGTAGGATTTATAAAACCCTTCAGTATTAAATCATCAATTTAAATACTCAACATCTATATTATATAATGTCTCATGAAATATGTATCCAATGAATTTAGATAGGCTCTATGGTGTAAATCGAAAATAAACTTTACATCATTTATAAGGGTGATTTAAAAACTTCTATGGGGAAAATATCCATAAACCCCTTTATAGCTCTGGGAAACACCTCTATATGCCTTTCAACCATACCAAGTTTATACTAAAATATCTAATCAATATTCTATTAATTACTATAACCCATCTGGTTTTATCAATACAAAATTACACCACACACTAGCATTCCACATAATAGAACGCTACCCTCCCCTTAACAAAATCAATGGCTATTAATTTGTTATAAAACACTTCCATTATAATGATAACATCATATGGTTTTATTATTAGTAATAAGAAATCCCCATGTGGTTAATGGTTACCTATCATCACCCTTTAACATTAATATAGACAAATAAAAATACAATAGCCTCTAATTTTCATTATAAACACTAGGGAGACTAGAAACACCCTCTTGAATATTAATTTACGAGCCAAGGTGGGTTACATATAGGGATATTAATATTTGGAATAAAAAATAGATATAATAGTGTATAATATAATGATATAATGCCTTATTATATCTCTACAAACCCAGTGTTGGAAACTTCATGGTGGGAGTCTAACCACACCAAACTATTCTACATCACTAGCCGTGTTGGAAACCACCTCCATACACATGCTCAAAAATGTGTCCCTAGGGATGGAAAACTCCATGGGGGTTTTCCCTGTGTTCTCCATCACTGATCCATCGAACGATATCGTTATGAACCAATTATTGATAAGGCCTATAAAAAACAATTGGTGAGGTTTAAAAAAAAATTAGATGGATTTGTCATCCTAGCCACCACGAATGGACAAACACTAAAAATGGTGATGAACATGAACCCGAAATGAGAATAATATAGAAATAATTATTTTATTGGATTTATTAGAAATACCACATCAAGAAATATTTTGAAAAATATCATTATGGATGACTCCCTACAAGTTGAATCCTCTATTGTACAAATATTCGAGAACCTTCATCAACAGTTATTCTTCATTAGAAGTTCTGATGAATCTTGCCCCATGGTGATAATAGCATTCCATGAAACTTATCGATCAACTATTCTGTATTTGGAACCTCTTGATATGTTTAAAGTGTAAATTGGGTAACCCCTTACAAAATAGAAAGATACAACACCTCCACAAAATGCCGTACTTTTACTATTTTCCAGGTAAATGATTAATAGAAAAGAGAAAACCCTTACATCAAAAATAGGACATTGGTATATAAATAAACACCTAATAGATATAGATATTCCAACTTATTTACTATATTTATCATCGATTAATGGAAATCTACACATTAATTCTTTGTGAATTATTCCCAAGAAGTAGCTCCCTCCTTGTTCTCTCTAAGAATTATGCTCCACTACATGGATGTATCTTCTCTCACCTAACTACAACATAAATTTACATAATACACCATCCAATAACATATTGAGAAAATTTTATCTTCGAATCCTTAAAATAGTTCTATATATATGGATCATCAATATTCCAATTATACTTTATCAAACCCCGATGATCGAACACATATAGTTTCCTCTTCCAAGGCACATCCCCTCTATCCTATCCAACACTCATACAGTCAATTGGATAATCCTATTTCAACTCAAAACTCTAAATTGTATGGGAAAAATGAAAAATAATACTTTTTTACACAAATATTGGAAATTTATAGGCTTGTTCACATGGAAATATTTATGGATCATTTTTGTATATTCATTTTAACACAGCTAAAATTACACTAATTCAATCAAAATCTCAAAAAAAACCTAATTCATGCACATCTTTAGTTATTCTACCAGAAAATAATAATTAAATGACATAAAATTTTATTTAATCTTAGGGTCCATGTGTTGGATAATAGCGGGTAATAATCCAATATTTCATGGAAAATCGACCTTGTTATATAACTCTCTAGGTTTAACTAACGTGGTTTCCCTACCAAACCCATAACATACTCATCAGTGTATTACTCTAAACCCAATCATATCTATTATCCATTGACCTAATAACACTCTTTCATGACCCTACCCCATTGGGAATCCTTCCTATTATAGTAGTGAATATTACTTTATCCCCTAAATCCCTCCTCCAACAGTATATTTGATTGTGACTAGCATCAAGAGTATAAAACAGAGAAATTAGAAAAATTACAATCATAATAGTAGGAACATATTGCTAAAAATATAAATTAACTCCAAAATATAAAATGGAAACCAATATAAAGAATCATGTAATTTCATATAGAATTAAGTCAATCAAGATGATAAACCGAGATGAAACTCTTGTTGAAGATACTGTAATAGTACCACCAACCCTTATGCTTGAAATTTCAATTTCAATCACAATATTTTGTCTTTGAAACATGAAAAATATATTTACATATATGGTCGAGTATAAATGTAAACTCTATAGGATCCTCTTTAGGGCCTCTCATGGAAATTTACAGGAATCATTCTATTTCCGTAATGAAAAAGAAACAACCATACAACAAGGCTAGGTCAACTACTGCCTAGGTTTAACAAGGACCACTCTACCAATATTGGATCCTAGTTTAAGTGTATAGTGTTGGATGAAAATACCAATAAGTTACCTTGTATTCACTTCCCAATTGATTTATCACTCTCTCACCCCAATGAAAATCATCATGTGCTTCAATCCCTTCCATAAAAACACATATAAAACCTTAAAAACAAATCATCACCATTATAATATATTTAATACCATTCCAATATAGATACCAAAACCAAAAAAAATCCTACAACATGAACAAACACAACTTCATCATCTTGGTAGGGTATTTAAAAAATAAAGGCCATCAACCATATTTCCTCCTCCCACTATGCATGACCCTCACCATGTATCAAATCCTATATCTAATCAATAACACATCATCACCACACCATAATTACATCACATAATTTTCAATACAAACATTTTACATTACATCCAATACAGTATAGATTCAGGACATCATATCATTTCCACATCATAATGAGAGTGGTGGAGATGGAGTATTCATCCATCTATTTTCATGACAATATGGATATTAAGGAAAAACCTGGAACTCATGTACCATATGGGAATTGATATTGTTTTATGACATGATCATGAATGGGTTGCACCAACAATAATGGGGAATGAATATTTGATATAAATTTTACTATTTATTTTCTAAAAATAATTTTTTTACATTTTATAGTATCATTCCCTCAATTATTCTAACCCAAACATACCCAAATACTAAAAAAATAATTACAAACATATTGCACTCAAAATATTTAAAATATTTGGACCATAGGTGGGTAAAAAATTACTATTTTTACTAGTATGAGTTAGTTCACAAAAATGAATAATTGATTATAATTTTATAGGGACTTATCACCCTCTTCTTATAAGTATTTCATAACAGTATTTTTCTTAATTGAGTTTATAATGATTTACACCATATGATAATATTGAACCACCAGTTTATTGAACAAGATCTTCAATCGAGCTCTAGGATGTCATAACATCACCATATGAGATCCTATTCTACTATATATATAAGCTTTATCACTATATTGTGTTTACAATCACAAAAAACATGTGAACATTATCCTTCATCTATATGTTTTTGTTATTCTTGTTCTACTATTCTATATAGGGTTCTCTTCTCAATTTTTCTCACTTTAATAATTCTCATTGTTAATGAAATCTATTTCTTATTGAATTCTTAATAGTTTTTTATTAATTATAATAAAACATGACCATAAATAAGTCCATGATCTTCCATGATTCCAATTACCTTTCTTTCACATGATCTAAAAAAATTTATTCAACTAAAAGTTCAATAAAATTTCATGAATAACGATTGGGAATTTACCACAATTTATGCATGAAATAAATTATATATAATGTGACATGGAATATCTATTCATTAGTTATATTCTTAATCAATCACATTATATTCAACCATAGTGTGTAAATATTCCTCTATAATTCCCCTAAAATACTAATCTTTAATCAAAGCTCAAAATCTTCTAATTAATTCAAATTAATGATTAACAAAAAATCTTAACAAACATGTTTTAGATGTATCTTTCATTAATTAATCATCTCCTTAAAATCCCAATAAGTAGTTTTTCCTTGAAAAAAATAATGTTTTAAAATTTTACTCTTATGTTCTACATATAGATTGTATTCCTTTAATTATAATTCATAGAGTAAATGATTTCTCATATGAGTACATGGCTCGTGTGAAATGTCAATAAACTTTATTAAATATTAATGAACCATAGAATTCTTCAATGAATCCTAAAATTATTGGGGATATTTATAAATTCACATTATTATACCATTAAATATTATAAAAATGACTATTATAAAATTGGATCAATGACCCATAATATTTTCTAATGACCCTTATGGAAATCAATGCTGTATCCAATGCATAACAACTTTTCTTCTATGAGTTTTGGATAAAATATAATGATTTTTTACTTTGAATAATTTTTCAGTTCTATTGTGTAGTTACTCTTATTAAATATCGAATCTATACATAGGATCATATTAGATAGGTAATCTCCTCTAAAATTATAAAAATCAGAATTAATACAAAACATCCCCAAAAATATCTCAAAAACTATTCAAGTTACTTAATCTCTTACCAAAAATATTCTAATACCTTAGATACACATATTCAATAGAATTCACTGTTATCCATATTTAATTGAAAATAAAAAAAATTAAAATTTACAATGACATAATAACTGTGTTCTTTTTTTCAACTCAAACAACTCACAACAAGAGTCACCAAGTCAAATCCATTCATGGAAAGAGGCTTACTAATTACACACTATGAAATAAAAAAAATGTTTTAAAATAATTTGATCTCTTAGTGATATGAAATTTTTATCTAAGTGGATTTGATGCTCTCTCAACTAATATATAACATTTTTTTATCCATATTTACAATATCCACAACCTAAAATTAACAACATATAAAAAAATAATGTGACTTTCTCCCATAATATTTATGTACATGTTCTCCCAATATTACAATAGAATCAAAATAGTTTGGGGGTTGCATGACACACAACTCCAGGTGAGAGAAGAAGGATGAACACAATTATTGAGTCTTACTTTATACAACTAGTCTCTGATGATTAAATTTTTAAACAAAAATACAGTCCAGTAATTTGAGGAAATATTTTTTAGTTTCTCATATACATTTTCTACTTTTTCTTTGATGAATTGATATTTTATTTCAATATTATTTTATCTTGACTGTTACAATGTGTTTAATATAGATAAATTGTTTTTTAATGTCATAATAAATATTCTGATTTATATAAACTTACTAATTTATGTCTTTTAACATCACATTCATCCAAATAATTATTTTATATGTTTTGGGATTACATGGGGATCATACATAAAATATCCTTTCATATAACATATCTGGTAAATATATTTTAATATTAATTATACTATCAATGATTCGCATAAGGTATTTATGATTTAAACATCATATTGGTTAATCTACTCTCAATCTCATTACAACTACTATGGGTGTTTAGGATTCTTTATAATCCCACTTGAAATACATTTTCAACCAATAAATGAAGTATTTTTCAATAGATATGATTCTGTAATAATCTTTTTCTATAATTAATAATCTAATAAATATATATCATTCCTCCTAGAATATATATTTAAAAGTACATCCACATCTACATTGAAAATTCTTTAAAGTAATTCAATTTATCATCCATAATAAATATTTAATCAATATAAACTATAACAATAATATCATCTATTGATATATAATAGAAAACCATAAAATTTAGAGTAATATGTTACATTGGCCTATTTTTTTCCCATATCAATCCTTCCCCAACTTACATTAATTTCTTTTATTGATGTTAATAATGAAATCATCCAGTTGTTAAATAAAAAATTCTTTTTATATGACTCTATTCCAAATTGTAGACCTCGAATACATTTTATAAAACATCAAGTATCATTGAGTTGTAACAAAAAGAATAATTATATTTTTTTAACTCATACAACTGGTGAAATATATCCTAAAATTTCATCCCTTACAATAAACATTCCAATATTTTTCTTAACACATCACAATTTATGGTAAATTAATTTCATAGTATTCACTTGAAACCATTAATTTTTGTTACATTAGGCCACAAAAAAATTTACAAAGTGGAATTATTACCTATATAATGATACTATTATTTGTCTATATTTATCTTTTACTTATACTCAAATGCCTCAAAATCTTTTTGTTGCCCAATATATGAAGTGAATGTTTTTAAATTTCCATTTCACAATCTTCTTCTAGTCTACACTCGAGCGTCCTGATGGCCAAAAAATTTATCTACTTATAAACATTTTTTAATTTATTATATTTCAATTTTTAGATCCATAACCTTGTTCCTCGAAATTTTTTTATCTGAGTCCATATTAAAATAATTTTTTCCTTTCTAACTTCTTCTTCACTGATTTTATTAAAATTATATATAATGTGAAATTCAATATTTTAAAAAACTACATCATATCATTCAAAAAATTTGATTTTATATTAAATAATAATGTTATAAAAACAATCCTATAACTCATGAATCCTTATATTTCATGTTTTTAGACTCTTCTATTGGGTAGATATCAAATTAAGGTCCCTTCTTCATCTATCTCATAAAATTTTCCTATAATTATGTTTTTTATCTTCATGATACAAAGAATACAAAAAATGTTAATGTAGGACACTATATGATTTATCATATTCAATATTATATATGAATTCATATTAGAATTTGGTCTTAATAAGAATATATTCTGAATATTAACAATTATACACATCATTCCCAATTATAATAATTTTTAGAGTTTGTGTTCATTATGTAGTTTTCTACACATATGAACCCATCACCTATTATTTCATTACAAAAAAAAATTCTATGGGTGTATTATGGGAATTGATTTTTTATTTTATCGTATAATTTGATATATAGGATAAAAAATATTTTCTACTTAACTCTTTTCAATTATCTTCTCTCAACCATTTTATGTCGATTTTTTGTAATTTGTAAACCTATGTTTTGAAAAAACAATAACATTTCTATTTCACCAGATATGTTCTTCTTAAATATAACTTTGTTCATCTAATTGAAATAATTAATAAATGTGACAATGTAAAATTTTTCATATAGGATATTGATTTTCCAATGCACATTTAAGTCATAATGTACTATCCTAGTAGCCTGCTGAACTAAATATTAAGTTTTTTGTGAGTTACATGCACCATCATACCCTTCTATGAAGTTTCATAAACAACATATAACTATATATATTCAATTGGGGTGAGTTTTTTACTACATCATCCATTGATATTATACACAAATTTAATTGATTTTTTTTAATCATTCTTTGCTACATCTTTTTTTATCCTTGTTATCCAAATAAAAAGAATAATCAAGATACCCAATATTATATTGATTTAAAATTGATCTCTATACATGAAAGATAATAATTCCATAATTTATGTTATTGATAAAAAATGATTATTTTTTTAAAATATACCCATTTATATCGTCAATTATATGGATAAAACACAATGTATTTTGGTATATCCCTTAAAAACATCTCTGGTTTCCAACTTTATGACTTCAAATTCAATTATAACCACTGTTTTAATTTTTATAGAATTCACATTTCCATAAGACAGTATCCCTCCATAAATATCATAAATATTCTACATTTATTTTGTTTCACTGGTCATATGAATCTAATATACAGTTTCAAGAGTCCAATCACTACCTTACTTGCATGATCTTAAAGAAACTTCCACAATGAATGAGTTATATTGCTTTTTCATTTTTTTTAATTCCTTTTCATTTTGTGTTGTATGAAATTTATCTTGGAAGACTAATAATCTACTCCCTTTAAATAAAGATTTATATCCTTCAAATTTTGGATCAACCTTGTTAATAGATTCCTATCATCCATATCAAGGCATTTCTTATTGTAAATAAGTGTTCCCAATATAGTGATTAAAATATTGAAAAAACCCCAGTTGGATTTATATGGGATGCTCGTACTGATGGGACAATTACTAGGAATCATGTTATCGGATTACATTAAACATGGGAGATAGTGATATTAACCAGAGAAGTTACATGGATTCGAGCCTCTTTAATTCTAGGATGACAACAGATTTCATAGATGGTACTTTCCTTTGTTAAATACTGATCATCAACAAATATGGGTCTCAGCCCGATAAGTGGAGATAAATGCATTGTACTTCCTAGGATTCCATTTTGTTGTACATGTCATTTTGTCTAGCTATATAATAACTTAGTTCATCTAGGCCATTATCAACCCACCATAGCAGATAATCATTAGTAACATAGTGGTCTTGAATGTATAGGATATGATGTTTTTCACTCACTCTTCCTCTTGTATTTTTTCATTGATGGAATATTGAAATTTTTTACTTTTAAGTTCAATTCACGATGTATGGGGGGATATGCATAGGTGTCATGACATTCAATCTAACTATAACTTCCACATTTGGAGCTTCTAAAATGATGTTATCTTTATTGACAAAGGTGTGATGCACAAAGGGATTATCATTATCTCTATTTACCACTATTGTATGAGTTATAAGGAGGAGACAGAAACCTATATTTTCATCAATGGTGGGTGGGATAACTTATTCTAGAGTGTGTAGTGTGAATTGGGAAGTTGTACAATGTAGAGAGCTTCGGGAAATACCTTATGTCATGCCTAATTTATTTGATCGAAATATCATTTAGAAATGTGTAATGTGGTGGGGATATTTTTGGTAGCTAGTGTCTAGGGAAGTTTTTTACCCACATAATAGGGTTAGGCCAAAGGGATTTCCCTATTTTAATTTTTATGTGATAATCTGGGTGATATTTCATATAAAATAGTTACTTCCCCACATATAACTATGGGACCTATCCCCTTCGATATGGTTATTCATTGATCATTGTTGTTTAGTCATCTTTTTCATTTGGTGACCAAAGGAAGGTATGTGGGTGTGATGGGTTCCTCTAGTGAGTAGGCTCAAACATAACATTGATCGATAGTGTTTGAATGGTTACACGTGTGGTGAGTGGTATTGTCCATGATTGGTCCTAATCGATCTTATTCAGTTTTATTTCCTTGTTCTGTCATTGTGACTCTGCTAATGTAGAAATACTGGCCATACAAACTGGTTGTATTTATGTCACTCACATGATCTTATTCTAAATTGGGTTGAGACAGTATCCTTCATTTTACTCCAATACATCCAAAATTTAATTTTCTCCTCCTATACTATAATTTATTTTGTCGGTAGATGTGGTTGTTTTCTAAACAACCTATTACATATCTCCCATAAATGGAATGAGGGTATTATGTTTTCTTATTCCCTTGCATCTCAGGCCCCTCACGGTAACCATTATCTTATTTTTTCCAACACTAGATCCCTTCCCCCTGATTCTATTAGTTTTGTTATGGATTATGCCCTTGGATTGTACAATTTTCTTCTTCCTTTAACTTTGTTGTCATTGTACCCTTTTTGAAATATATATATACATATACATATATATATATATATATATCAATTTTGGATGGATTTATAATATTCCTCAACTCAGTAGAAGTTATTCTTTGTCTTATGTATCCACATTATTCATACCTACAAAAAATGAATGAAATATTATACTATCATAAATATGATTTGTTATTATAAATTCCATATCACCATTAATAACCAATGAATAATGTTTTTGTAATTTTATAATGGTTCCTTCTATGATATATTTGTTGTTTTCCTTCGTGATATTGTGATTCCTTTATTATTGATGGGGAAATTCTTCTTCAATTATTCAATTTTTATCATGATGTAGCATAAGGGTTTTAAATAATATTATCTTCCCAATTTTTGCTAGTGGTAGTATAATAACCATAAATATGTTAAATAACATAATTAAATTTTAATTTAAAAGGTTTTTATTTGACATTTATATTTTGGAAAATATCATCAGTATAATGGGAAGAGTTGTCTTTAAACTAAACTTATTTTTTGAAATCTAAATTCACCTTCTTCAAATAATTCTGATGTTGATGACACATTGATTATGTATTGTTTATCTATACTTCCTTTACATCTTCTTTTCATCCTGATATTCTAAATTTTTTCTTGTTATGTAACCATTTTCTTGAGATTTGGAATTTTATCAATGTAATAATCTCATATTTCGATAAGATCTCCCATCCTTCTTTATCCCTTCGACTCCATTTTATCAGTAGCCTGATTTTATTCATGATATTATTATTTTTTTCAAGATATTATTGAATTTTATACTTAAATATACTCATTATATATATTATATCACTATCATATTCTTCACTACTAATTGATTTTATATCTATATCAACATGTTCCATTGATTTATTGAACTGTATGAAAGCTTTTTTTTTTGAAAATGGATAATTGAAATATATTAGCCTTCTTCTTATATTTTAATCATACTTAATATATTACTTCTAGGAAACCATTCACGTATTTTAGTAAATTTCAAAAATCCATTTGATATTTCACAAAATTTATTGCTCTTGGGATTTTTTTTCTTTCTCATCTATCTTATTTTCCACCACTATTATTTTTAACGTTAATTGTAAAATTCTAATTTTCTAAAAATTTAATGTATTACAATGATAGATTTTATTTTTATGTGTCTATTACATTAATAAAGTTCCATCATATGAGATACATTACTCTCGTATACTTCTCATATATTTCATTTTCACCATAAAAATCACTTGATTTCTCAACTTCTTCCTCCTTGAGTAACAGTTTCTTCATTGATTCAAAAACACTTTAATTCATTATATTATTCCTGAATGATAGAGATTCTATCATTTCTTAGCAAATAAGAATATTATACCATTCATCATTGGATATATTATATCTTTCTTCTAATGAATAATTTTTATGATAAAACCAATAAGGAATATTCGTCATTAACATGTTGTTAATAGAGGATTTTATAGTTTTTATAAATAGACTCTAATGTTATTGACTATTTTATTGAATATTATGATGTAATAATAAATTTATTTCATTATCATCAACTATCAAATATTTAAAAATAATCTATATTTACATTATTCATTATTTTACCATTCCATTCCCTTCAAATGTGATTACTGATTTTTCCTAAGTCCAAATTACTATTTTATGTGTCTTTACATTATTGTACATTTTTTGTTATAAGGACCTACTAATTACACCTATTACCTTTCAATCTACCTTCTGGATACTATTCTTATAAAAAGACATAGGTGCATAACTTTTATCTCCTTAGAATCCCACAGTAAAAACTTATATGATTCATGGACATGTGCGGGAATATAGTGTATCACCGTATTCTTCCATACAGGATAAATTATAAAATCAAAGGATATAATACGATTAATATTAAAAAGAACATAAATTATCTATCTCTAATAGAATATAAATCCTATTAAAGAATCATGGATTCTTTTATAATATTTGAAAATCCTAGTAATGGGTTGCACTACAAAGCAGGGTTCAATCAGTGGTGTTTCATTTATTATTTCATTGTTTGAAATAATCCATTGTTACTAGTTACATTATGATCTGCTCAATTAATATTTTCTAGCCTTACCTGATTACAGTATAAAAAAAATGCACACATTAATTTTTCAAGGTTCAATCCCGCATGGGATATATAATTTTACTGTGATTTGATTTAATATATGTCATGGATTTTCCAATAAAACATAACACTAAGAACATGTGGATACAGAAGTATCATCTTCATCATGGAATTGTTTCCCATCAAATATCTCATATTACTGATTATATTGGTTCCCACTAATTAATAAGAAAAACCCACCAATACATTGAATAAGATCACTGTTCAATCTTAAATATGTAACAAAATCACTATATGAGATCATACTACTCCACATAGAATAAATAAACTATCAATTTGTGTTCTAAATAATTTATTGAGATTTGGACTTCAACATCTTCGATACATATAATTCTTATTCTTCTACATATCTTTTTCAATTTATCTAATACATTATTTTATGTTAAATAATTCTCAATATTTAGAATATATTTTTTATTGAATTCCACTCAATTTTTTATTCTATACACAAATAATTATACAAGGATAAATACATGATATTTCTGGACTATAGGTAACATTCATTCTCATGGTCAAAAAAATTATTCAATGTAATTTTCATTAAAAATTCATAAATATCCTCTTAGACATTGACCTCCACATATACATGAAAAACTCAACGAAAATATGATGTTACATATCTAGTTAGGAATTCTATACTTTATCACACAGTGTGAATTCCACCAAAATATGTAAATATATATATTTAATTACCCTTAAATACTAATCTTGAATCGTGACGAAAGAATCTTTAATTATTTTGAATTAAAAAATATAACCAAATCATACATGTTTTTTATAGATGTATCATTAATAAATTTATCATTTCCTGGATGTTATTCTATGTATACATCTCTTATGTAATTTCTTGTTCCAACAAATTCACTCTTATGAACCATATGGAGGTTTTATGCCTTTAAAATATTTTCATTTACTAAATGATTTTCATAATATTAAATTAATCCAATAAAATGTCTAGGACCCTTAAAAATGTAAATAATAATTATTAAATGTCAAAGGACCCAATAATTTGTCAATATAAATTATGATTATTATGGTTCAACATTCATTAATAAATTTTTCAACAAATGACTCTAAAAAAATTTGATGAATGACCCTTATGATTTTTGGATGACCCTTATATTTTTTATACGACTCTTATGCACTTCATTGTGGAATCTAACAATTAGCTCATTTTCAACTCTATGTTATAGAGTGAATCTGAAAATTTTTTACAGAGTGGAATTATAATATTCTAAGAAAATTGTACTCTTAAAAAAATTCGTATGTACTCATATTATCAGATTACATATCCAATTTCCTATAAAATTATATATCCAAAAAATTAATTCATTACTTCAGAAACATAATATCAAAAATATTCCAATAGACTTATATTTTCTACAAAATATTATAAATGTATTCAAACACATCCTCACCAACATCTACTAATTTCAATAGATGGTTGAAAAAAAACACATAAAAATTTTATTTGGATTCATCACTATCCTTAGTAAAACACCTCCTAGTATCAATTGAATAAAACCACAACCACAAGACATATTGTAATCAACATTATTCACATAAATGACCATTACCAAAAATAACAAAAAAACCTACAATCCAAGCTGCAACCACAGAACACAAATTCAACATCCAATTTAATCATGCCATTATTCCATTTATAGATTTAAAATTTTACATGGTATTTTACATTCATTATACTATTAATTCATAAATATTTAATGTAAACCCATTATGTAGCCATCAAACACATTTATCTCATCTAGTACCGATTTATTTATAACATTTAATGTCAATTGAAAACCACATATTACTAAATTTTGTCCCATTACCATTACTATTTTTATAATTACTATGCATGTTCCATATCTCTATAAAACAATTACACAACCTACATCATCATAATCTCATATACACAACAACCACCACACAAACACAAAAAAATATTACATATTACACCATAAGATACTTCCTTTAAACTTAATTGGTTATGAAAATTTTACAAATAACATAACATTCCATTGTCCACTAATAGATCATCAACTACAAATCCTTCTCTTCCACTAGAGAAAACGAACCACAACACTCACTATAAAATACTTGAAAACAACCCAACAATATAAACAAAAATAAACATCCCAGAATACTCCAACTACTATATGGGTAACCAAACTAGAAAGTCTACACCAAATAAAAATATTTAGTGAAAAACATATATCAATCACTTTTTAATTATTATTTCCTGATAATTTTATTGGTAATCATAAGAATCATTACTAAAATTATAGATTTAAAAAAAAATTAAACATTAAAATATTTAAATTAGTTCCATTTTATTCATGGTTATTCTAAGTATGTTTTAAAAAATTAAATATATCACTAAACTAAATAAATCCTCACCAGTAATGAAAAATAAAATTAAATCACAAGAAATATTTTAAGATCATATAAAAGATTAGAAAAACACATCTCCTCTTTAAATTTAATTAGTATAATTCAATAAATTCATTTAGATAATACTAAGCATCCACACAAGGATATAAAATACATGATACATCAACAATAAACATAAAAAATATGAAGTATTGATTCCTCAACCTTAATTGAATCTTCAACAATAATTGTTAATGGAAAAGAAATGGGAGGTGATCAAAATTCAAACATCATATTAATAAAATCAAAAAAAGATCATATAAACCAACATCAAATACCCAACCCTTGTCAAATAAAATAGATACAGAACTATAGACACATTCTCAAGAAGATGATGGATAAATAGAGAATATAAAATATTTAAATAGAAACACAACTCAAATAAAAAATTCTGATATCATTAAGATCGAGTAAAAATATAATCAATGAAAACTCATAGATATCCACAGAAAAACATCAAGTTTCTTAATGTTTAATAGAAAAATAAAGAATATATATATATATATATTATAATGGGATTTCGAATTTATGCCTAAAATTTAATTTTATGGAATAACTATATAATTTATCATGTACATACAATGATTGGAATACTAAAAATGACCTATTACAAATCACAGCATCATCACTCCTATTTTTCACATTTTAAGGCTATGTCAACTCTCTCAATTATAGACTACCAAGTATGGTCATGGTGTGATGGTTATAACTGTGCAAGAAAAAAAACACTCAAAAATCATTGTTAGGGTCTCAAACCAAGACATAAGACTAAAAAATCACCATGGAAAGATGTCTCTTGAATATATTTATGACTATTATATAGTCTATACTAATGGAAAATTAAATAAACTATCCATACCAATCTCACACCATTAATTAGCCTCAATATTATATGATTAAAACATACCTATCAGTAAGATAAATAACCTAAAACCATTACATTTAAATCCCTAATAAACACATACATTTCATATCCTAAACATTAATCAAGAACAAATGTGGATTGATCATGTTACAAAAAATACCCTCACACCAAGTCAAAAAATCCTTCTTGATATTGTGTGACACTAAATTATCATGGATTATACCCCATGTCATGATACAAGAAAATTTTCATCGTTCAACCGTTAACAATTTAACACAACACACTACAAACCTTCTATATATACCCCAACCCTAGTAGCCTGAAGCTGGTGCCTACCATTATTAAAATTGTATTAAGAAAAACTGATCACATCCTAAAAGACTGAATAGTTTATTCTGTTTGGAAAACTAGATCAATATATATGTTCTTTATTACATCATTAATTATAATAAAACATAGGAACTCCTTTGTAACCATACATATTTTTCTAGATTTTTCATTCATGTCAATTATAATATATATCTTGTAATCTTGTGTAAAATAAATCATAAGAAATAGATTATATCTGATACTCTGTAAGGGTTGTAAATATAGTGGAAGCTATCACATATAAACGTAAACAATAATTAAAGGTGAATAAATAAAAAAACACATTCCATTAAAATATATCCCTTAACATTAAATGGAAGGAATAAAAGATCATAAAATGATTCCATATAAATAATCACATGAAAATGATACTTACCCATGAATATTCTACTATAGAAAAGTCATAATGAGTATCAATAACAATTATAATATAGTAGGAATTCATAATTGATGGTGTAATAAAAATAACACCAAGGCCTTGACTATGATGTCAACAAATATTGGTACGACCTCATCGAAAACCTGATGTAGTTTATCTCATTAGACCTACCGCTCTATCAAGGGGGTATAAGGGGAAACACCCAACACTTACTATGTATAATTCATTCCTTATTTGAAATTGTTTAAATATTATCAAAATATACATTAATATTGAAACTAAATTATGAAATGTAAAAAATATCCAAAATTAGTAGACATAAACTATCTAAAGTAATATGTTGAATGGTTTCAAGATAGTACATCCCCATTCCAATTAATCATAAACCATTATATAAAATATTTTAAATGGTAATATAATATAACAATAAAAATAAATTATAAGATTCAATAGTTTATTTTGAAATATATGAGATTAATCGTACAATAGTATTGTGAAATTCATGGGAGAATTACCCTTTTGACTTTGTAAATAAGAGTTTTTTTGGAAAATCATTTTTATTTGTCATGTAATCTAATTATAAAAATGTATATCCATGAAAAGAAAAGGGAAGGAAAATGAAATTATAAATAAGGGATATTAATATATAAATAACACTGAAATATGGTTTATGTCATGATAAAATATATCCATCTGAAGTGAAATCATGCAGAATTAGTGTTTATGAATCATTAGAAATGAACAACCTTGGTCCAGTTGAAGGGAAAATATAAAAGTGTCTTTAAAGAGGATAATGAAATTATTTTCCCTAAAATATGAATTAAAATAAAAATATTTTTAATGATTAAATAAGTGAATTTATAAAATAATGATTTTTTAATCTAGATCATGGAGTATACATGAAAATGGGTATGAAATTGGGAAGTTCTCTTTAATTCGGCTTGCTTATCGAGAGGAATTAAAAATAGAACCTTATACATTTGAATTTCACAATCAAAGAAAGAATGAATTTGAATAGTAAAAAATGTTTGCAAATGAAAATTATATTTTAGGATAATTACAAAAGAAGAGCTATGAATTACATATAGGTATGGAAAGAGAATGTGTAACTAGAGAGAGGGGGTTTGGTGATAGTTGAAGGTGTGATGTGTTACTGTTTTTTGATTTTAGTAAATTTAGAAATCGAAGAAATTTTTTTTGAAGGGTCATTGTTTTTTTCTGTAAATATTTATGTATGGTTCCCAATTTTCTCTAATGTATATTTACAAAAAATCAAAAGTTATTTGTCGAAGGTAACCAAAAAGAAATAATAAAGGTCTAGGGATAATCCCATTCCTTTTTCAGTAACTATTTTGTACATATAGTTAATGTCTTGGATAATGAAAATGTATTCCTGAATAATTTAATTAATAACCTCTTAAACATGTATCCTATTTCGTATAATTTTATTAGGTTCATTTATGGACTGATTTATGTGTTATAATATTTAATATAATCAGGGGGGATTGTGTTGTTTCCTTGGGTTTCATGAGTAGTCCACTTGGATATATATGCGAAATAACATGTAAAATGAGAATTTTAATCCCAAATTAAAATTATATATTATTATTTAATTTAAAGATTTTTTATTTATCTTTTATATTTTTATGCTTCAAGACATGAATATTATTCATTAGATACAGCGTTAATTATAATCATTTAAATTATTTTGGAAATTTTTTCAATCATCGCGAACAAGTTTTGTCGTATTATTTAATATCATGAATATTTACTAGATCTAGAACACTAAATAAGTTGTAACATACATTTTATAATCAATTAAATGAAATTATAATTTTTTATAGATTTCATTTAATGCGGTATTAGAAATAAACATCATCCACGAAGGTGTTGAATCAACACCTCCCGGACGATGGATTAGTTTTTAAAATAAATGGGGATGATAAGAGAATGGATGATGGATATACCATTTTCATATTAAATATATAGTATATATATAACTGTATATATCATTTAATAATGGATAGGTTATGTTAGGGAAGTATAAAAAATGAAATAAATGTGTAAGAGAGAGAGAGATATATATATATAAGTTTTTACCTCATGAGTGTTGCCTCCTTGAGAACCTTTTTATGGGACTTAGAAATGGTCTTATGGTGAGATTAGGAAGAACTATACATGGTTAATTGGGTTTTGAGAGGAATTTAGTGGTTTATAATCTAGATTTAAAGCATATGATGTGTGTGGAGAATATGTAGGTAGGGATGATATTTATAATGGAAGATATAGATGTTTTTTGATTATTTTATTCATTAGATTATTATTTTTGATCAAGAATATAAATTATTTCATTCACAAGAAAAAATATAGTAAATATAGAAGGCTTTTTATAGATTATGGTTCTTAATATATAAATAAATCAATAAATAGTGTATTTAACATATAATGTTAAATATTGTAAATTACAGTATGTTAATATTCACAAAAAAATAAAATATTATAGAAACTAAAAAATCATAAAAAACTATTTTTCAGTGTGTGGATTTCAAAAATAAACTATATTTTATGAAAATAATTTTATAAATACTAGAAATTTAATTTTTCATTTAAATTCCACATATATTCGAAAAATATTAATTTCAAAATTATAACTGATTTTATGAAACTTATAAATATGAATTATGATCTTAAAAAATTATCATATATTGACAACAATAAGTATTAATTCATGAATTTTTTTTATGATAATAAATTTCCTTCGAAATTAGAGTATTTTAATATTCACAAAAATGAAACTATTTTAGAAAAATAAAAAATTAACCAAAACCATTTTTCAGTGTGTATATTTCAAAAGTAAACTGCATTTTATGATAATAATATTATAAATATTAGAACGTAATTTTTTATTTAAAATCTTCATATATTCAAAAACTATTGTTTTTAAAATTATTACTGATTTTATGAAACATATAAATATGAATGATGATCTCATAAAATATTCATGTAATAATAATAATTATTTTGATTAATTTATGAATATATTTTATGAAAATATATTTTCTTTTAAATAAATTCATTATTTTTTAAATTGAAAATAAGAATTTATATTTCATAACAATTTCCAATATTAATTTTATAATTTTCAAATAATTATTTTCATTTTAGATGACATAAATATATTATATTTTCATTCATAAGTTATGTAAATTGAAATTATGCTTCCATAGGCAAGGATATTGTTATATGTTATGGATTAGTATTCATAATTTCCATATTACAATTCTAATGGTCATGTTAGTATTTAGTAGCTTATCACATTTTAAAACTCGGTGTTGCAGGAAACATAAACTATCAAATACGTTACATTTAAAAGTGTCATACCATAAAATCATGGGTAGTTAATTTCTCCCCTCCATTAAAAAATTATTCCTCGAAATTTTTAAATTTTCATTCCATATTATGATTAAGATTGTTCAAAATCATAATTTCCATTGTTTCCCACAGCTTATCATAAATTTTATTATTTTCTCAAAGTACCTATACCATCTGACTGGTTCAATTCCTCAACACATATTCTATAGTGTCTATAATCTGGATATGCTCTTCACATTTAGGTAAATCATGTTCCAATTCTATTCCTTTATAAGTTAAAACATTCATTAAATAGGTTGAATTCCCAAAAAATAATCTATATCTTTAATTATATCTAGAATTTCCATATATTGATATAGAAATGTTTTAGTTTTTATATTACTTATCATTTTAATGCCCTCCTAACAGGAAACCTCCACCAAAAAATGATCTCCAAATTGAATCTCCAAATAATTCTTCATCTTGGCAGTATGAGTCTTTTTTCTACCATTAGAGACATTGATACGAGTTTGAATTGTGTTTAACATTGAATTTTTTACTCCACAATCAATGGCCTACAATATTAGACTCACCCACCTCATCCCAACAAGTCAGTGTATGACATCATTTTTCTTATAATGTTCCACACGGTGAAATATTTATACATTAATAGAAACTACTACTATAGGAAAACTCTGCCAATGTTAAATAAATATACCACATACCATGTATGTTAAGTGAGTAGAACCTCCACATGTCTTATAATGTTTGAATTGTCCCTTATAACATCATGTCATCTTGAGGGTAATATGTAGTGTTCAAATAAAGCTCGATATCAAGATTCTTCTGCATACTTTTCAACAAATTTGATGTAAATTATCTATCAGGATCCAAAATATTTAAATTGTTCTACTATGAAGTCATGCAAATTATTTAATATATTGTCGTTTAAGGTGATACAGTGGTATATCCTCCCTTATAGTTAGGAAATGTGTAGATTTGGTAATTCAACAATCTATTACACATATTTCATCATTAATACATGGAGTATTTGGTATTCTAATGAATAAATCCACTAAAATACCATCCCATTTCTATATAGGAATTGGTAGAGTATGCATGATTCCTCTAGGATGTTTTAATTCACCATTCAACTTTTGAAAAACTAAATATCACGATATATAACCTTCAACTTCCCCTTCATTTTATTCCACAAAAAATATTCCATCAAATATATATATATCGTTGTTCTACCATGGTGTATAGGGAAAATCATGGTATGAGTATCATATAACAATTCACTTTTTAGATCTAGTATAGAAGGAAAAAAATTTCCTTTTCCCAAATTACAAAATTTTATCCTCCTACACGAAGTTAGAAAACATCCCATCATTCATAGAATTTATTTTCAATTGAACATAATGATCATTATATAAATGTTTTTTATCTTTTCCATTAAATATGTTCTGGAAATCATTTTAAAATGTTGTGGTGTTTCAAAATCCTTGATAATTCACATATAAATCAGTACAAGATCCATGTAAAAAGGTTCCCTATCTATATTGATTTTGTTTATTACTTCATGATACTTCCAACTCAATGCATGCACTACTTTATTTACCTTCCTCGTGTGATATTGTACTGTAATATCATTATCCTTCAGTAGTTCGGGCAATCTCCATTGCCTCATTTTAAGTTGATTCTATAAGAAGGTATATTTTAATCTCTTGGGATCTGTATATTCCACATATAATTAACCGTAGTGATTAGGTCTCCATATCCTCATTATAATGATTATGGAATCTAACTAATGATCATGAGTTTGATAGTTATATTAATTATTTTTTAATTACATTGATTCACTGTCAGTAAATCAATCATTCTATATAAGTAAACAAAAAATAATTTATTTGATGCATCACTATAAATCACAAAACCACCATTTCGTGATTGAAGAGTCAGGATCATAGAATTCAATCTATTTAATTCATCAATAAATTATTCACAATCCTTTTTCTGAATAAACATGAATCCTTGACAAGTATGCTTGGTTAACAATTTAGCTAATTAGAAAAAATTTATATTGAAACGTTGATATTAACCTACTAAACCCATGAAAATACATACTTTGATTATATTCATTACTGCGGAACATTCTTGGATTACCTTTTCCTTTGCATGATCAGAAGAGATTTTATCAAAGAAGACAATATGGACTTGAAAAGAAACGGTTTGAAGATAGATTCCAAAATTACTAAAGTTCGCATATGAATCATTACTTCTAAGAGACTTTGAAAAAATCTACAAGTGGTTCTTATGGTACACATAGATTTTGGATTAAAACGAGACAAAAAAATTAATAATAATAAAATTATCATAATATTAATTGAATAGTTCTTTAACTAGATCTTGAAAAATTGTTGTTTCATTAGACATTCCAAATGAAATTTTTGTAAACTATAAATGTCCATACCTTGTTTGAAACATTTTATTTGGAATATATTACATATTCCCATGAAATTGATGATATCCAGAAATAAGTTCAATCATTAAAAATATTAACCTTTGTGATTATGGTAAAATAATTCATCAATGTATCGCAGTGGATACATTTTCTTTATCATAATTGCATTTATCATCTGATAGTAAATACATATCCTCCTAAATTCATCCTTCATTTTAATGAAATGAACATGAACTCCCTAATGTGAAATATTTGTGCATATAAATCAATTATCTCTTAATATATATTTTTTATTATATATATTAACACCACTGTGCCCATTCTATATGGATTCTTTGATATAGGCCTTCTATAATGTATTAAATCGATTGGAGACCCAATATCCCTACCTAGAGAATTTATAGGTAAATACTATAAAAATAAATCAATTTATTCTTGTATAATATATTAATCCTCAATATAAATATCACCCTTTTCATTAGTACGTTTTATATGCATGTTTATTCCAAAAATCACATATAGAATATATACTAAATGTGGATCCAGATATGGATCATATAATGATATCTCCCATTCAATGATTAGAACATCCACATCATCTTGATGAATTATAATTTCCTTCACCTTGTTATAATTTTTTCATTATATTTTGAAATAAATTAACATCGAGGATTATATAAATAATCACAAATATGTATCAAAATAAAATCACCATTTAGATAACATTTATTTTTCATAATTTCTACTGATCAATACATCTTTGTGGTAACATGGGTTTCACTAAGAGTTTTGACTAGAAAAACCCTTGTTAATGTGAATTTAAAATATCTAATTTTAATAGATAAAGAGGATGATATAAAATAAATAAATGGTCCAAAATCAAATAAGTATTACTTTAAATTTTATAAAATGATTAAAGTACCCACTACCAAAACATTCGAAACATAATCCTTAGTTGTTGTGATCTCATTAGAATAGCATTATTCCCATGTAATTTTTTATGGAATGTTTCCTTCTCGTCTAAGAGATTCATGAGCATAGTGACAAATCTCTTTAGGGTTGAATCATTGCAAATTTCCAACATCATTAAATCCTTGTAATGAGGAGAGTGATTTCATTTTTAGAAAAACATATAACAAATTCCCATTCTAAATGGGCATGTTCCATGATGTTCTTTCCAAATTCATTGCATGTTGTAAATTCTATTATTCCATTCTTCCATTTTCCATTATTTAATTTTCTAGAGTACTCATCATCCCACTTCATATATTTCTTCCCATCAAATCCATATGGATTGGATAATTATTTCTCCATCACTATAGAACATGATACTATATCTAAATATGATGAGAATGTTTGGGAGACTAGTTCCCATTGTAGAATTGGTTTAAGGCCATCAAATAAATGATCAATATTTCTCATTGGATTATTTATATAGTCTATGACAAACCTTCAAAATTGTGTAAAGATTCATTATTAATTAGAAAAATGTTCCTCTTATTTATATATCATAATCATGAATTCTATATCAATATCCACTCCCTATTCTCAAGGGAAATATTTTTTAAAAAATATTTTCGTAAATCATTCCATTCCACATTTTAAATTTCTTCTTCCTCTATCATATTTTCAATTAATTACCACAATTTTTCATTTATCTCATGAGTGGATGTATACTACTATGATATCCATTATTCTTTAATTATTTTCATATTTCGGAAAATCTATTCTCTATAGAACTTATACATTGTGCAGCTATAAATGGTTTTGCAGTTGAATTGAATGATGGAGGTTGTTGTCACCTGATGTAGTCTAACATTGTTTCAATGTGTTGTGGATTGAGATTCTACATGAGGTTAAGGTTATTAGTCATAACAAGATTCTGTTTTCCATCTATAGTTATATGTTTATCATCTGTAATTGTAGTTACCAATAAAACATCATTATCAGGCATATTATTTAAATCCCTACATTGGAAATGTGCGTTGATGTGATTATCATTCTTTCAACTATATTGCTTTTCTAAAAAATAGATTACACTACATGATATAATAATATTATGAAATAGAATTGATAATATAAAACAATAATAACACTAATTTTAAATAAAAAATCTAGACATAACTAATCTCTAAATAATAAGATTGGTTACATTTGGAATATTCTCAAAATTAGTTATAGGGTAATATTTCCCTAATAAATGTTTTCTAAATTCTAGCTTCTAAAGTATCTAAAAACATTATCTAATTCCCTATGTAAATACCATATTACTTGTATCCCATAGTCAAGGATTCTTATTATTACATTGGTAAAATGAACACATTATCACATCCCAAAAGACATAAACGTTTAGTAAAATCGGAAAACTTGTACATACAAATGTTTTACATTATAACGTGAATTGAAATTCAACATAGAAACTCCATTGAAAAAAAATTTATTCCTCTATATTATACCTTCATTTTAATCGTCATGTACATCATAGAATCATGGGGAAAATATAACATTTGAAAGTGGTGACCTCAGATACGTAGTATAGGTATGTTATAAAGAACAAGCTACCATATATAAACATAAAAAATAAGTAAAGGTTAATATCTAAAAACACACATTCAGTTAAAAAATAATCATGGACATAATATGGAAGTAATTAAATATACATAACTATTGACATATAAATAATAATTCGAAAATGATACTTACCCATATATATTCTACTAGTCTAATAATAACATGGATGTTCATTAACTATTATCATGATAATGGAATGCATAATGTAGAAATCATAAACACACCATCATGATCTCAGACAATATTTATATATAAACAAGTATGGCCATAACCAAAAAATGGTCTTGGTTGTCTTGTGAGACCTGCCGATACATTTAGGGGCTATTTTGGGCCCCACTAAACAGTTATAATGTCCAATTCATTACTCAGATTAAAGGGGTGAAACATAAACATTATATATATTCATATGAAAACTAGAATTTGAAATATAACTAATTTATGCTATCAGTTAACATAAACAATCCAAAGTATTATGGAGAATGATACCAAGATAGTACATCCCTAGATAAAATAATCATAAAACACCCAATAAAAAATCTTAGATAGTAAAATAAGAGATCAAAATCAATTAAGCATATGATTCAACATAGGTTTATATAATAGATGAAAATAATATACTAAAATTATATTCAAATTATTCAAATAAACTTTAGAAAGAAGATTTATTTTGTCAAAAAATTTGTATTTTCCATAAAACTAGATTGTAAATATATATATCACAGAAATAATGTTAATTAAAATTAACCTAAATTTTAGGAATATTAAAAGAAATAATTTTTTTTTCATATAACATGATAAATAATGTCTAAATTAATTGATAAAATATAATTTTAGTGTTTATGAAATATTATTAATGAGGTACTTAGGTGTAGTTAAAGAGAAATATAAAATAATATTTAAAGCCGAAACTGTATAATTGTTTGCATAAAACAAAAAATGGACTAAGACAGTTTTCAATGATTAAATGAATTATTTAAAATAGTAATGGTTGATTCAAATATAATATATAGTATACCTTATAATGGGTATGAAATGAGGATGTTCCATTTAATTGAGATTTTTTATTAGGTGGAATTGAAAATGAACATTATGAAACATGAATTCCCCCTTGAAATAAAGAATAAATGATATGTTTAAAAAGGTTTTTAAAATATATAATTTATGAGTATTACATAATAATAATTATGTATAACATAAGGGTAAAGTGAGAGAAATCATTACTTGAAGAAAAACTTATGTTTGAGTATAATCCTTTATCTTATGTGTGAATATGTTCTACACATTCATTTAATGTCATGGATAATGAAATTATCATCATTAATAACTTCATTTATTACAAATTAAATATTTATTTGATTTATTATACTTTAATTTATTTCATCTATGGATTTTTTATGAGTTTTGAGATTAAATTTCATCGTTTAGGATTGTTCGTTTCCTTGGTTTAAATGATTGGATCCACTGTATACATGTACAAACAACCATGTAATATTGGAATAGTTTTCTAGAATTCATTGTGTATGTTATTAATTATCGGAAAAAATATTGAATGGTCTTTTATATCATTATGTTTCAATAGATATGTATGATTCACTAGAAAAAATGTTTTAGATAACAATTTAGATTAATTTTGGCATTTTATCAATCATGATGAACTAGTTATTACTTGTTAATTAATATTGTGTATATATAATAATTCTGGAACAATAAATAATATTTCATAAAAAAATTAACTTATTTTTTATACGTTATAATGGGTTTATGAACATAATTGAAGGTGGTATTAGAAATTGTAAAATTATTGTCTACAATGGTGGTGACTTGACACCTCGTAGACAATGTTTTAATTATTAGAATAAAAAGGATGGGAATAAAATTTATGGTAGATATACAATTAAAAGAATTAAACTGAACATTATATATGATAATTGATCTATCATGTTACTTTCTAAAGGGTAGGTGATGAAAACATATGAAAAGAATAGAAATTGAAAGAGAGAGAAAGTGTGAGTGTATGTGTGTGTTTTACCGCTTGAGTGTTGACTCCTGGAGAACCACCTTAATGGACTTGGAAATAGTCTTCTAGGGAGACCTGAAAGACCAAATCATGGTGAATATTATTGGGACTGGAATATAGAATAATATAATCATTATAAGAGGCTTAATTTTTTTTAGGATAATAGGTGGTGAAAGGTGTTATTTTTAGTGGAGGATATGGGTGTTTGTTAACTAATTTATTCATTACTTTATTTTTTTGGCTTGAACTATGAATATGTTTTTTTTCATATGACTAAAATAAGTATATAAATAATGAGATTTCTAGATTATGGTGTTTACATTAGAAATAAATCAAGAAATTGTAAATTTAACTTCTAATGTTATAAAATGAAAAATACCTTGTTTCACTATTTAAAAATTTTCAACTATTTTAGAAAAATCACAAAAAATCAACCTAACCATTTTAAACTTGTAGATTTCAAAAATGAACTCCATTTAATGAACATATTTTTCTAAATATGAAAATTAAATTTTCTTTTTTAAAATGACTAATTATTTGAAAAATAAAAGTTTTAAATTTATAACTATTTATATCACACATTGAAAAATTAATCTATGTCTTGTAATATTATCATAAAATATTAAAAAAATAATACAGTAATTTAGTAATATATGTTATGAAAATAAATATTATTTTAAATAATTATAATGATTAAAATTAGTAAATAACCCTTTTCATTTCACAAAAATACCAATATGCAATTAATCATTTTTACACATTTATTTTTTATAACATGATATAAATATATCATATTTTCATTTATAAGATACTTAAAATATATTGATAATTTTACAGGTGATGTTACTATTCTATTAGCGAGATTTCTATTCCTAATCATCATATTACTATAGCAATGATCATGTTAATGATTAATAGTATATCTGGGTTTAAAACATGGAGTTGCATGAAACATAAACAATCATATATAATAATATTAAAATTTACATTCAATAAAATATTAAGATTTTAGAAATACATTCCCTTTTATAAAAGACTTCATGGTTAAACACACCTGGCCGAGTTGAGAAACACCCCTTTTTGCTAAAAATATCATCTCTAACTTTACTTCCCTTCCTTTGGATATCTCCAAAAACCTAAAGCACACATAATATGAAATTTAATGGTACGAGAAGGTTCATAGAACTAAATTTAATATCAATTTTTTCAGATCTTTTATATATAAATGGATTCTAGAGTATATTGACTATATTCTATACCTTTGAATCATTACTCCTTAAAAGTTTAAAATTCTACTTAATTTCATACAAGTATTCATTCATCTATAATATTTTCTACAAAAATTATATTTTTCATCCATATGTTTATATTTCATAGTTCTCAATATTAAAAAAATTCTTTTGGAAATTTATTTTGACACAACTATTTTCTAAAATGGTATGTCCTCCATTTGTGTATTTTTCTCATCAATATATCCATCTTATTGAATATATTTGTATCTATAAATGTACATTTTATCCACTCTTCTATGATGAAACCCTTAATTGATATATCGTTTGATATAAATATATATGTTTTTAGCATTCTTCATACTTGAATCAATAGGAAAAATCCAAAATATTGCACATATTGTTATTACATTCACAATTCATATGGAATATAATTAGAAATAACAAAATTTCAATTGTAACGCCCCGACCCTAGTTACCCAGAGTCGGTGCATTATTACATAACATTGGCATGATCACAAGAAAGATCAAATCTCGAAAGACCGATTGGTTTAGTAGCCTTGGAAACACTAGATATATTCATAAGTTTTACATTACATCATAAAATGAAAAACTACTACAACAACATAATGTCTCCATAATCCACACTCATATCCCCACATAATATCCCTGAAGGTCATTCATAATTTACTTCTTCACTTCTTGGGAAAAATAAAACATAGAAAAGGGGTGAGCTCAAATGCCCAGTAAGGATAACAATATAGCGGAAACTTTCATAAATAAGAATAAACATTTAAGGCAATGTATAACTAAAACAAAAGCCTTTCAAACATGAACTTTCAACATGGTAAGACATAAATAAAATGAAATAATTCCATTTACTTATTCACATGGATATTCTACTAATCGAATAATCACATGAAAAAATCAATAACCACTTTCATAATGTTGGAATGCATAATGCCAGACTATCATAACCACATAGTCAAGGCCTTGTGCCAAGAATACAAATAAGATTTTGTCAAGGCCTTTTGCCAAGACACTAGTTTGTCTCATGAGACCTAACGATTCATCGAGGAGCTATAGTGGGCTCCACCCGTCACTTACTAAGTCCAATGCATTCCCATATGAAAAGGATTAAACATAACATAAACATTCGTATTAAAACTAGCATACGAAATGTCAATACTTTCACTATAAACTATGAATGGTATAAAAATAGCACATCCACAGTCAAACATATCACAAAACCTTCAATACAATATAGAAGTTTTGTATCATAATAAATCAACTTCAAATAATCTTAAAATCCATCAAAGGATGTTGACATAGATGAAATCAAAATTCTTTTTAAAGAAATGTCTCCTTTTATTTTGAAATCATTTAAGATCCATATAAAATAAAACATTTTCTTTGAAAATATTCTTATAAGCTTGTATGTTAAGATTTGAAGATTTTATAACGGCGGAAAATAGCCGCACCCGCCGTATAAGTTAAAAAAAACATTCTTACCTTAATTATGTTGAAAAGGATAAAAAGGAACTTGTTTTGAAAACGACGGAAAGATTCCTTTATAAACCTATTATAAAAATTCAAACAAGGGTATAAATGACTTTAACCAATATTCTTGTAAATAATAAATATGTTTTGAAATACATTTCGAAGAAACATGGATGTGGATGATAAAGAAATCCCAGTAGATTATTACGTATAAACAACCTCGGATAATGAAGAGATTGTGAAATAAACCCTTACCAATTTGGTAACTTATGAAACATACTACCCATGAAAGAGGTATCATACAATGAATATGTAAATACACATAAATTAGAGTGTATTACACAAATAATATAATTATGGGCAGTACATACACCACACAAAAGGTGATGGTGGCAATATGGCATGAATCTCACGGGAATAAGGAGTGAGATGAAAACCCCTTACCTTGTACTTTTCCTTGGTTGGGGTAGGTTAACCTCATGTATAATGGTGAACTAATTGTTATTAAATTATACAATAATCATATACATTAATATGATATCATATATGATCTTTTAATATTGATTTGAAAATAATATCTTAGAATTATCGTTGTTTCGGGTGTTAACTTACTTGTTTTCTTTTATATGTTTTGTTACGTAAGACATTTTGTAAAGGATGGGTTTTATATTATTCATATTCAGAATGATATCAAGTCCTTAAACATCATTTTTTTAAATCATCAAATGATAATTATACTTGAATGGATACGATGGAGAATGAATCTCATCGCGTTCGTGGAGACGGTAGTCCGTACGTACGCACGAGCGACAATATCATTCTTTTGATATTAAAATAATATATAAATGGATGGTATATAATATATACAGAATCATTAACATGTTATATTTATTATTTACATGAGGTACACATCATTATTATACCCATCCAAATAATATTATATTGAATAACAATTACACCACGACGTGGAGACGGTAAGCCATACGTACGCACGTATGGTGACATGTTATTCAAAGGGCGGATAGAATACTGAATATGGTTGTACCATATTTATAATAACATCACAGTATATATATGATACTGGATTTATTATTTTAGAATGGTAACAACAAGGGAAGAAGAAGTGGAAGAAGAAATGAACTTAGAAAAGGGTGGTGAAATCATTACCTCTTCTTCGGGTTCTTCCTTTTGATTTGATCAAAAGGGCTCCTTAGGTTGGCTTTCAGATCAAACTAAGGCCCCTAGGTTGTAGTGAGGGAATTTGGGAGAGTATTTGGGCAGAGTTTGGCCGAACCAAAAGGCTTTGAAGGTGTGAAGAAATGAGAAGGAGGAGTGCCCTTTTATAAGAGGGGTGAGGGGCACCTTTGGAAAAGCTAGAAATATTAATTTATAATAAATTCATATTCGGTTTCCAATGGATCCAAAGTTGACTATTCAAAGGTAAAGGTGGGGATGGGTCGAAAACAACTCAACCAATATAATTTAGACAGGTTTGGGTACTTATATTAACCTTATCTTTAAGTATTAACTCTAAGTTAATTAGTTTCACTTTTACAATGTCTCTTTGTATTTTTATATAATATGGTTAATAAACATACTATATACATCCAAGCGACCTCCAAGTGGTCCATTAATTATGAACATATCATGATATAAGTCTCTTGGAAGAACCTTAGATTTTTAGGAATTTAATATCAATTAATAATATAATATTTGTTTTAAGAACTCTTTTATGTCAATTTTGACACTATTCAATAGTTGATTTTTGTGAAATTCATAACAGAATGATTACTTCGAACAAAGTAAATTAAATCAATCCTAATATATCATATTATCCTAATATATCATATTATAATATATCATATTATAATATCAATTATTTTAATTTTTCACTATTGTAGTAATTACTGCATCATTATTGTGTCATAAATAAAATAAATTATTTAATGTCTAAAAATTTAAAAAAATATAATTATGTAGGAAATCTTTTTATCTTTCTAATGAATACTTATAATCTAAAATCCAACATATATAACCCTATTTAACAATTGGTTTCCTAAAAGATATATGCTTGTGTCATTTTTGTATTCATTTTAACTTAATTAAAATAAAGTGTCATTATCACTTACAAGTGGATCCATGGGGACCCAAAAGCGACCCAAAGATGTCCATGGTCGACCATTTATCAACCAATAGGGTTAAGACACGTTTTAGGGTAATTTAGTATTATTATAATATTATTTTTTAACCCTTATTTACCGGATTTACCCTTAACCATGGTAAATAAAATATTTACCGCAGTAATTATTCAAATTGTCTAAAATTAAAAGTTACCTATTTACACAATTTGAACATCATGATTACAAATATGGAATCCATTTTCCTAAATTCAAAACACAGAAGTGGCAGAAATTAATTTAAAATTAATTCCCGCTGTCAAACAAAAAGCGTGTTTTTAAGAGATAATAACTATCAAAAGATTGACACTTCTTTATGTTCGGTTTAATTGTAAAATTATGTCCAATGACCAAAATTATATTAAATGGTAAAAATATATTATAAATATACTTTAAAACTACTAAAATTCATAATTTATCACTATTAATTATTTTGATTAAAAAAGTTGTTTTTAATTAAAATTTAGTAATTTTCACTATTCATCAAAATATGAAAGTTATCCGAAAAGTACCAAAATTTCACCTTAGGCTAAATTAGATATTCCAAATCCAAAAATGAAGTCCATTTTGAAATATAAAATATATATAATTTTAAAAAGTAGGTATTACTATTCATAACGGCTAGTTTGATTGGTTGTTAGAACTCAGTGTTGCGTACAACACACGCTATCGCATTAATCAAAGAGAAGCGTACCGTAGAAGCTTGGGGTGTTACATTCTCCCCTCCTTCAAATAATTTCGTCCTCGAAATTTCTAGAATACTATCGCATGAAAAGACTCAGGTGGTTCTTCATCATAAGTTCCTCGGGTTCCCACGTTGCCTCTTCCATCTTATGGTTTCTCCAAAAAACATTTACCAGACGCGTCGTCCGATTTCTCAACACTTGTTCTCTCGTATCAAGAATCATGACGGGCTCTTCTCAATAAGACAGATCGGGTTCCAGTTCTAATTCTTCATAGGTGAGTACATGTGTTGGGTCAGGCATGTATTTACTCAACAGAGATATGTGGAACACATCGTGAACTTTAGAGAGACTTGGCGGCATTGCCAATCAGTAAGCTACAACCCCAATTCGTTCTAGAATTTCGAAAGGTCCGATGTACCTGGGACTCAATTTACCTTTCTTACCAAAACGTATGACTCCATTCCACGGAGATACCTTCAGGAAAACATGATCACCGACTTGAAATTCCAAATCCTTCCTTCGATTATCGGCATAGCTCTTCTGCCTACTTTGAGCTTCTTTGATGTGATTTTGGATTACTTTCACCTTTTCCACTGTTTCCTCCACAAGTTCTGGGCCTACAAGTTTTCTTTCACCAACGTCATCCCAACAGGTTGGTGTACGACATCTCTTTCCGTATAACGCTTCATATGGTGCCATCTGAATACTCGAATAGAAGCTATTGTTATAGGAAAATTCTACGAGAGGTAAGTATTGATCCCACATACCCTGAAAGTCAAGTGAGCAAGATCTCAACATGTCTTCTAAGGTCTAAATAGTCCGTTCTGATTGTCCATCTGTCTGAGGGTGGTAAGCAGTGCTCAAATGAAGTTCAGTATCCAGGGATTTCTGAAGACTTTTCCAAAATCTTGAAGTAAAATGGGGATCACGATCAGAAACAATTGATAAGGGTACTCCATGAAGTCTCACAACTTCATTAATATATAGTCTTGCTAGACGTTCCAGGGGTAGATCTTCTCTTATAGCAAGAAAATGTGCTGACTTGGTAAGACGATCAACAATAACCCATATTACATCATTCCTTCTAGGAGTCTTTGGTAGCCCCATGACAAAGCCCATCATAATATTGTCCCATTTCCACTCCGGTATGGGAAGAGGTTGCATGACTCCTCCAGGCTGTTGCCTTCCAGCTTTCACTTGTTGACAAACCATACATCTTGACACAAAATCAGCAATCTCCCTCTTCATGATGTCCCACCAAAAATGTTCCTTAAAATCTCTATACATTTTTGTGCTCCCAGGGTGTATAGAGAAATTGGAACTATGAGCATCATCCAGCAATTCCCTTTTTAGATCATGTAAATCGGGAACACAAAGTCTCTTCCCGAATTTCAAAATTCCATCTTCATACACAAAGTCTCTCAATCTCCCATCATTCACAGCTTTATTCTTCTTTTGGAATTCTTCATCATCGGTCTGAGAACTCTTAATCCTTTCTAGTAAAGATGGTTTGGCAACCATTTGAAAAAGCATTGATGTTTCACCTTCCCTGGTTATTCCCATGTCCATCTTTACTAGATCCATGAAAATTGGATCCCTTTCAATTCTCATATTGTTCAAAACTCCATGGTCTTTTCTACTCAAAGCATCTGCCACCTTGTTTGCCTTTCCCGGGTGGTAGTGTATCGTACAATCATAATCCTTGATTAATTCAAGCCATCTCCTTTGCCTCATGTTGAGTTCTTTTTGTGAGAAAATATACTTCAAACTCTTGTGATCAGTATAAATCTCACATTTTTCACCATAGAGGTAGTGCCTACATATATTCAAACAAAGATCACAACTGCTCACTCAAGATCATGAGTAGGGTAGTTTTGTTCATGAATTTTCAACTGTCGTGATGCATAGGCAATAACTCTATCATTCTGCATAAGGACACATCCAAGTCCTTTCTTTGATGCATCACTATAAATAACGAACCCATCATTCCCCGATGGTAGAGTCAATATAGGAGCATTGACTAATCTTTTCTTCAGTTCTTCAAAACATTCTTCACACTCTTTTTTCCAAACAAATTTAACCCCTTTACGTGTGAGCTTTGTTAACGGGTTAGCCAATCGGGCAAAATTCTGGACGAAACATCGATAATAACCTGCCAAACCGATAAAACTGCGTACCTCAGTTATACTCATAGGTGCTGGCCATTCTTGGATTGCCTTGGTCTTAGAAGGATCAACAGAGATTCCATCTTTAGAGACAATATGGCCAAGAAAAGAAATCTCATGAATCCAGAATTCACAGTTGCTAAAATTCCCATATAATTCATGCCTCCTCAGAGTCTTCAAGATAATGCGCAAGTGATTTTCATGATCTTCGTTGGTTTTGGAGTATACCAAGATATCATCAATAAATACCACCACAAATTCATCGAGATACTCCTTGAAAACTCTATTCATCAGATCCATGAATACAGAGGGTGCATTAGTCAATCCAAACGGCATTACAGTAAACTCGTAATGCCCGTACCTGGTTCGAAATGCTGTCTTCAGAATGTCTTCCTTCTTCACACACAACTGATGGTATCCAGATCGAAGGTCAATCTCTGAAAAGTATTGAGCTCCATGCAGTTGGTCAAATAAATCATCAATACGAGGTAGGGGATACTTGTTCTTTATCATTATAGAATTGATCTCCCTGTAGTCGATACATAACCTCATAGATCCATCTTTCTTTTTAACAAAAAGAACAGGGGCTCCCCATGGAGAAACACTAGGGCGAATAAATCCCTTATTACTCAATTCCTCTAGTTGTTTCTTTAGTTCGACTAACTCTATAGTGGACATTCTATAAGGGGTCTTCGATAAAGGCCTTGATCCAGGAATCAAATCAATGGAAAACTCAACTTCTCGTTCTGGAGGATGTCCAGGTAAATCTTCCAGAAATACATCTACAAATTCTTTCACAACAGGTACATCCTCTATTTGAACATTCCTTTCCTCACCGACAGTTATTTCATTCTCTTCCTCCCCAATAATTGAATTAAGTTGAGCTACTGGGGGTGGATCTAAATAAGAATTAGGTGGTGACGATTCTGCTCTAAAGATAAGGTGTTCCTTATAATTATCATCAAGAATCGTAACCTCTTTCTTCTTACAATAAATCTTCGCATCATAGTCCGAAAGCCAGTCCATACCAAGGATTATATCAAACTCAATCATTGGTATGATGATGAGATCAGCAGATAAAGAAAATTTATGTGCTCTAATGGGGACTGATTCACAAAACTTTGTTGCAATGATACTTCCCTTAGGAGTTTTAGCTGACAACTCCCTTATTAAATCAAATTGGAAATATCTAATTTTCTTAGCAAACTAGGAAGATATGAAACAATGCGACGATCCAGAGTCAAATAATGCATTTTCTAAACATGAGGAAACCATTAAATTACCTGCCACCACGTCTTTTGGAGCTTCTACCTCTGCAGTAGTGATAGCATAAGCCTGGACTTGATCCCTTGGCCTTTTCTGAGGTAAGTTATCCTGACGCTTAGGACATTCATTTGCATAATGTCCCATCTCCCTGCAATTGTAGCACTGAATGTTGGGGGCTTCCTTCTTCCCTTTGCAATCACGAGCATGGTGGCCTTTTTCACCACACTTGTAACAGACTCCCATTCCCTTCAAGCAAGCACCAGGGTGTTTCTTCCCACATTTACCACATGATAGATATTCAACCTTTCCTTTCTTCCCCTTATTTCCATTCCCAGAATGATTAGCATGCCTCTTCTTCTCTTGCTTTGCTTTAAAGTCATAAGACATAGAGAATTCCTTTTCGGTCTTGATAGCACATGAGACAATGTCTTCGTACGATGAAAAGGATTGTGAGACTAACGCTCGACGGAGAAATGGTTTTAACCCATCAAAGAAACGATCAATCTTACTTCTTGGGATGCAAATATAATCTCCAGCATACCTCGCTAACCTTGTAAAGTTAGCCTCATACTTTGTGACATTCTCATCCTCCTTTTGTCTCAGACTCAGAAATTGCCTTTCCATATCTACTCAATGGTCGCGAGGAAAGTATTTTTCTAAAAACAGATCTTTGAACTCCCTCCATTCCATATTTGATACTTCATCATCTTACTTCATGTTTTGAATCAATGACCACCATTGATCAGCATCTCCAGTGAGGCGGTAAACTGCCATGATATCTTTTTCCCTTTCACTGCTCCCCAAAGCCTGAAATATTTTCTCTAGGGAATTTATCCACTGCTCGGCTACTAAGGGATTTGTATTCCCATTGAACGTTGGTGGTTGTTGCCTCATGAATCGATCTAACATTGATCCTCCACGCTGCGGATCAGGGTGCTCCATACGGGTAAGGTTATTATTCATAACCTGAGTAAGTTTTCCCAGTATGGTGATTTGCTGATCGGCTCCAGTTGAATCACCAGCTCCACTATAATTATCTTGAGCAGGAGGGAAATCCCTACATGGAGTGCGTGCATTGATACGGTTTCCATTTCTTCCTCGAGGCGCCATTTCTAAACAATGGCATAAACTAGATCAGTTTATGATTCAAAATACATAATCTCATACTTATAAAACACTTAACATAAATTGAACTATTTATGGATATAATCCATAATCATAAAAATGTTTTCTTTGAGCAAGTATATACTCATAAACCCTTCATAATGATTTGTAAAGAAAATGAGAGTTATCCTAAGCATATCCCCCGGGAGTGTCGTAACCAAGAGTGCAGCAAGGCCCGTTGTCGTGCACCAGTTCCCGTTCGAGTCTAGCTCAAAGCGGTGTTTTCGGGTTTTACCCCTAGGTACATCTGTGCCAGAGCCGCCTCTACCTGATCGTATCCAGACAGGGATTTATTGCTCGGAAAACTCACAAAATCTCTACAATACCAAAATTCTAGGACGTTCTTCTATACTAATCCTCAACGTTCATCTTAGGTCTACGTGCTCTAATCAGAGTTTATCTAAATCTAGCTTCCAAGGTTTGTACTAAACTTCTTCTGATACCAATTGTAACGCCCCGACCCTAGTTACCCAGAGTCGGTGCTTTATTACAAAACATTGGCATGATCACAAGAAAGATCAAATCTCGAAAGACTGATTGGTTTAGTAGCCTTGGAAACACTAGATATATTCATAAGTTTTACATTACATCATAAAATGAAAAACTACTACAACAACATAATGTCTCCATAATCCACACTCATATCCCCACATAATATCTCTGCAGGTCATTCATAATATAATTCTTCACTTCCTGGGAAAAATAAAACATAGAAAAGGGGTGAGCTCAAATGCCCAGTAAGGATTACAATATAGCGGAAACATTCAGAAATAAGAATAAACATTTAAGGCAATGTATGACTAAAACAAAAGCCTTTCAAACATGAACTTTCAACATGGAACGACATAAATAAAATGAAATAATTCCATTTACTTATTCACATGGATATTCTAATAACCGAATAATCACATGCAAAAATCAATAACCACTTTCATAATGTTGGAATGCATAATGTCAGACTATCATAACCACATAGTCAAGGCCTCGTGCCAAGACTACAAATAAGATTTTGTCAAGGCCTTGTGCCAAGACACTAGTTTGTCTCATGAGACTTACCGATGCATCGAGGAGCTATATCGGGCTCCACCCATCACTTACTAAGTCCAATTCATTCCCATATGAAAAGGTTTAAACATAACATAAACATTCGTATTAAAACTAACATACGAAATGTCAATACTTTCACCATAAACTATGAATGGTATAAAAATAGCACATCCACAGTCAAACATATCACAAAACCTTCAATACAATATAGAAGTTTTGTGTCATAATAAATCAACTTCAAATAATCTTAAAATCCATCAAAGGATGTTGACATAGATGAAATCAAAATTCTTTTTAAAGAAATATCTCCTTTTATTTTGAAATCATTTAAGATCCATATAAAATAAAACATTTTCTTTGAAAATATTCTTATAATCATGTAAGGTAAGCTTTGAAGATTTTATAACGGCGGAAAATAGCCGCACCCGCCGTATAAGTTAAAAAAAAACATTCTTACCTTAATTCTGTCGAAAAGGTTAAAAAGGACCTTGTTTTGAAAACGACGGAAAGATTCCTTTATAAACCTCTTATAAAAATTCAAAAAAGGGTATAAATGACTTTAACCCATATTCTTGTAAATAATATATATGTTTTGAAATACATTTCGAAGAATCATGGATGTGGATGATAAAGAAATCACAGTAGATTATTACGTACAAACAACCTCGGATAATGAAGAGATTGTGAAATAAACCCTTACCAATTTGGTAACTTATGAAACATACTACCCATGAAAGAGGTATCATACAATTAATATGTAAATACACATAAATTAGAGTGTATTACACAAAGAATATAATTATGGGCAGTACATACACCACACAAAAGGTGATGGTGGCAATATGGCATGAATCTCACGGGAATAAGGAGTGAGATGAAAACCCCTTACCTTGTACTTTTCCTTGGTTGGGGTAGGTTAACCTCCTGTATAATGGTGAAATAATTGTTATTAAATTATACAATAATCATATACATTAATATGATATCATATATGATCTTTTAATATTGATTTGATAATAATATCTTAGTATTATCGTTGTTTCGGGTGTTAACTTACTTGTTTTCTTTTATATGTTTTGTTACGTAAGACATGTTTGTAAAGGATAGGTTTTATATTATTCATATCCAGAATGTTATCAAGTCCTTAAGCATCATTTTTTTAAATCATCAAATGATAATTATACTTGAATGGATACGATGGAGAATGAATCTCATCGCGTTCGTGGAGACGGTAGTCCGTACGTACGCACGAGCGACAATATCATTCTTTTGATATTAAAATAATATATAAATGGATGGTATATCATATATACAGAATAATTAACATGTTATATTTATTATTTACATGAGTTACACATCATTATTATACCCATCCAAATAATATTATATTGAATAACAATTACACCACGACGTGGAGACGGTAAGCCGTACGTACGCACGTATGGTGACATGTTATTCAAAGGGTGGATAGAATACTGAATATGGCTGTACCATATTTATAATAACATCACAGTATATATATGATACTGGATTTATTATTTTAGAGTGGTAACAACAAGGGAAGAAGAAGTGGAAGAAGAAATGAACTTAGAAAAGGGTGGTGAAATCATTACCTCTTCTTCGGGTTCTTCCTTTTGATTTGATAAAAAGGGATCCTTAGGATGGCTTTCTGATCAAACTAAGGCCCCTAGGTTGTAGTGAGGGAAGTTGGGAGAGTATTGGGGCAGATTTTGGCCGAACCAAAAGGCTTTGAAGATGTGAAGAAATGAGAAGGAGGAGTGCCCTTTTATAAGAGGGGTGATGGGCACCTTTGGAAAAGCTAGAAATATTAATTTATAATAAATTCATATTCGGATTCCAATGGCTCCAAAGCTGACTATTCAAAGGTTAAGGTAGGGATGGGTCGAAAACAACTCAACCAATAGAATTTAGATAGGTTTGGGTCCTTATATTAACCTTATCTTTAAGTATTAACTCTAAGTTAATTAGTTTCACTTTTACAATGTCTCTTTGTATTTTTATATAATATGGTTAATAAACTTACTATATACATCCAAGAGATCTCCAAGTGGTCCATTAATGATGAAAATATCATGATATAAGTCTCTTGGCAGAACCATAGATTTTTAGGAATTTAATATCAATTAATAATATAATTTTTTTTTAAGAACTATTTTATGTCAATTTTGACACTATTCAATAGTTGATTTTTGTGAAACTCATAACAGATTTATTACTTCGAACAAAGTAAATTACATCTGTTGTTGTTCGTGGAGTGGAGGCAGAGCCCTCTACTGCCGCGAAGCACTCCCCGAGGTCGTTTGGTTCATGGGGGAGATGCGCTCGATGCGCCCCGTGAGTTGCGGATTGACCAGGTCATCTGTGAATCAGGTTTTCGGTCATGGGCCTCCGCAAAAGGTGCTGCATGACCATATATACATCATTTTCCCCACTCTATAAAAGTAGATCGAGGGGAAGAGAAAAGAGGAGGATTCGAAGGTGATCAACCAGATTCTAGTGGAAGGATTTTGAAGGAAGGTTTAGGATTTTCTAGTGATGTTCCATTTTGCGAACCAATGCAAGGTATGAACCTGGGAATGAATTAATAAGGAACTAGAAAACGCAAAATATCAAGGTGAACCACGAACATAAAATATAAAAGAAATGAAGACTGCGAACCACGGTCCCTCCACGGATGCACTCCCCATGGACTAAGGAGTTTCTTCCCCTTTTCCAATCTGTCACACCGCATAGCATCCTCCTATGTGGGCGAAGCCCCAACCAATGAACCCCCGAACGGCGCCGCCCTTGTCCACTGTAGCTCACATGGAACCCTCCGCGAACCACCCTGGTACGCGGATCAAACCCGAAGCCATGAACCTTCTTGGTTTGCAGGATGCTCACCATTCCGTGAACCACCTTGGTTTGCGGGATTCCCATCAGTCTACGGACCACCCTGGTTTGCGGACGGTTTCTCCAACTGTGTATCACTTCCCTACGCGAAGGGAACCACCAAACATACCCCCATGTGGCCCGCCAAATCCTTCAAAGTTATCATTAATCGAGCCATATAAAACCATCCAATCCAACCTAATCCTCCACGACTCCCTCAATGGCCAACTCATCAGCCCCGAGCCGAGGCCCCCACCAGAGCCACCAAACCTGTGTGATGTAACTTTCAGGCACATCAACGCACCGTTCTGAGTTCACATAACCATGTTAAGCAAGGGCGAAGGGGTTTCCCCGACCCTTGAGCGGATTTCCGATGCATTCTTGGGTTCACATTCCAACGGTAATGTGGAGTCTGAGCTCGGGAGTCCCTTTTCATCCCCTCGACATGTTGGTCCAGGGAACTTATCCCTTATTCGGGAGGTATTAAAATACCCATCAGAAGGAATCCCCCATGCGTTTTCGTACTTCCCCTGAGAACAAGAGAGGTGACCAGATCATGAGCACCTCATTCCCTCTCCCGCCATGCATTGTCGACATGGGTGTCCATCCTGGAGTAAGCCCAGACCTTATGGGCCACTCCATACATATGCTCCACCCCACTTCTCATGGACACACGTTTCGCGACGTGATAGTCTGGTCCATTCTAACTCTTCTTTCTCAAATCGGTCATGACTCACATGGGCTTAGAGTAATCCTCAACCATGAAATCCTCTTTTGGGCTTCCTCGGAGCGTAATCCCCACTCATGCAAACTACAAGGACATTGATTCCCCACAACAGGGATATATAGGAAGCCTCCAAGAGGTTCAAGACCGATCACCATCAGACCCCTGTGTCCACCTTCACGTCGGTTCTCCGACACCCCAATTCGAACTACGTAGACTTTGATCCCTGTCTCACAGGAAGGGTATGTTGGAATCCTCCCTGAGGTTAAATCCCAACTACCGATCGATCTGACTATCTTTACGTTGGTTCATCACACCAACCCTATTGTCGTCTCGATGAGTCTAGATTTCTCTGGGTCATTAATCCAACTAGGGATGGTCATCCTCGGGCATAAATGATTCCGAACCCCTGCGTCCAGCTGACCATTTCCGACAAGGAGTAATCCATGGATACTACGCTTTGGTATAAACCAAATCTTCATGAACATATCACCATCTCTTAAATCTATAAGAGAGTCACAGAACAAGAAATAATTTCCCACCAAAATGATTAGATGAGCCCGAAATCCCATCCTCTTGACCAATTTGAGTTCTTAAGTGTCGCTGGACAAACCACCTAGCAAATGCCTGCCATTGGAAAATAGGTCCACGTGCTGTTGGATATGGAACTGTTGAGCATTTTGAAATCGATATGAAACAAAAAATGGTGAACCCGACATGAATATTTAACCAAGCATGATATATTTAACCTAATCCCACCATGTTCCCCCTTTATACTCACAAGCATGGCCTAACAAGGTTTTTAATTATGCAAGAGATTATGAGATGTTGCTTTGACGAGTTTGTTGTTTGTACTTGTTAAAATGTTTTTACAGGCACCACACAAAACTCCCTTCAATACAATGGAATCTCAAAGGAACTCATAGGTGCGTGCTTCTAACTACGCAATGACGGGACGTCCTCACCAACGGAGGACCCCATCACCTACCCAGCATCTCCAACTCTGGGTCTCGTATGCGCTGATCCGAGAGTACCATGTGAATGGTACTCTCCCAACAGTGGAGGCGGCCATGCACGCCCTCCTATCCGCCAAGAATCATCGTTCACCTGTTCAACAGTGGTCGTCGAGGCATATCCATATGGCTCTTGTTTCTGTCTCCAACCGTTTCCGGAGTCAATCCCCTGAACGAGATAGTGCGTACCTCCCTTATCACAGGGAGGCCGATGAGGTCTACGATGAGGACTTCATCCCCGATGAATGGAGGTTCCTCTTTAAGGCCCCATACAGAAGTCATCCTCACGGCCACGCTGCGACTCAACATCCCCACGCTCATGAGGATGTAGCCCCGAGGATCCAGGCCCCTGCACTCCAATCTCTGGCCACTCAGACCACCGGACGAGGGCGGAAAACATACAACTAGGGACCAGTTATCACCCTTTTCCCTAATTAGGAGATTTTCTACCTAGTAAAGGAGACACGTTATGAAGAGGAACATAAACATGTTCATTCCTCCAAGGCCCGTCATCCAAACTCGGCAGCCTCAGATGAGCAGGGGTGCATCCCCGTCAAGCTCTGTCAAGCCTGTCGCCCACACATGACGGAACATACCGGCAGGTACCTCTCCCTACCTATGGTCGTGAATCCCACCAACCAGACATGGTGGCAATCCAGCACCTGCAAGACCAGTTCCTAACAGATGCTTCTGACACCTACCATCCCAATGTGGTGGCGATAAACAAAGCCCCCCATCCAGATGTGGCAGAAACTAATAGGTGGGAATGTCTCCCCACCAATAAAGGCCAATGACTCGATACGGTGGGAAACCAAACTATGCTGGGCCAGCTCCCTACAGATGCAAGTAAAGTCCGCCATCTTAATGTAGTGGAAAACAGAGAGATAAACAGGCATATCCCGAACATGGGGCAGATTCTTTCACCTGCCCCGACATAAGAGAATTATCAGTAACCACTAACCACAAGAGGACCGGTGTAGGATATTCCTACTCTAATACTGGAATGTCCCTTCATACCCATTCGAGCCAAAGTTGACTCTCCGCATATCCTAGAAATTATGTAGGAGCAATTATCGATCCCATATAATATATTGTAGAATTACTAGAATGTAATTTCATCAGCGGAAATTTTAAGGACTCGGGCCCGTGAGCCCCTCTCCCCAATTGAGGCGACTCATCTAAGATACGAGATAGCCACCTCAGAGTAGATCGGAATCCCTCCTCCCAACCAGGAGGGTCTCCGACTATATTATGTGACGCATGGGCAACCAGATCGAGCAGCTTCACACGTTCCAAATTGGGGACACCCATCCATAATGGTGGATGCACCAGAGCAGGAATATATGCCTGCTGAAAGTCAAGATGTTCACAGGAATATCCTGGTAGCATCACAGGACCCAATTAGAAAGGGAACCAATGGTGAAGGTCATTGTCAACAACAGACGGTCCCCGCTGCACACAAGAAAGTTCCCTGAATGCGACGAAGGAAGCTAGAAAATAAAGAGTGTGTTCATGACTCCACTCTGCTAGAAGCTGGTGTTCCCAACGCCTCTAAGCGCATATTGAAGACTCAGAACCCTGCCAACCCATTACCATAATATGGGAGTGGAAGTAGTATTTTAGAATGTTTGCCCCGCAATATCGCTACCAATAGCTTTGAAGGTCCTCCCTAGAGCACTTGTGGGGGCCTCCCCCATGGGCATACAATGATCGATCACGAGAGCCCCTCTTTTGATGCGTGTCACGGAAACCCTCCACGTGACCAGAAGATCGAGGAGCGGGAAAGCCCCCCACTTGCTATGATCCACCATGGAGGTCCTCCCCTAGGTATACACTGTAAACACTCTCCATGCAGTGGGACCACATATTATGATAGTAGTCCTAGACATCATAGTCGCAACTATGAGGTCCCTCCCCACAGTGACGTCTCATCACGACAAGAAGGCCCTCCCCTTGTCGTGGCCTGCCCTGAATGTCCTCCCCAGGGGTTACGTTGCAATGACACACCGTGCAGCCGGGCATCAGATCACGGTGGTAGTCATCACAACCCTAATAATGGAGTTCCTCCCCGTAGATACGTCAAGCAATGAGATGGCCCTCCCCTCATTGCAGTACATTTTGAAGCCCCTCCCCAAGATGTACCCCGTATATATTCTCCCTATGGCAGCTATAATGGTATTCCTTGACATTGTAGTGGTGGTTATGGTAGCCCTCGCCACCATGGCCGCCATTGCGAAGTTCCTCCCCACAGTGGCCCCAATCAACAAGAAGGTCCTCCCCTCGTTGCAGTGTGTCTTGAAGCTCCTCCCCGAGATACACGTCGAACGTGAAACCATGATGGTCATCCTCACCATGATGGAAGTTGTTGCGAAGTCCCTCCCCGTAACAACGCTACACAGCCAAAAGGTCCTCCCCAAGCTGCAACACACCTTTGAGGTCCTCCCCAGGGTATGCACTAAAACATTCCTCTAGGAAGTGAGGCGTCAAGCTGTGATGGTAGTCCTCACCATTGTGGCCACCATTGCGAATGTCTCCCTAAAATGAAATATCATATCGACAAAAAGATCCTCCCCATACCAAATCAAGCACAGAATAGCCCCAGTATGCAGAGGCACTCAGAAGGACGGGATCAAGCATGTCAGATTCCCAGTTAATTGAAAACAACATCCTTCTTCAATCGGGAGACGTTCCGGGGCAATGTTCATCTTCCGAACCACCTCTCAATTTGATATACCAAGATAATTGTCAGAATAATGTGTGCATAACATCCGCTAAAATATATGGACAACCCTCTGCCGGCTAAAATCAGGCTTCCTTCCATACAACGGGTGTGTAGACCACGTACGGATAATAGGATTCCTCCAGCATCACATCGACTTAGAATATCTTCCTTTGATGCGGCAATAGAGACCCGAGAGGCGCAAAAGAAACATGGAAATAGACTACCTCCGGGCACTGCACCAGCTGCGCCACCTCATCGGTGACCCTCTAATGGGAGTCCATATTAGAGGATGGGGGGACATGGAGCTTTGAATTTCACTCTGCTCCCATCCCAGAAGAACACTTTCGGCATGGTGTCTTGCAACGTCATCACGTCAAGACGACAATCGAGTGGTCTCCCTTCTTATGGAAGGAAAGACACCCAACAGATTCATTCCTTGAGTATGTCCCAAAAGCCTCAGACCTGAAGATAACAAGCCAATAAAGAACTAATGAATCAGGACACCGAGATCATACAATAGGCCTCCCTCCTATGAGAGGCCAATCAACGATCTTTTCCTTCCTCCCATGAAGGGATTGATTCACAGAAGAACTCGTCACCAAACCCAGTTCACCCCCGAATGAGGGAACGCAAGATCATGTAGGTAGAGATAGCCGCAGCCACTACCGCAATCCAGGGTCATGTTTAGCCTGCAAGGCTGGGGGCATTTTTAATAACCAATGCCCCCATAAGAGAAATAAAAATGGGAAGAGACCCAACATCATAGGAATGGAGCCAACCCCAGCCCTCAGGGCTAGGGGCATTATTACCCCCTCATCAACAACCTCCCCCACGATAGTCATTATTCTCTCATATCGGGAGGATAATTAAAAGGGGCGGTTCCCATCCTATCTCATCATTTGTATAATCATCCCCTCCAAGATGAAGGCACACCATAAGGTCGCATAAAATAAATATCTACATCACCCTTCATCAAGAATTCTGAAGGCAATCCAGGAACAGGAAAGGGAAGACCAGTAAAAGACGCAGGAGATCCGTATCTTATTTGGGAGATGACATCTTCTCTGCCCCGTGATATGCACATGTCAACGTCATAGAGGTTAACCACATGGTGAAACCAGAGAAGATGAAAATCATGATGGATCGGGAGATGATGGTTCCAGATAGGCTACAACCAACAACAAACCACCAGGTGTGCACACCCAGAACCAGAGGGATGCTTTAAACATGGAAACACCTTCGGCTAAACTTCCTCCACTTGCCCTGCGATATTCCAACAAGGATAAGATCAAAGTACTGGTTATCCTTAATCCTACCCCTCCTCTCGATAAAAACGAGCCACTCATGCTCGAAGAGATGTTTTCTCGACCGGAAGAGGAACTAAAGGAATTGAGGTGGCTTAACACTAAGCTTCTCCAAAGGAACCGTCTTATTGAAAGCGCATACCAAGAGCAGCCACATATTGCACTCCTAGTAAGTGCACCTCAAGGACCCAGGTTTACCCCACCCAATGACGTCCCTGGTCCGTCCAACTACTTAAATGTGGATCCGAATGAATACCAAGACTTCCCTCTCCTTAGGAAGCAACCAGAGCAAGTAATCTTCAACAATCCGAGGGTGTCCCAAATGGCATATGCACCCTTGGTGCCGATTGAGACAAATCCTCGAGCAATACCTCATGTTGCACCTTCCCAAGACCGGGTCCAACAGGATGTAATCCATGGTCTCACCAATACCATCGAGGCACTGACAGATCTATTAGAAGCGATGGAGGGCCGACGTGCTCTAATACAGCCAGAACAGAAGCCCTACCTGGATTGGGTGAGCAACACACCTCATCCACTCAATTTTGGGATCCCGGTATACCCTATCTTCAATGGATCATGTGATTGAAACATAATTTAATGCACTACACATCTTATTCCAACCCTATGATGGGGACTTTGGAACAACAACAATCAGTGGAACTCAGATTCTTCATATGGACCTTGCAAGGATCCGCCTTTGTCTGGTATATGAGTCTACCAGAATAGTCAATAAAAAGCTTGGAAGACCTTCGACAGTAGTTCCAGTTCCACTTCATCTCAACGTTGCCTAAGACAACGGTCATCGACCTCATGAAATGCAAGAAGAGGTAGAAAGAGAGGGTCTCAGATTTCATCACTCAATGGAAAGGTCTGACCTACTCTCTGAACATGCCAATGCCTCAAGATGAGTTGCTTCCCATATGAATAGATAATATTTGAGATGAGCTGCAGACACAGCTCATACCAGTGGGGTGCACCACTGGCTTCCGTCATCTTCCATCCATTGCTCAGAGAATTAAGGAATCCTTGTAGTGGACCAATTTAAATTCCCGAACAGCCTCACAGGATCCCACAAAAGAGTGCGGCTAGAGCTAAAGTGTCCTCTTTCACACTCAAGCCATCCCCTGTGCCTGCTCCACTACATAGGCCTCCACCAAATCGTCAAGGGCCCCCTGAACATCAGTGGACAGCTCCTCCTTGGCGGGATGATTGGAGATGATCGAAGGGGAACTAGTTTGAGGAACAAAGACATAAAGCATACTCGTTCTGAGAGGACCAAGTTTGTGGCTACTTTATCGCCACCATGAATTGCATCTTTCTCCGCCTCCCAGAGCCGATGAAACCAATAGATGTCAGCCACAATGACAGGCCAGACTACTATCCTTACCATCTGATTTTGGGGAATAATATTTGAGAGTGCTTCATTTTCAAATACCTCATGCAAAAGTTGGTAGACTCTGGGCAGGTTGAGCTGGGACCACCCACAGCACATGTGAAATATATTTCAAGCATTGAATCTAACAAAGGGGAGGGGTGGAAGGATGTCACCAGAAAAAAGGGGCAGAAATTTGATAATAGGATGACTGAGAAGACTATCAACCGAGCCCAGGGCATTCTCTGAGATCAGCTACGATAACTTGTGTTGCCGCCAACAGCCCCTGATGCCGCACAACTGACAGTATCAGCCTCACAACCATCCATGATCTGGTCATCCATGCTTAATCGAAAAGGGAGGAGACAAGTTCAAGTGGAGAAATCTGGAACAAGATCTAAGTTATCCCTGACGCAGTCAGATTTCATTCCCCCAAACATGGATCCACGAGCACCGACCCACCAAACGGAACCATCAGGGACATCCGACCAGGTTGTCTTGTCAGGGGATGAGGAGCCATCCTTTGGTTCCATCAACATCATCCATCTCATAGAATCATCCCCTGAAGAAGGGTACAGTTATGATCCCGAGTTCCGAACACAAGGAGTCGGGATGAGGAATCGAAGAGGCAGGGGATACCAGGGGAGGCGCAGTCACAGACAAAACCAACCCTATGATTGGACCTTAGCCCAAACCGTCAATATCATCGAAACCCATGGGAGGGACCTTCAACAGACTTAACATAAGAACGAATATCACCCCACCTCTATAAGTAGCCACCCGGTCCCCATTATTCTGCGATACCCATCAGAATAAGAACAAGAGTCTCACAACCTAGTCCGCACAAACAGACCGGTCAGGATGAGTCCCCAAAACGTGGGAACATCATCATCATCTGACCCTGCAACCGGTTCCTCCTCATCCCGCACTCTAGCTCCCAAGCTACCTGCTATAACTATCCCGCCAATGGAGAAGCTTCGGCTGTTGGAGAAATGTATGACATCCTTAAGCAGCTGGTGTTAGTACCAGCCAAGCTGTCCATCCTGGAGGCCCTGGGATTGTCATCCAACCTCAAGGAGGCGCTTATTGAAGCCTTGCTCAGCCCCTAGGAGTTTCAAGACAAGGTAGCTGTCACTGAGATTAACCAGATGGAGACTGGATCGGCTGAATGCAATGTAGTGATTTCCTTCACCGATCTAGATGACGATTACATCGTGTAGGGACACATCAAACCTCTATATGTGTCTGGCACACTAGATTATGTAGAGATCTGTAAAGACTTTATTGACAACAGATTTTGAGTTAACCTCCTTCCCCAATGGACACTTCGTATATTGGGCTATAGTGAGGGTGATTTATTACCCACGGCGACAACTCTGCTAGGTTATGACAAGAGTGAGTAGAAGCTAATGGGACAAATTAAGCTAAAGACACATTTTGGGGACCTTGTGCCCTATTCAAAATTTCTAGTGGTCCGGAAGAACACAAAATTCAATGCCCTACTGGGAAGGTCATGTCTCCATAAGCACATGGTTGTTCCTTCATCCTACCACCAGTGTATTATGTACTACATCAATGGGTATGGTGGGACAATGCACACTAATAAGGATCCTTTCGAGCTCTCTGAGTCACACTACATTGACGTCGGGTTCTATGAGAAAGAGAGGAAGAAGACTTTGGTTGATGGTGTTGACTAGATCCCTACTCCAAATAGTTTGTAAGTGGTTCCTGAAGACCCCCTCAGGCATCTTGGCAGAGACTACATACTGCCCATCAACCATATTGTGAGCAGGGGTTCATGTTCAGACACACACTCACCTTTCTTTCTGACTTCATTCACAACGGCCGAGTGTGACAATGTAGGAACATCCGAAACCCACAATATAGGGAAGAATACTCGAGCGGGGATGCCCAAAATGCCTCACCCTCCCCTTCGGACTCCCAAGAACCAGTGTTGGGACCTCTTCCCCCCATCAGATCAATAGGATGACGATTTGGGAGAAGAAGTGGAAGATCTCAGGGATACACCTCCCTCATTTGAGGAGGGTATCTCCACTATGGTGGACGAGCTCATGGAAAGATACCAGGGTACCGAGGAAGATCTTAGGCCTACACTAATTAGTGAATCCATACCCCCCAAGGATCACGAGGTATATACATGTTTCTTAAAGCATCATTGGAATGTTTTTTCCTGGAATTACACAGTAATGCCGGGACTCGATCTTGAAGTGGTGATGCATCACTTGGTTCTTCCAGAAGACCACCAGGGCTATACACAGGCCACTAGAAGGACACATACCTCACATGCTTCCAACATAGAGGCTGAAGTTGATAAGATCATTAAATAAGGCTTCATTCGGGAGGTCCAGTACCCCATCTGGTTGGACTACATCATCCCCTTCAAGAAAAAGAATGGGAATATCCGCGTCTGTATCAAATTCACAGATCTCAATTGGCATTGCTCGAAAGATAACTTTACGATCCCGATCACCGAGTTATTAATCGAAGCAACGACTGGGTATGAGGCTCTATCCTTCATGGAAAACTATTCTGGCTATAATCAAATAAGGATGGACAGAGAATACAAGGCAACCACTACCTTTAGGGCCCCACACAGAATATTCTATTACAGGGTTATACCCTTCAGCATCAAGAATTATGGCCCCACATATAAGCGCACCAAGAATCGTATTTTCAAGCCATTTCCGTTGAAATTCATCGAATGTTATGTAGATGACTTGGTGGTCAAATCATGACAGTGCTCAGATCACCTGTCAGACCTTGAGATCGTCTTCACCAAACTTTGACAGCATAGCCTAATGATGAACCCCTTGATGTGCACCGTTGGGGTTACCTCAGGGAAATTCTTTTGCATCATTGTACACCATCGTGGCATCGAAGTCGACCCTGAAATGACAAAGGCTATCCTTGTCATGCCACCTCCCCGCAGTCTCACTGAGTTGAAAGCATTCCATGGTCACTTGGCCTATATAAGGCAATTCATAGCCAACCTGTCCGGAAAATGTTTTCCCTTTACCAGGTTAATAAAGAATGGAGTCACGTACCAATGGACAGATGACTGCCAATAGGCGGTTGACATATTAAAGATGTACCTTTTAAGCCCACAAGTGCTCATGCCCCCAGTCGAAGGAAGACCTCTCATCCTATACGAGACGGCCCTAGAGTGGTTACTGGGATCCTTCCTTTTGCAAAAGAATGACGCTGTCAGTGAAAATAGTCTGTATTACCTCAGCCGAATGATGATTGATGTTGAGACTCGATACTCAAACATCGAGAAGAGTTGCTTGGCCTTGGTCTTCGATGTTCAAAATTTGCGACATTATCTGCAACATCATGAAGTCCATTTGTTCTTGCGTAATAACCCGCTAAAGTATATCCTAGCTGCCCGATGCTAACTGGGAGCCTATCTCGATGGGCAGTCATCCATCCAAAGTTTGACATCCGGTTTGTGCCTCAGAAGGCCATCAAGGGCCATGCATTAGCATATTTTTTGGCAGAGCACCCCTCAATAGGGACTAACTCACCAGACATCGAGCTACCAGATGGAGACATCTTCATAGTTCAAGAGGAGCTCCCAACATGGGAAATGTACTTCGATGGCACATCCCGAAGCCTAACCAAGAAGAGGATGAAAGACCCAAAATTTAACAAGGTGGTATTGGGGATAATACTCATTTCCTTGATAAATCCAGTCTTGCCGTATTCCTTCCTCCTGTCAGAGGGATGTATGAACAGTGAAGCGGAATATCAAGCCCTCATTGTAGGCCTGGAACTCGCACTCCATGGACAAGTACAACACCATAAGGTAAAAGGTTACTCGGAACTAGTCATTTAGCATGTCAATGGTGACTATGCTATTAAAATAGAGGAGATGGTTCCCCTGTTTGACCATGTCTGAGGGTTAATGGAGGAATTCTTCATAGAACCAACATTGACCTATATTCCCTGATCTCAGAATTCATTGGATAATTCATTAGCCAATGCAGCCACAACATTAACCGACCAAGATCAAGATAAAACATTAATTAGTATTGCTCACCGATGAATGGTCTTGCCATTTGTCCAGAACAAGATGGTGGAGATCCCTGAAATCAGTCCTGTCACTGAGCCATATGCTCCTGCCATCGGTTGGATGTCCCCCATCGAAAACTACATTCAATGGGGAGAACTTCCATCAGACAGGGATGAACGAGAGAAAATTCAGAGATGGGCAATAAAATTTGTCCTATGTGGTGGGGTGGGTCAAAAAGTGGTCCTCTAAAAATGAGGCCTCGATGGATTCCTCCTTAGATGCATTGATGGAGATGAAACCATTGCCGTCATGACTGAAGTTCTTGCTGGATTATGTAGAGCACATCAGCCAGGGACCAAGATTTCCCATCACGTTCGGTGGCTTGGTAACTATTGGCCCATATTGGCACGAGATTGTGAGCGATTTACCGCAAAATGCCACTCGTTCCAAATTCATGCCAACTTCATACACCAACCCCTGGAGTTACATCATCAGGCCATGTACTCTTGGCCATTTGACGTCTGGGGAATGGACGTTGTGGGACCATATCCCCCCACCACAGCCAAACAACTGAAGTTTATCTTCATGGCAACCAACTTCTTTTCCAAATGGGCAGAATCTGTACCCCTTGAGGAAGTCATGCCAAGAAACGTTGCCATCTTTTTGAAAACCAAAATCATTACCAGATTTGGTGTCCCTCATACCATACTGAAAGATAATGGCACCAACTTCTTATCTTCTGAATTGGAGAAACTATAACAGGAATATGGTATCAATGCTAACCACTCATCCTGCTACCATGCAGCGGTCACCGGACATATTGAGGCTTTCAACAAGACCTTATCCAAAATTCTCTAGAAAATGGTGGAAATAGAAAAGATGTCATGGCCAGATAAACTCCTCCATGAATTGTGGTCTTATCGAACTACAATTCGCACCACTTCTTGGGCTACCCCGTACTCACTTGTATATGGAACATAGGCGGTCCTTCCCATTGAACTCGAACTTCCCTCACATTGTGTTGCCATATGTGATCAGTTATACGACGATGAGCAATCAGAAAAGAACCATTGTGAATTGGAACAGCTAGAAGAGAAGAGGATGAACACTTTTCACAATCTGGAAATCTACCAGAAACAGATTGCACGAGCCTTAAATAAAAAGGTCCGTCTTTGGTTTTCATGGAAGGAGAATTGGTGTTGGTCCTCCAGACCCTAATGATACCTGGAAGGAAACCTCCAAAGCTAGAGCCCAAGTGGGAGTGACCATACGTTATACACAAGGTCTACTCATACGAAGCATATGCCCTGATCTCCATTGATGGGAAATTCACCACGGCTCCTACCACTCTGAGATTCCTAAAGAAGTATTTCACATAGAAACCAAAATTACCCCTTTTCCTTACTGCACAACGTTAAACTGCATGGATTTCATAGAACTACATACAGCTTTATTCCTGCCCTCGCAGTATACATAATGAAGCCAAAGTTCCCCTTCATGGCCTACCCACCCCCGAATTAAAGTTAAAAATTTCCTCTCTCCCCCGTGTATGGACCAGACCAACATGGGGTGTACTCCTCTTCCTTACCGCATGATGATAAACTGCACGGATAAGAAGAAAGACGAGGAATCGTCCGAGTAGCATGATGTTAAATTTCCAAGCACCCAACGGTCCAAACTCTCTGACACTAAACTAAGAGTATATCTTCCTCACCGCATGACGTTAAACTGCACGGACATAATGCTTTAGAAAATTTCATCTTCCCTATGTATAGACCGGACCTGCATGAGGTGTTCTGTTTTTAAGTGAACTATGAGAGGCATGATTCATGCCCTCATAGGATATGTAGTGACGCCAGGACCCAGCATCCTGTACAATCCACCTCTAAAAAAAGAGAAGAAGGAAGGATTAAAATTCTCCACCCCCCCCCCCCCCCCCCCGTGAACGGACCAGACATGCACATTGTGTATTTTGTGTCCTTACCACACGAAATTAAACTGCACAGATTTCAGAGAACTACGTACGACTTGGTTCCTTCCCTCGGAGGATACGTAGAGATGCTAGGTTTCCCCATATTGGCCGATCCACCCCCGAATTAATGTTAAAAATGTCTTCTCTTCCACATGTATGGACCAGACTTGCACGGGGAGTACCCTTCATGCTTACCGCACAATGTTAAACTGCACGGATTTCAGAGAACTACATACAACTTGATTTTTTCCCTCATAGGATACGTAGTGATGCTAGGGTTCCCCATCATGGCATACCCACCCCCGAATTAAAGTTAAAAATATCCACTCTCCATCGTGTATGGACCAGACCTCCACGGGGTGTACCCCTCGTCCTTACTGCATGACTATAAACTGCCCAGATAAGAAAGAAAAAAGGGGGGAATCGTTTGAGCTGCATGACATTAAACTGCCAAGAACCCAATGGTCCAAAATCTATGACCTTAAACTAAGATTATATATTCCTCACCGCACGACGTTAAACTGCACAGACAAGATGATTTAGAAAATTCCCTCTCCCCCGTGTATGGACTGGACCTACACGGGGTGTGTTGTTGTTAAGAGAACAATGTGAGGCTTGATTCCTGCCCTTGCAGGATACGTAGTGACTCCAGGACCCCCATCCTGGCCCATCAACCTCTAAAAAAAGAAGAAGGAAAGATAAAAATTATCCCTCCCCCTGTGAACTGACCGGACCTACACGAGGTGTATTTCTCATCCTTGCCGCATGACGTTAAACAGCACGGAATTTAAAGAACTATGTTTGGCCTGATTCCTACCATCACAGGTTACGTGGCGACGACAGGATTCCCCTTTCTGGCCCATCCACCCTCAAATAAGAGTTGAAAATTATCCCTTCCCCCATGTATAGACCATACATGAACGGGGTGTATTTAGCAGAGAACTATGTGAGGCTTGATTCCTTCCTTTGCAGGATATGTAGTGATGCCATAATTCAACACCCTGCCTAGCCACCTCAAATAAAAGTTAAAAATGGTCTCCCCCAACCCCGTGTTTAGACTAGCCATGCATGGGGTGTATTCCCCATCCTTAACGCATGATGTTAAATAGCACAGATAAGGATAAAAATACCCCTTCCCCTATGAATGGACCAGACCTTCCCGAGGTGTATTTTTCCTCCTTACTGCACGATGATAAACTACACATATAATAAGATTTATGAATGCTCCCTTTCCCTCGTGTATAGACCATACCTGCATGGGGTGTATTTTTGTGTCCTCACCATACAATGTTAAACTGCATAGATAATTAAAGGTAAAAATACCATTTTCCCCGTGTATGGACCAGACCGTCTAGGGTGTACTCCTCGTCCTTACCGAATGAAGTTAAACTGCACGAACTTCAAAGAACTACCGGGGGATCGATTCCTACCCTCGCAGGATATGTAGTGACGCCAGGGTTCCCTCACCCTGGCTCAACAATCCCCGAGTAGAAATTGAAAATGCCCCTTCCCCCGTGTATGGACTAGACTTGCACGGGGTGTATTTTTTGTCCTCACCGCATGATGTTAAACTACATTGACCAGGTCCTCACAGTACGATGTTAAATTGCACGGATTTTGTCCCAAACCACATAAGATATATTGTGAAATGATACGGAAATACTCCTCACACATTTGGATGTATCCTCTCCATACATCAGACACCACAGCCTGGACAATTATGGAACTTCATAACCATTCCTGGCCATCGGATGTGGAACGTTATCTTCCTGTGGAAACCTTTTCATGACTATGCATACCATTCCCTCAGCAGATCTGCATATTAATAGCCCATGTACCATCTACCAAAGGCAAGATTTCCACATGCGACACTCTTCCTAGCTCTGTACGCTTACTAGCCTCAGAGCCCCCATACAATACCTCCTGATCCATAAATTTATGGCCCAATGGTTTACAAGTTCATCCTCTTTTCACATCCAAACGTCGCCAGGGTATCCCTACCTGGTTGTCCTATGTATCTGCTCATGGTTCGCATGGTGACCTGTATCTACGAACATCAAGCTAGGACTAGGCTACTTTGATTCAACAGACAATTGCAGAGAATATGTTTCTTGTATACTCGGACACCATTATCCCCACATGCCAAACTATGTACTGTGAGCAATCTCGGATATTCATAACCATTCATGGCCATCATAAGTGGAATGTTATCGACCCATGGACAACTTTTCATGACTATGTATACCATGACCTTAGCAGCTCTTCATATTTATAGCCCCTGACTAGTCCACCAAAGGAATGATTTCTTTGGGCAGCACTCTTCCATGATCCATATTCTTACCGGCCTCAAATCCCCACACCCTATCTACTGATCCGGGAAGCCTCAGAGTTGCATTTAACAACCTTCAGCCCCCACGATTATCAGAGTATATCAGAGCATGTTAACCCAGTTATCCTTCGAGTGACTGCTGCAATAGTCACCCAATGGTACGAGCACTATGACCGTTAAACTAGGAGCACTTCATCCTTACCACACGACATTAAACATCATAGGGTAAAGGTACACCCCCACGCACAAAATAAATCAGCACAGGGAGCTCTCTAAGCTTTAACAGCAACCAGGGCCGAGTTCGCCCGGCATGTCCAAACATTTTCTTACCAAATGTCAGACTTCGTGGCCTGGATAATTGTGGATCCTCATAACCATTCACGGCCATCGGAAGTGGAAATTTATCGACCTGTGGACACCTTTTCATGACTATGAATATCATGCCCTCAGTATCTCTATATATTGATAGCCACCGGCCCCTCTACCAAAGGTAAGATTTCCACAGGAGACACTCCTCATAGCCCCATACGCTTACCAGCCTCAGGGCCCCCATATTATTTCTCCAAATACAAGAATCCCTGGAATCACCATTTACACCAATCTACCCCTCTCCACATATTGGGCATGTCGAGATGCTCAAGCAATGTTACATTATAACCAAGAGTGGCCTTTGAAACTACGTCCTTACCGAATGACGTTAAACTGCACAGAGCATCTTGGCCTCTTGGCATAAAGCTGCAAAGACCGATAATTAAACATCCAGGGAAATGCCTCTAACCAAAGGCATTTTCACTGGTTTAGAAATACCCCTCATCCTTACCACATGACATTAAAATGTACGGAATCTAATAACACTCCCCACCCTTACCACATGACATTAAAAGGCACAAATGTCATCCTTATCGCATGACGTTAAACTGCACGGTCAAACCTTTCATGGGTTTAGTAATGAACAGAGGTTTTTCCCAATCCCCCAGTACATGGGTCAGACCTGCACAAACCACTGTCTCACACGATCACGATAAGGAATGACTTTACCCATTCTCGGGATATTTATCCTAGATGTTTCTCTTATATCTAGGCATCCTCTCCTCATAATCCATACTCCGTACTCAGGAAAAAGATGAAATCTCATAATCCACCCCTGATGGTCCTAATCTCAACTTCCCTGAAGTTGCTCTGCCATCAGGAGAATACAATCATTGACCCAAGGACACCTTTTCATGACTATGCATACCATGCCCTCGGCGGCTCTTTATATTGATAGCCCAAGTCCCATCTACCAAAGGCATGATTTCCTCAGGAAATGATTCTCTCTATACACCTCTTGGCCCCTAAGCCCCTATGTTCATCCCGTGATTCGGAAACCCTATGAGATACAATTCACCATCCTCTTTCACAAACCTACTATAATATGGTGTAACATCTCTGACGATATTACTGAGGACGAGGAGAAGTCATTCCATTCTAGATAATGTCCCAGCTGCATGACGTTAAACCGTGCCAAGATCTAACCGTCATTTACGCTAGATAAATTCATAGGACAGGAACCTTTCTTCCACACTCATGATTGATTCAGATGTTCTCAAAACATTTCAGACGTCATATATCCTTTCCAAGCCACCCCCTGTGGTTTTCATAATTCTCCAAGCCACCCCTAGTGGTTTACATAATTCGGACGTTCTTGAAGTCCATTGGCCATCATAAATGGAGAGTTATTGAAATACATACAACTTTGCATGACCATTCATACCATGACCTCAGTGGATTTTCATATTAATCGCCCCTGGCCTGTCTACCAAAGGCAATATTTCCTTAAGCATTGCTCTTCCCACCTCTTCACGTCAATACAGCTCCCATGCCTTCAGACATGCCATTTATGTCATTCGAATCTAAACACACTCCCTCCACATGCGTTTGAAGGACATTGAGACATATTTTAATCAACCAAACCTCATTGGGGCCCTCTCCCTACCATACTTGGACAAATATGTTCGACCTAAAACATCAATAATGATATTCTTGATGGCGGGACTTTAAACCACTCACAAAAAAAAGATGCACAAAGCCTGTTAGGATGACAACCTAAAAAGGGAGACCTAAGAAAAATTCGGGCAATACCCACTAGGAACACACTAAATGGGCCCTAGAAAAATTAGCTCCTTAAAAGAAACGACAAAATTTTTGTGGGGGTTTTTCTACAAAAACCTAGAAATAGTCAATCTATGCTCGCTAGAACCCATGGTCTAGGAAAAAGTAAGAGTTTGTTTCTATTTTCCTCAATTATGATTAATTCTGATTCAGTGAGTTGTTATTTACACAACAATTGTTCCAACAACAATCAAAATTTACAGCAATAGAAGATTTTTTTAGGTTGTATTCCATTAAAAAAAGGGGAGGGGGAGGACGTCCACAAGACATGGTCTCTACCTCACAAAAAAAGAGAGATAAGTAAAACAAAGAGTACAAGAATGAATCTAATAGTCATAAAGGAGCATGACTCGCTCTCTCCACCAGATCAAAAACCGAGCAGTGAAGGTTGTTGCAAGACTGCTCCAGCACAGCCTTCTCCCTGGCCTCAACCTCTACCATCGAACGAGTAGGCTCCACTATTGTTTGGAGAATGTTGATCCCTTTCCTGGTGGCTTCATGACGACCAGTCATAGTTGATAATTGATACCTCAGCATCACTTCCTTCTCTTCCCATTCATACAACTCGGAGGATAGGAAAGCTACCTGATCTTGAGAGATAGCCTCCTGTGCTATCAGCTGATGGAGATGTATCATGGCTTCCTCTAGGGCTCAGGTCACATAATGAGTGGTAGCGAGGTGATAATGTTTGCGTTCACTAGTGTCAACTTCCTCATGGGCCCTGTCAACTTGGCAAGCGAGAGAAGGGAACTTCCGATAGTCAAAGCCACATGACCCCAAACCTAGGAAGAGTTGTCGGAGAGCTCAGGTTTTAGTTTCCATCTCAGCTAGAGGAGTTTCGGAAAAAAACCTCACAAATCCGGGGCCAGGCCCACCTGCACACTACTCGGTGGTCCGCCATGACACGAGGATCTTTGGTATACTCACTGGATAGCATAGGAGAACATTTTGGCATTAAAATCAACATAGATATGTGAACACCAGAAGACAGTTCCAACGTTGGAAGGTCTAAAGCTTCTAACCCCAGTTCGGTATTGGGAATCATGTTTCTGAGTCCGGTATCAGTCAATAATACTTCAAGAATGGTCTCTTTAGGACCCAAATCCACTAGGGCATCCTCATCCACGTCCAAGAAGGTTGGGTTCATCTGAACTTCGTCCTTAGAGGGGCTGGGAGAGGAGAATCCCTTGAGTCTCTTTGACCGACGAGCCATCAGTCAGTCCTCCCTCAGATCCAATGTGGAAGGATCGGAAGGCACAACAACCGCAATGACTCTATACTTGGGAACCTACCTGACAGCCTTCCCCAGGATTCCATTGGGGTAATGTTTTACACACATCCTTACGTACTCCAAGGATAGGCTGGAAGCCTCTCCCATACTAGGGAAGAGAATGCTTGTGTCAAATCCCTCCCGCATCATCATCAACCACCATTGACGGAGAGTGGCCAAGTGCAGTCCTCGAACCCGATGAGGGGGAAGGGAAACATGGAGTTGCATACATACAAACTGATGGGAGAATTGATGGGGGTTGTAACGCCCCGACCCTAGTTACCCAGAGTCGGTGCATTATTACATAACATTGGCATGATCACAAGAAAGATCAAATCTCAAAAGACCGATTGGTTTAGTAGCCTTGGAAACACTAGATATATTCATAGGTTTTACATTACATCAGAAAATGAAAAACTACTACAACAACATAAAGTCTCCATAATCCACACTCATATCCCCACACAATATCCCTGCAGGTCATTCATAATTTACTTCTTCACTTCCTGGGAAAAATAAAACATATAAAAGGGGTGAGCTCGAATGCCCAGTAAGGATAACAAAATAGCGGAAACTTTCATAAATAAGAATAAACTTTTAAGGCAATGTATAACTAAAACAAAAGCCTTTCAAACATGAACTTTCAACATGGTATGGCATAAATAAAATGAAATAATGCCATTTACTCATTCACATGGATATTCTACTAATCGAATAATCACATGCAAAAATCAATAACCACTTTCATAATGTTGGAATGCATAATGCCAGACTATCATAACCACATAGTCAAGGCCTCGTGCCAAGACTACAAATAATATTTTGTCAATGCCTTGTGCCAAGACACTAGTTTGTCTCATGAGACCTACCGATGCATCGAGAAGCTATAGCGGGCTCCACCCGTCACTTATTAAGTCCAATGCATTCCCATATGAAAAGGTTTAAACATAACATAAACATTCGTATTAAAACTAACATACGAAATGTCAATAATTTCACCATAAACTAAGAATGGTATAAAAATAGCACATCCATAGTCAAACATATCACAAAACCTTCAATACAATATAGAAGTTTTGTATCATAATAAATCAACTACAAATAATCTTAAAATCCATCAAAGGATGTTGACGTAGATGAAATCAAATTTTTTTTAAAGAAATATCTCCTTTTATTTTGAAATCATTTAAGATCCATATAAAATAAAACATTTTCTTTGAAAATATTCTTATAATCTTGTAAGTAAAGCTTTGAAGATTTTATAACGGCGTAAAATAACCGCACCCGCCGTATAAGTTAAAAAAAACATTCTTACCTCAATTCTGTCGAAAAGGTTAAAAAGGACCTTGTTTTGAAAACGACGGAAAGATTCCTTTATAAACCTCTTATAAAAAGCCAAAAAAGGTTATAAATGACTTTAACCCATATTCTTGTAAATAGTAAAAATGTTTTGAAATACATTTTTAAGAAACATGGATGTGGATGACAAAGATATCCTAGTAGATTATTACGTATAAACAACCTCGGATAATGAAGAGATTGTGAAATAACCCTTACCTTGTACTTTTCCTTGGTTGGGGTAGGTTAACCTCCTGTATAATGGTGAAATAGTTGTTATTAAATTATAGAAGAATCATATATATTAATATGATATCATATATGATCTTTTAACATTGATTTGTTAATAATATCTTAGAATTATCGTCGTTTCGGGAGTTAACTTACTCATTTTCTTTTATATGTTTTGTTACATAAGCCATGGTTGTTGTATCTTATTCATATCCAGAATGATATAAAGTCCTTAGATACTATTTTTAAATCATCAAATAACAATTATACTTGAATGGATATGATGGACAATGAATCTCATCGCGTTTGTGGAGACGGTAGTCCGCACGTACGCACGAACGCTACTTCCATTTAATTTTTCATTTTAAAAGAATTGAATCCAAATGATACATAGGTATATTATTATTCCAGTATAATATAATATTTCATATATGTTACTTAAGTTCATTAACACCATCCTTTATACGTTCCATGTGTGGTATGAACGAGTCATATCATTTTAAGGGGGCGGTAGTCCGCACTTCCTCAAATGAAATTATCGTATGTATATACAACATGAAACGAATAAGGATATGAAATAAAATGGAATTACAGAAGCTTATATATAAAATATATATCATTGATATCATATTTAATTACAGTGACATCATAATGGCCACCATGAGAGGCGGTAAGATGTATTTGAACAATCATCGTTTCATGAGGCGTTAGTTTTCCATCCACAGAAACATTATGTTCATCATCCATTAGATGGAGTTGTGTGTATGTGTAGTTTGAATCCTTCTTATAACAACATCCTAGTATATTGTGGATACTGGTGTTGTTACAAAAGAAAGGAAATAAAAACAGTTTGGGGGTTGGAGAAGCAAAATAAATGAAAATAATTTAAGAGAAATCGTTACCTTTAATTTAGGTAACTCACTTTGGTTGGAACCAAATGACTTCTTGAAATGCATTCTGCCTAAGGGGAAGCTTCAAGGAGGAGGAGAGGGATGTGGGGAGCTTATTTGGGCAGAGTTTGGACGATCCAAGTGGCTTGAGAGGTGTGAGGAATGAGTAGAAGTGGTCTCCTTTTATAAGGGAGAGGAGGGGCTCTTTAGGAAAGAGTGAAAGTATTACTTTATAATATAATTATATTCGGTTTATAATGGTCCAAAAATCATTGAGGTCGAAGATAAGATGACTCATATTCTAAATAACATCAACCAATAATAATTGGACAGGTTTTAGATAATATTTTAATAATTATAATCTTATTTATTTAAATGATTTATTAATGAGGTAAACATTGCATCATTATTGTGTCATTAATAATTTAACTTATTTGATGTCTAAAAATTATAAATAAAATATAATTATGTAGGAAATCATTTTAGATTTCTACTTAATATTTATAATCGAAAATACAACATGTATAACCCTATGTAAAAATTGTTCTTCTAAAAGATGTAAGCTTATGCCATTTTTATTTTTATTTTAACTTTATTAATATAAAGTGTCCCTACCACATACAAGTGGATCCAATGGGTCCCCAAATTGACCCAAGGATGCTCATGGTCGGGTATGTGTCCACAAATAAGGTTAGGACACGTTTTAGGGTAATTGTTATTATTATAATATTATTTTTTAACCCTTATATACCGGATTTACCCTTAACCATGGTAAATAAAATATTTACCACAGTAATTATTCAAAATGTCTAAAAATAAAAGTTACCTATTTACACAATTTGGACATCCTGATTCCAAATATGGAATCCATTTTTCTAAATTCAAAACACAGAAGTGGCAGAAATTAATTTAAAATTAATTCCCGCTGTCAAAACAAAAAGCGTGTTTTTAAGAGATAATAACTATCAAAAGATTGACACTTGTTTATGTTCGGTTTAATTGTAAAATTATGTCCAATGACCAACATTATATTAAATGGTAAAAAAATATTCTAAATATACTTTAAAACCACTCAAATTCATAATTTATCACTATTAATTATTTTGATTAAAAAAGTTGTTTTTAATTAAAATTTAGTAATTTTCACTATTCATCAAAATATGAAAGTTATCCGAAATGTACCAAAATTTCACCTTAGGCTAAATTCAATATTAAAAATCCAAAAATGAAGTCCATTTTCAAATATAAAATATATATAATTTCAAAAAGTAGGTATTACTATTCATAGCGGCTAGTTTGATTGGTTACGGTGTGTTAGAACTCGGTGTTGTGTACAACACACGCTAGCGTACCGTGGAAGCTTGGGATGTTTCATTTTAAATTTTTGATGTCCACATTTAGTCAAAAAGTTAAAAATATAGTATCTAAAAAGGGTTCACTATTAAAATTTGGTAAAAGTAAAATACTGAAAATGAATTTGTTCTTACATTATGTCTAAGAAACTCATAATATGGATTCTAAAATTATAAAGTTTAAAATTTAGTTAATACTATTCATGACCTCTTTTAATGGCTTTTTTTTGGTAAGTCATGGTGCAATTGAACTCGGTGTTGCGTGTAGTGCAAGTTATTAAATTATTTTGAAGAAATAACACACTATGAAATCATGGGGTGTTACATTCTCCCCTCCTTCAATAAATTGCGTCCTCGCAATTTGAAATTGTTCTTCGAAAATAAAAGGTTGAAAGTAGAAAATATATTTGTGGGAAAACCCACATCGGAAATTGGGTTACTAAAATTTAGTCTTAATATGAGGAAAAGAGAAATCAAAGGGTCACCACCAAATTATGATCTCGATTAGGAGAACATTGGTGGAAATTGGAGACATATAATCAGAGGAAAAACGTAAATATTTATAGGTAGTGATTGAGGTCATCAATCACAAACAAGTATAAAATTGAGGTCCTTAAATTCATCAATCTATGATGAATTGAAATACCATCGGTTCAACAAAACATAGGGTATTAGGATAACACATTTTTGACGTTTCAAAATATCCTAGTTGAAATCCCACATCGAAAAATGAATTAATGAGGCCTCTATTTAAAATAAAGAGTCGAAAGTATGAAGATTACCGAAAATAACACATACTAGGGTTCCATGTAGGAAAATATGGATATGGAAGAAAAATCTAACCATCTATTATCTGATGGAGAGTGGTAGAGAACATGGCTATAAAAAGGCCAACAATCCCAAAGCCAAAAATTAGTAATGATTTAAGGTACCATCTAGGAAACCATTTTTGTTCAAAGTTGCTTTTCTTAATATTGAGGAATTTATTTATGAGATTGGCTAAGATCATAAGGAGATATAATTACTTTATAATTAGAGTTTTATCCATTAATAAATTTTTACCACAAACTCATCTTTCACTCTAAAAGATAATAGTATGTAAAAATTTCTATTTACACTATTCGTATAGGGTTCCAAAATAAACGAATTTATAATTCATCTATCCGATCTTTTAAAAAAACTACATTATTTAATCCAGGACATATTTTGGGCCAGTGGTAGGTGATACACCCTTGTCGCCCTTCGGTTGCGGGTTCAAGTCTCGCAGCCTTGCCGGACGCGACGGGTTGCCGCCCGACCTCTGGGTTGTCCTTTTATGGCAATCCAAAATAATCCAAACTAGAACTATCCAAAATACTTCTGTCCAAACTCATAGTCCAACATTTATAAGTAAGGTAAACATAATGTAGATCCTTTTTACCCCGTAATAGCATATGAATACCTTCATCATGTATTCTTTTAATACACCGAAACATCCTGAATTACCATATTCCTTATTGATTACATTCATGCTCCCTTATTCCATATAGAAAGCTGGATATACTTCATTAATCCAAAAATGTTTTAAACCCCAACAATGATGGAATATACAAATCATTAATCAGTTCCAGGGTAGTCAAGAATATCCAATATAATTTATCCAAAACAATCACATATTATTCAAAAATCACTACCTCAGTATCCGAACTATATTATGATTTATCATTCTCTCAACCATATATTTTCCAAAAATTTATCCTGCTATTGAGTCACATTTCTTTGTTCCACACAATCTCAAGTCCTTAATGAAATAGTACTGCAGTAAAATCCTTATATACTCCATAATTATTATAACAAGTACACTGTTAGAACAACACTCAATGGACATAATCAACATAAGAACTCTAATCATTCCTCTTCATCTGTGGTAGTATCATAACTTGATTATTATCCAATAACATCATTTGCGGCATATTCTGATGACTGGGACATAGGTTCGCATAGTGTCCAAACTCCTTGCAAATGAAGTATTGTACATTTGAAACCATTTTCTTACCCTTGCAGTCATGTACTTTGTGCCCTTTTCCACCACACTTATAACAAACTCCCATTCCTTTCAGGCAAGTTCCAGGGTGTTTCTTTCCACAGTTACCACATATGGGAAAATTCTTCTTTTCCCTCTTCCCTTTATCCATATTTCTCTCTTCTATCCTTTTCTTCTCTTGCATCCCTTCAAAGACATAGGACTCAGTAAACTCTTTACTTATCTTATCAACACATGATATTATTTCTTCATATGATGATAATACATGGGAGACTATTTCTCTTATCAATTCTAGCTTAAAACCATGAAAGATATGATCCTTCCTTCTCTTTGGATCATGTGCATTTCTGGAGTTCTCATTCCTTCTACTGGGCGCCATTTCTAAACAATGGCATAAACTAGATCAGTTTATAAATCAAAATACATAATCCCATACTTATAAAACACTTAACATAAATTGAACTATTTATGGATATCATCCATAATCATAAAAATGATTTCTTTGAGGAAGTATATACTCATAAACCCTTCATAATGATTTGTAAAGAAAATGAGAGTTATCCTAAGCATATCCCCCGGGAGTGTCGTAACCAAGAGTGCAGCAAGGCCCATTGTCGTGCACCAGTTCCCGTTCGAGTCTAGCTCAAAGCGGTGTTTTCGGGTTTTTCCCCTAGGTACATCTGTGCCAGAGCCGCCTCTACCTGCTCGTATCCAGACAGGGATGTATTACTCGGAAAACTCACAAAATCTCTACAATACCAAAATTCTAGGAAGTTCTTCTATACTAATCCTCAAAGTTCATCTTAGGTCTACGTGCTCTAATCAGAGTTTATCTAAATCTAGCTTCCAAGGTTTGTACTAAACTTCCTCTGATACCAACTGTAACGCCCCGACCCTAGTTACCCAGAGTCGGTGCATTATTACATAACATTGGCATGATCACAAGAAAGATAAAATCTCGAAAGACCGATTGGTTCAGTAGCCTTGGAAACACTAGATATATTCATAGGTTTTACATTACATCATAAAATGAAAAACTACTACAACAACATAAAGTCTCCATAATCCACACTCATATCCCCACATAATATCCCTGCAGGTCATTCATAATTTACTTCTTCACTTCCTGGGAAAAATAAAACATATAAAAGGGGTGATCTCGAATGCCCAGTAAGGATAACAAAATAGCGGAAACTTTCATAAATAAGAATAAACTTTAAAGGAAATGTATAACTAAAACAAAAGCCCTTCAAACATGAACTTTCAACATAGTATGGCATAAATAAAATGAAATAATTCCATTTACTCATTCACATGGATATTCTACTAATCGAATAATCACATGCAAAAATCAATAACCACTTTCATAATGTTGGAATGCATAATGCCATACTATCATAACCACATAGTCAAGGCCTCGTGCCAAGACTACAAATAAGATTTTGTCAAGGCCTTGTGCCAAGACACTAGTTTGTCTCATGAGACCTACCGATGCATCGAGGAGCTATAGCGGGCTCCACCCGTCACTTATTAAGTCCAATGCATTCTCATATGAAAAGGTTTAAACATAACATAAACATTCGTATTAAAACTAGCATACGAAATGTCAGTAATTTCACCATAAACTATGAATGGTATAAAAATAGCACATCCATAGTCAAAAATATCACAAAACCTTCAATACAATATAGAAGTTTTGTATCATAATAAATCAACTTCAAATAATCTTAAAATCCATCAAAGGATGTTGACGTAGATGAAATCAAATTTTTTTTAAAGAAATATCTCCTTTTATTTTGAAATCATTTAAGATCCATATAAAATAAAACATTTTCTTTGAAAATATTCTTATTAGCTTGTAAGGAAAGCTTTGAAGATTTTATAATGGCGTAAAATAACCGCACCCGCCGTATAAGTTAAAAAAAACATTCTTACCTCAATTCTGTCGAAAAGGTTAAAAAGGACCTTGTTTTGAAAACGATGGAAGGATTCCTTTATAAACCTATTATAAAAAGTCAAACAAGGGTATAAATGACTTTAAGACATATTCTTGTAAATAGTAAAAATGTTTTGAAATACATTTTTAAGAAACATGGATGTGGATGATAAAGATATCCCAGTAGATTAATACGTATAAACAACCTCGGATAATGAAGAGATTGTGAAATAACCCTTACCTTGTACTTTTCCTTGGTTGGGGTAGGTTAACCTCCTGTATAATGGTGAAATATTTGTTATTAAATTATACAAGAATCATATATATTAATATGATATCATATATGATCTTTTAACATTGATTTGTTAATAATATCTTAGAATTATCGTCGTTTCGGGAGTTAACTTACTCATTTTCTTTTATATGTTTTGTTACATAAGCCATGGTTGTTGTATCTTATTCATATCCAGAATGATATAAAGTCCTTAGATACTATTTTTAAATCATCAAATTATAATTATACTTGAATGGATATGATGGACAATGAATCTCATCGCGTTCGTGGAGACGGTAGTCCGCACGTACGCACGAACGCTACTTCCATTTAATTTTTCATTTTAAAAGAATTGGATCCAAATGATACATAGGTATATTATTATTCCAGTATAATATAATATTTCATATATTTTACTTATGTTCATTAACACCATCCTTTATACGTTCCATGTGTGGTATGAACGAGTCATATCATTTTAAGGGGGCGGTAGTCCGCACTTCCTCAAATGAAATTATTGTATGTATATACAACATGAAACGAATAAGGATATGAAATAAAATGGAATTACAGAAGCTTATATATAAAATATATATCATTAATATCATATTTAATTACAGTTCCATCATAATGGCCACCATGAGAGGCGGTAAGATGTATTTGAACAATCATCGTTTCGTGAGGCGTTAGTTTTCCATCCACAGAAACATTATGTTCATCGTCCATTAGATGGAGTTGTGTGTATGTGTAGTTTGAATCCTTCTTATAACAACATCCTAGTATATTGTGGATACTGGTGTTGTTACAAAAGAAAGAAAATAAAAAGCGTTTGGGGGTTGGAGAAGCAAAATAAATGAAAATAATTTAAGAGAAATCGTTACCTTTAATTTAGGTAACTCACTTTGGTTGGAACCAAAGGACTTCTTGAAATGCTTTCTGCCTAAGGGGAAGCTTCAAGGAGGAGGAGAGGGATGTGGGGAGCGTATTTGGGCAGAGTTTGGACGAGCCAAGTGGCTTGAGAGGTGTGAGGAATGAGTAGAAGTGGTCTCCTTTTAAAAGGGAGAGAAGGGGCTCTTTAGGAAAGAGTGAAAGTATTACTTTATAATATAATTATATTCGGTTTATAATGGTCCAAAAATCATTGAGGTCGAAGATAAGATGACTAATATTCTAAATAACATCAACCAATAAGAATTGGACAGGTTTTAGATAATATTTTAATCATTATAATCTTATTTATTTAAATGATTTATTAATGAGGTAAACATTGCATCATTATTGTGTCATTAATAATTTAACTTATTTGATGTCTAAAAATTATAAATAAAATCTCATTATGTATGAAATCTTTTTAGCTTTCTAATGAATATTTATAATCGAAAATCCAACATGTATAACCCTATGTAAAAATTTTTCTTCTAAAAGATGTAAGCTTATGCCATTTTTATTTTTATTTTAACTTTATTAATATAAAGTGTCCCTACCACATACAAGTGGCTCCAAGGGGTCCCCAAATTGACCCAAGTATGCTCATGGTCGGGTATGTGTCCACCAATAAGGTTAGGACACGTTTTAGGGTAATTTTGTATTATTATAATATTATTTTTTAACCCTTATTTACCGGATTTACCCTTAACCATGGTAAATAAAATATTTACCACAGTAATTATTCAAAATGTCTAAAAATAAAAGTTACCTATTTACACAATTTGGACATCCTGATTCCAAATATGGAATCCATTTTTCTAAATTCAAAACACAGAAGTGGCAGAAATTAATTTAAAATTAATTTCCCGCTGTCAAAACAAAAAGCGTGTTTTTAAGAGATAATAACTATCAAAAGATTGACACTTGTTTATGTTCGGTTTAATTGTAAAATTATGTCCAATGACCAACATTATATTAAATGGTAAAAATATATTCTAAATATACTTTAAAACCACTCAAATTCATAATTTATCACTATTAATTATTTTGATTAAAAAAGTTGTTTTTAATTAAAATTTAGTAATTTTCACTATTCATCAAAATATGAAAGTTATCCAAAATGTACCAAAATTTCACCTTAGGCTAAATTCGATATTCCGAATCCAAAAATGAAGTCCATTTTTAAATATAAAATATATATAATTTCAAAAAGTAGGTATTACTATTCATATCGGCTAGTTTGATTGGTTACGGTGTGTTAGAACTCGGTGATGCGTACAACACACGCTAGCGTACCGTGGAAGCTTGGGATGTTTCATTTTAAATTTTTGATGGCCACATTTAGTCAAAAAGGTTAAAATATAGTATCTAAAAAGGGTTCACTATTAAAATTTGGTAAAAGTGAAATACTGAAAATGAATTTTTTCTTACATTATGTCTAAGAAACTCATAATATGGATTCTAAAATTATAAAGTTTAAAATTTAGTTAATACTATTCGTGACCTCTTTTAATGGCTTTTTTTTGGTAAGTCATGGTGCAATTGAACTCGGTGTTGCGTGTAGTGCAAGTTATTAAATTATTTTGAAGAAATAACACACTATGAAATCTTGGGGTGTTACAGGGGTCATACAACTTACATAAAGAAACCCAGTCATTCCGCATGGCCAGAAACCCGCCCCGTAGTGAAATTTCATAAGAACGTTCTGCAAGGCTCCCCCTGTGGTTTTCAACCATGATTCCGGAAGGAGTGGGATATGGAGCGAAAGAAAACTGGGAGAAGTCACTCAGGATCTTGATGATTTCATCATAATTGAAGGACTTCAGTCGAACCCCAGCTATATCAAGCAGAGAAGGTTGGAATGTTGGAAGCGGGATGACCGTGTGATGAAAATACTCATAACAGAGACAATGATTCGCTATCCCGCCATATAAGAATTCAAATAGACCACTTAGATGGTTGGGTGACCCACCCTCCTGCATGTGGTTTCACAGTTCGTAAACAAGAGCCAAATTGGGCATGAAAAAATTCACTGGACATCCCTATGCCAACTCAACTTCCATCATCAATGTGAAAAACCTAACACCTGGGTTGATATACCAAGAAGTGAATAGCCAACCGCTCAAAAACATAACAAACTGACCTGCCAGTAGGAGCACAGGCGGCACACCGGGGTGCACCTCGTAACCCCATCAAAGGTAATCGCCTGCCTCCAGAACCGACTAGTAGGAACCTGGTATGGTTCGTGACTGTTGAGAAGGATGAGTCCTGGGGTGATTGATATTCGGCACATGACCATTGGTGTTTAGAAATAACAACATCCAGGTGCTATAGAGAATAAGTGAGCGGGAACACATGGGATGACCCAGTGATTTCTCCGCCATAACCATCAGATCCCTCACCAATTAAGGCACTTGTTCGACATCGTCCCATGCACCTGAAGTTGGAAGAAACTCATCATACATCTCACTGATAATTGGGAGCCCACCCAATTGATTAATGTCCCACAGACTAATGCCAAATTCTCCCTGGGAAAGGTGGAAAGCATTAGTGATTGAACACCCATGACTGAGCAGGTCATGCATGATCAGAGTTGGTGGATAAACAGAAAATTGGGAAGCCCACATAGCGGAGTACAAATTGACTGCTTAAAGTGACTCGGGAGATTCCTGACAATGATGATGGACTGAGAATTCCTAGGCCTAGTCATTTGAGAAAAGCCCTCCAGAGAAAAGATCCCACCTGGGAATCCACCCCGCGTTAGGATCCACTCGAGCGAGGTTGATTATGGAGGAGTAACTCTTGAGGAAATCCTCTTGAGAGAATTATTTTGTGTACTGATCAATTTGGGTCCAGACAGAGCCTCTCAAAATGAAGGTATTTTCAGCTCAGGATCATAGATTATTTCCCCTGATTGGGAGAGATTCGCCTGAATACACTTTGGCAATGCTTCCATGAAAGGTGACAGAAGAACTGAGAAGGTAGGTGGGAGAGGGACATAGTCTTGAATAATGAAGCCATAAAGTAGAAGTCGATTTGATAGTTGATAACTCAGGAGATCAGGAGAGAGTATGTCATTGAAGACACCATCGTCAGGAATGATGGACCAACTAGGGTCCTCTTTAATAATCTCTGCTATAAGAATCATGGCTATACATATCCCTGAACCAATCGGGAGAGGGTTGGTAGGAGGTCTGGGTGCATGGCAAGGATGAACTATGTTTTCTCACAGCATTATAGAAACCAGGAAAATGGTTAGTTCAGAGTAATAATGTTTGGACAAAAATATCATCTGTATGGAAAAGGAATCGAGAAGCCTTCATGAGCATTCCTAATAAAGTGGTTCGCGATAACGGCATCCCGTGAAACAACCCTACACAGAAGGGGTTTATAGTATGCTGGCCCGCGGGGTGTTAGCCAGAAAACCAAGAACTAGGTTGCTCTGTTGGATCCTAATCCCAGATGTAAGTAATTATGATTGGAGGACATAGTAAATTTTTAATGTCAGTAAGACCTCAGCCCACGAAGCATCGAAACCGCAAAGTGAATTCCTCCACGACCCGTCATGACTTAATTTTTAATTAGTTAAAAGTACTGATTCGTGGTTGGGAAATTGGTTCATGGGTGAAGGCGACCGCAAAGGAAGAATGATTAGTGGAAAGTGGTAGCTGGTTTGTGGATGAGATGTTTCGCGAAGGAATGAGCACGTGGAGAAAAAAAGCGAGAGGGCTCTGGTTTCATGACGAATTCTGTAAAAGTAAATGTACGGGCCCCCCGTATTTATAAAAGTGGTCCCCTACTGGGTCCACCCCTCTACCGAAACCATATAGGTTTCAGGACCACTCTTCATCGAAATGGCCTCTTATTCATTCCGATCAGACCCCATTCCGATGGGGAACATTTGTAGGGTCCTGAAAAAAATACGCAAAGGAGATTCTACCCAATTGCCCCCAAAATATTGTGGGGAAGAATGGAGAAAACTCAAAGGATGCACAAGACGAACTGGTCCGCAGACCAGCCCAAATGATGACTCCACATGACCGGTTCTGTGAAGAAACCTTTCCGCAAAATATTGTTGTTCATGGAATGGAGGCGCAGATCCTCCACGGGTGCGAAGCAGGACAGGTGCCGAACCGGTCCACCATCACGAACTGCCCCAGCCATGGACTGCCTCAACCGGCCCGGTTTGCATCAGCTGCCATTCACGGAATGGAGGCGGATCCCTCCGCGACCGCGAAGCACTCCATGAGCTCATTTGGTTCGTGGGGGAGATCAGATCAATGGCCTCTGTGAGTTGCGGATTGACCAGGTCATCTGTGAATCGGGTTTTCGATCATGGTCCTCTGCAAAAGGTTTTGCATGACCATAGATACATACTTTTCCCCACTCTATAAAAGGAGATCGAGGTGAAGAAAAAAGGGGAGGATTCAAAAGAGATCGATCAAATTCAGGTGGAACGATTTCAAAGGAAGGTTTAGGATTTTGCAACAAAGTTCCAATTCATGCACCAAAGCATGGTATGAACCTGATAAAGAATTAATAAGGAACCAGAGATCACATAATAACTTGGTGAACCGCAAAACCAAAATATCAAAGAAAAGAAGACCACGAACCATGGTCCCTTGGCAGATTCACTCCCCACGAACTAGGGACTTTATGCCTCTATTCCTATCCATCGCACTACATAACATCCTCCTACGTAGGCGAATCCCCGACCAACAAACCCCCCCCACCGGTGCCACCCTTGGCCGCTTCTGCTTGCATGGAACCCTCCATGAACCACCCTGGTATGCAGATAGAACCCAAAGCTGTGAACCACCTTGGTTTACAAGATGCTGAGCATTCCGCGAACCACCTGGTTTCGTGGGATGCCCATCTTTCTGCGGACCACCCTGGTTCGTGGATGGCTTCTCCAACCACGTAGCACTTCCCTACACGATGGGAGTCAGCACCCATACCCCAAGTGTCCAGCTGAATCCTTCAGAGTTCTCATTCCTCGAGCCATATAAAAACCTTCAAATCCAGCCTAATCCTCCGCGACTCCCTCATTGGCCTACTCATCGGCCCCGAGTCGAGGCCCCCACCAAAGCAACTAGACCCATGTAATATAACTTTCAGGTGCATCAACACGCAATTCTAAGTTCACATACCCAAGGTAAGCAGGGGTGAAGGGGTTTCCCTGACCCTTGAGCAGATATCTGAAGCATTCCTGGGTTCACCTTGCCACGGTAATGTGGAGTCTAAGCTCCGGAGTCCCTTTTGTACCCCTCCACATGTTGGGGTTAGGGCACTTCTCCATTCTCCAGGGGGTAGAAAAATACCCATCAAAAGGAAGCCCCCATTAAATTCAGTACTTCCCTTAGGAACAAGAGAGGTGAAAGGCACAAGAGAACTTCATTCCCTCTCCCGCTACGCTTTGTCCCCCTGGGCGTCCATCCTGGAGTAAGCCCCAACCTTATGGGACACTCCATGAATAAGCACCACCCCACTTCTCACGGATGCACCTTTCGCGACGTGATCATCTGGTCCCTACTACCTCTTGATTCTCACATCAAGCATGACTTACATGGGCTTAGAGTAATCATCGACCATGACATCCTCTCCTGGGCTGCCTCAGAGCGTAATCCCCACTCATATGAGCTTCGAGGACTTTGATTCCCCACCACATGGATAAGTAGGATACCACCAAGAGGTTCAAGCTCGATCTCCATCAGACCCCCAGGTCCACCTTCACATCGGTTCTCCGACACCCCAATTCGAACTACGTGGACATTGATCCCTGTCTCCGAGGCAGGATACGTAGGAAGCCTCCCTGAGGTTCAATCCCAACAACCAGTCGATCCGATTATCTTCACATCGTTTCATCGCACCAACCCTAGTACCATCTCGATGAGTCCAGATTCCTCATGGTCATTAATCCAATGAGGGATGGTAAACCCTAGGCATAAATGATTCTGAACCCCTGCGTCCACCTAACTATTGACGACCATGAGTAATCCATGTATACTATGCTTGGGTATAAACCAAATATTCTCAGACATATGAACATGTCATAAATATATAAGAGCATCCTGGAAAAGGAAATAATTTTCCCCCCAAAAGGGTGTGATGAGCTCAACATCCCATCCTCTCGACCAATGTGAGTTCTTAAGCGTCCCTAGCCAAACCACCCAGCGAACGCCTACCATTGGAAAGAAGGTCCACGTTCCATCAGATACCGATCCGTTGGGCATTTTGAAACCGATCCGAAACATATATTTTGAAATCTTATTTCATAAGATAATAAAATCATGTTTTGATGAATATATTTTTATCATGATTGGTTACGCATCTTGTTAATTAAGGATTCAAGAGTAAATTTATATGTACATAATTCTTTATCATGTATAATGGTAAGAGTTTTTTTATTTTTATTATATTAATACTTAATTAATATCTAATATAAAATAATGATTTTGAATAAGAGTTATTTATGGAGAATATAAAATAATAATAATTTGAATTAAATAATTAAAATATATTTATTTTTATTTTTATAATAACTTATAACATTAATTCATATTCTATGAAATTATTTTAGGAAAAAGTGATATTAATTGCATTACATAGTATTAATAGACTTGATCATATTAATGAAAAATCACCATCGGTAACCTTAAAATCAAATAATTCAATGTATTTATAAAGGAATAAGATTACACGTTTTATATGAAAAACATTAAAATTTATCCATTATTAATTTAATAATTTATTAACAGTTTAAAAAATTTAAATTCAGCAGTGATAACCAAAATCATGGTATTTTAAAGTCAATGATTTGGTTATGATAGTAGGTAACCGAAATGTAACACACGAATTTTTTAATGATATATTTTATCTAAATAATTTTAATTATTCAATAGATTTCACTACACGCAATCATGAGTTTAAAGAAACCACAAGATTCCCTTAATATAAAATGAACATTTTAACCAAAATGTTAGTTTTGTGGGAATAAATATAATTATGTTATAATAATATATGGTGAAGACGTTCGCTACTAATTATTTATGAAAAATATAAATCAATTATATTATTTTATTTTATTTTCAATAAATTGAATGGATTACTATTAGAAAATGAAATTAACAATATAAATATGTGTTATATTCTTAAAAAAATCCTTTTTTTATATTTATACATTAGATATTCTTTTCATAATGTACAAATAAACCCTATTTAATGTATACAAACCTATATTTTTTAAAAGGGTACTTTTTCCTTTTTAATGGAATCCCCTTTTAAATAAATACTTTGATAAATTTATAATTTTTTATGAGAAAATTATCATTTTCTTTGAAATTAGAATAAAAAATGAACTTTGGATGAATTTTAATATTTTTTAATAAATTTCAAATTTTGATGAATAGTTAAAATATACTAAATTTTAATTGAGATCATATTTTCCATCAAAATAATTTATAAGGTTATATTATAATATTTTAATAGACATAAAGTATGAATTTAATATATATTTATGAATAAATATAATATATTTCCTTAGAATTGATTTTATAATGAATTTAGATGTTAAAACATATCACCCTATTGCAATGTTTTTATTTTTAACACCCTTTCTCTCTTTCCTACAACATGATTAATTTTAAATTAATTACTGAAACATATATATTTTGAATTTTTAAAATTGGATTCCATATTTGGAATCAGTAGGTTCAAATTATGAAAATAGATTTGTTTTATTTTTGATATTTCTGAAGGGAAAATTTGGAAATTTTTTTTAATATTGGAAAAGGGTAAAACTGGGAATTAAAGTTATGAAACTATTATAAAATTACCATAAAAAATGTATTAATATCATTGGATGAGTGTTTTTGACCAAATTTGTTCTTCGGTCGAAATGGTGTCCATTAAAAGCCAAATGGATTAGATTATGATATTTAGTTTATTTTATTTAAGGAAAATTAAAATATTTCTCATTCAAATTTCAATCACTCGATAATTTTTTATATAAGGTATATGAGAAGATAAATTCAATTTCATATACTCATTTGAAATGTATAATTTTTTTTTATCATTTTATTTTTTTAATTTTTTTTAATAAAAAACAATTTCCTAATTGTCATATACTTTGATGATGTAAATATTAATGAACTAATGAAAAAATCTATATAATAATTTTTTTAATTTTATAATATTCATAAAAATAACAAAAAAAACTTGGCCAAATCATATATTTTGAGTATGTATTGACCATAACCATACAATTGGTGAGTTAGTGACCATTTTGAGCCTTATATAAGAAATTGTGTCACTTATATTATTTTATTTAATTTGATGTTAATGTTTTCACATTCATAAATGAATAAGTATAACATTTTAGAGATTGAATTTTCCATGATATAAATTTTACTACTTATCTTATTCTGAAATCTCATTGATTTATCTTCATCATAGTATTTTTTCAATAATTATTATTAAACAAATAAGTATACTAAACAATTACACAAAATGGATGTAATACTTATTTTGGTCAGGGATATATTATATAAATGTTATTAAAATATAAAAATAAACTTAAATTTTATTAATTAATATTTACAATTATTATTATATATCACCTTGACCACTTATTAATATAATAAAATAGTTTTAACAAAGTCTAATTAATATTGTAATTTTTCAAAAATCAATGAATTGGATATTGTCAAAATAGAAACAATCGATTTTTTATCAAAATAATGTTTTATTAAATTATTTAAAAATCATAAAACATTTTAAAATTATAAATATTATTTATGATGTGGTCAGAAATGTTCTAAGGTAAATACTTATGGTCTAATTGAAATCCAATAATTAAAAATTTCTCCCTTTTAACATTGAAATATTTTTTATCATAATTAAAATTAAATTGAATAAATTAGTCTTCATTAAAATGATAATTATTAAATTGAAAATAAATCATTCCTAAACATTAATAGTTTATTATATTACAACCCTATCTCATATAATCTTATATATTGTGACATTTTGGAGGGTTATTAATTGGGATTGGTTTTGTTATAAATTAACTTTTTTGGAGAACCCAAAAGTGCGCCTTACCTCAATTCTAAAACGTCTCCTCCACCCAAACATTTTATCTTGAATTTGAGCCTTATGTCTTGGAAATCATCTACTATTTTACCTTATCAACTTCTATAGTTACATTGTTGAATTTATGGCCATATTTATTGACCAACTCTAGAGATTTAAGAAGATATTTAGAGGAATCACTCCAAAGAAGAGGTAATATCCTCTACCGATCCTTTCAAAATTCCCTATTCTTTTGAATCATCTTCATGTGTTGTTTCATTATTAATTAATAAATATAGTATGTCTTATATATTGAGGTGTTAATATAATTATGGAACAACCATATTACACCTTCTATCCATCCTATGAAAAATGAAATCTCAATGTGTGTGTGTGTATGGATTACCGTCTCCACACCATACTGTAATAAACTTTACACCTTCACCTAACACGATTGGTTATAATAATGTAAATAACAAATATATGTTATTATCATAGTATAATATTAATTTTTAAATATTATTTATTAGAAACTTTTATAACATTATAAAATTATTGGAATGATCTCGTCGCTCATGCGTACGTACAACCTACCATCTCCATGATACGATGTGATTCAGTATATATGATCTTCAATAAAGAATGATTATATATATTTATATAACTAATAAAAATGTTATGTATTATGTTAATATCATTTTTTAATGATATAACTGTGACCTAATAAGAGGATGCAATCCTTATTTGACAAAACATGTATAAAAATATAAAGTAGTTAATATTGGAAAACCGAGTGACCATGAAATGTTACTAAAAAGGGATGATAATATGATTGTATATGATATAATATAAATTAATATGATTCTAGAACATGTCATAACATTTTTTAAATAATTATTTATGATGTTTGGATATATGTGAAGGATATCAGACCTATGGTAAGGGACAATTTTTCAATCTCATAATTATCCAAGATTGTTTATTCGTAAGTATTTACTGTGGTATATTTATCATCAACATAAATATTCCATAAAAATTTAATATCATTTCTATTATTATAATATTTTTTAAAGAAAATTTTACACATTGGTTAATTTTTAGTAAAAAGTAAGAAAGGCGTATTTTTCATTATTCGATATGAGGTACTTTATGACTTTTATAGAAAAAAGAACATGAAGAATGATTTTTTAACATATAAAAAATGAAAATATTTTTACATTTTCATAATTAATTGTTTCTATAAATCTTACTCTACAATATTTATAGCACATTTACAAATAAATTCTTTTAATTTAAAATTTTGTGAAAGAATGAGGAAAGAACGATTTCTCAAGGAAGAAGTAGACAAGATATTTTCCTCAGGAGTTAATATCATGTTTTTTATCAATACTATTTTAAATCTAAAATGAAATTTTATAATAGGGTTATATTTATATCCCTATTATTAATATAAATTGATTATTTTTATTATAGAATTCTATTTATGAAATCCATTTGTTATATATGGATTGTGATGGAATGAGGTTTAAGAATCCCATTTTATTTCGTAGATTATGCTTTGAAGAATGATTTATGTTTTTTTGGAACACATAATAAGGGTTTCATTAAAAGATGTGTTGAAACTATGAGTCCATATAATTCATTAGTTAATGATTTATATCTCATTATATAGTCATTGATGGAATGGTAAATGATGTCAGTTTAGTAGTACAGAGCTAGAACAAGGAATGAATTCAGTTTAGTAATGGATTTGGTCTATAATTATGGTCCTGGAAATGAGCCTTGACTATTAGGAATTGAAATTATATGCTTATGTTTATACCAAACAACCTCATATATTATGTTTTGACTTTTTGGATTATGATCATTGATTTTTATGATCTTTCAGGATTTATCACATGGCATGATATCGTGATCTTTCATATATAGCATATGATTTTCAAATGTTATGTTCTTATGTTTTATGTAAATTACATAATTGAAGTCATCTTTGTTTACCAATACCGAGAATATAATCTCACCCTTTCTTCTGTTTCATTTCCCCATGTCATGAAGAATAAAATTTAGTAAGATATGTCAAAAAGGGTTCCTGTTATGATGAAAGAAGTTGTAGACAATTAATATGTTTTATGAAGCCGGTGTTTAGGTTTCCCAGTTTCTTGCGACACTATACATGTACGGTCCTATCAGGAATTTGTTATATTTTTAATGAATTTTATTCAACATTGAAGTAATATAAATTTTTGGAATGTATGGGATTCTATAATATATATATATATATGATTATTGTTTCCTCTATAAACATTAGAAATTTGAGATAGTAAATTTTAATAGTTTTTATTACAGGAGAAAATTAAAAAAAACATTTAAATTTTGGATTTCATATATAAGAATCACTGATGTCTGTGTACATATCAAGATTTTGGAAGCAATACAGTAAATTCATATGTTAATGATATATTTTTAATAATTTATTAAACAATAAATGTTTTATATATTAATTTTAAAAGGAATCATTTATTTTTACATATGTAGATATTATTATATTTGTATTTATAATTTATATTTGTTTGATCTATACACATGTTTTTTCATCAAGAAGTGTACATAATAATAAACCCTTTTACAATAATTCTGAGATCAATTTTAACTAGTAAGCATCAATGAAAAATATTCATTTTCCCCATTGAAGAAATTTTTTCATAGAAGTAACCATTATTATCCTAGAAATTTATAATGTGAAACTAACACTACTGAGAGTGAATTCTAATATGGAAAATTGATAACCATCCATTGATGAAGTTTTCTACAGTATTGTTAAAACATCAGTTGTATATAATTATATTGATATCATACCATTATCTCATTATATGGTTTGAAATAAAAGATAATTTGGAATCATGAAAAAGAATAATTATCATAAATACATTAAAAATTTTACAGATCATTGTGATTCATTAAAGTGAAAAAGTATCAATAATTGACATTTAATTTAGACAATTTTCATTTATAATGAAAAATCATGATATGGATTTGTTTAAGAGAATATCCAATGATTCCATTACTACTTGGGACATACTAGGAAACCATTATTTATAAGAACAACTCACCATAAAAGATGTTGAAACAAGAAAATAATATTATAAATTTCATTAAAAAACATGGGGACTCCCCTTTTGAGGCATAAGTAAATTTAAAAAATCTTTTAAGGGAGTTTCCAGATCATTGATAGTATTTTTGGAACTAAATATATTTTTTTTAAGATTACTACCATCTTACCAAGAAATTATTTATTCCTCCATGGTGATGTTTTTATACTATAAGGAAAGAAAGAAACAAGATATCTCCTTGAGGATATTTACTATAATCTAATTAAATTAAAAATTGATTGAGTACCTCCATAGATAGGTATCCATTAAGAGAAAGATTCAATTCAAATGATTTCCGAAGTGAAATCCATTTAATGAAATCATTACCACATTAAATTAATAAATAATAAATATCATAAACACTCTCTAATTTCATAATATTTTGATATGTGTAGAAGGTAAAATTTTATCCATATTGTAGAGCTCATTCAGAGGATAATAAACAATTTATGACTGATTATGTCTCTTATTATTGACCTCTATAAGAGTTTTATAATTATTTTAACCTTGTGTGGTCAGAAAATAAATATTTAGTATTGAATTTGATATATAATATATAATATTTCAATCAAAATCAAGACCCATGTAGTTAAAATTATCATCTATATGTATAATTACCATTTCTATAATAATATAATCATTTTGGTTCTCAACAAAACACACTATTTATTTGATTCTATAGCTGAAAAAATGTAGAAAACCCTCTATTGAAGAATTCATGTTGTCTTATATTAAAAAGGGAAATCAATGGATATATTACTAGTATAGGCCAATATAATTTTTCAATAACTAACTACATGAAATATTCATCAAAATTTAGGATAAATTCAACTACTTCACCATAGTGATTATTTGGTTCACTACAAGGTAAAATAAATAAAAATCCATTAGTGTAATAGAAATTTGTGGTAATACCATGCGAGCATCAACTTATGGAACATGAGAGAAATATATATAACATAATAAGTATAAATAGGTGAATAAAAAATAAAAAACCATTAAAAGAGATAAATGAATTAGGAAACACACAAAAAATGAATATTTAATTGAATGTAAGATATAACTTCTTGAAACCATACAGGAAGTCAGAATCATATAAGCACGACACTCATTTTAATAATTAGATTGAGTGAAGAAAGTACATATTTGTCTCCTTTATAAAATGTTTCTTTATTTATTCATGTATATCCATGTCCATATAAAATTCAATAATTTTCTTTATAATATTTTAACATATGCTTAATATTTTAAAGACCAATTATTCGATGAACATATGATAAAGTTGATAAGGGAAATTTCTCCATGTGTGGAGTTATCTATTGCTCTAAAATCTAACACCACTCCAATATTAATAGAAAAATTATATTTATCCATCTAATTCACTATTCGATCCTTTAGTTTTAGAAAGTAACTTTCCAACTTAGGTTCTAATAGTAATTTAATGCGAAACTGTATATTTTAAAACAATGATCAGAAGAATTAAACCAATGGGAGTGGTATTATAACTCACTGAGAAATAATGAAAATTTCCATATGGAATTAAGGAACATGTTTTGGTTAAGGTGGGTAAATTTTTTATTATTTATTTTTTTATACATGAAATTTTAGATGAATATTAATTCCCCAGTACACTTTAAAAACATTTCATTCCATGGGAATAGAATTTAACAATATTTGACAAGCAAGGTTAATATACATAATCAGTGGTGAAAAAGTCACCATTGATTTAATAAATATTGTTAGTATTAAGTATATGTTGAGACATTATATGTTATCCTTTATATTGAAAATTACTCCACCACAATGGGAAAATAGTGATATGAGAAAAACTGTCACGTCACTCACCTCCTCCCTTGGTCGCGTCCTTCTCTCCACCTTTCTCTCATTAGACTTCCTCGTTCCAATACCCTAGAACCATGTCACCCTCTCTATCCCATGTTACTCTACCCTCTACCGCACATCTCCCTCATTCAGTCAAACCCTCCAGTGAAACCCCATTTCCTATGCGGCACACCTCGAGAAGCCACCCATTTTTCCCAGTTAGCCTTCCCCTCACTTTCCATAGGTGCCTTCTTCACCTGTGGGTGTCTTCTTCCATTTTATAGTTTGTTGGGTTAGGAATTTGTGTTGTATTTTGTTTGTTTTTTGTGAAATTTTTTTGATGTATTGATTTTAGGATTTGATTTTATCACCTTATTGTGGGGTTGTGCGCTGAATAGAGTTCTACAAAAACAATTGTTAATTTGACACAAAGGTTTTCTGGTTACATGCATAAACATGTTTGTTGATTTATTTTTCTTGGTTCCTTATTTTCGTAGGTTCTTTGATTAATTTTTGTGAGGTGGAGTTATTTTTTAAATGGGTTTAATACACGTTTAATTTTTATGTTGATTTTACATTTGATATGGGGTGAGTTTTGATAAAAACTCTTAACGTGTCATTTAATGGTGTTTTATAAATTGTATAATTATTTTATTAAATTTTCCGAGGGTTTCTAATTGTTATTTGATATGGCTTTGATGTGAAGTTGGTTCATGAAATGGAGTTTGAATGTTTTGTTTGTCAGGTATACTTAAGGTGTTACTTAAATTGTTTTATAAATTATATTAATGGTTTATTTTAATTATATAAAAGGTACAAACCATGTGTGTAAAATGTTTTTGATTGAGTTTAATTTTATAGAGGGGATTTAGAGTAATTTTTTTTTCATCGGAGCTTTTTTGTACATGTGGGATTTTTTTATTAATTATGCCAACGATTTATTAAATTGTGAGTGTGATGCAAGTTGGATTTTTGACATGTTTTCCATGAATGGTGTATTTCTCATGTTCTGGGCTTAATATATATTATTTTATAGGTGGTGAAATTTTTTTATTTTTGTTTGGAGATCTTGGTTGTTATTGGACTCCACTGCATCGTTGTAGGCTGTTTTTCTCGTCGAGGTGTGGGTTTTGGTCGTCAACAACGAAGACCTATAGGAATATACATGGGTAATAATGTGTATATGTATATCCTCCTTGCACATATTCCCTCATGGAACTGGGAATATATACATGGGTCAAAGGGTATATATATATATATATATAAATTTATGTACTTATAAGTGAAAATATTTTGGGTTTCCATCATCAAAAGCTGCGTGTTTTGAGGTATGTTTTTATTCTTTAGTCTTTTTCTAATTATTGGTTGTCGTACCATCTAACATAATGACCCTAATTGATCTAAAGGATCCTTGGTTAATTTTTCGTTGTGCATTGTACTGTTTGGTGTGGTTTCGAGTCACTAATCATTGGGTGACTCGCATGCGTGTGCATAGGTAAGTAAATATATACATGTATGTTCCCTCATTACATATATATTCATCCATGGCATTGAATGTTCATGTATGGGTCTCGGTGTTCCAATGTGTATATATTAAAATACATATCCAGGTTAGTAGAGACTGGTATATTAGTGTAAGCATACCTATAAGGATCTCCTTGCATATGTTCATGGGCTATGAGAATGTATGCATAGGGGATAGATATACATGAATGTATGCAAGGATTCATATGCTTAGTAGGGGAGTGGCATATTTTAGTTATAAGGTGCCAAGAGCCTAAGTGGAAGGCTTCATTCCACCTTGAGGTAGGTCGCCCACTACACATTCCATTATATTCCGAATTTATTAATATCTTGGCATTTCATGGATTTATAATAATTAGTAGATAATATTACGTAGTTAGTTTTAGAATAAGTGTTAATTTTGGAAGATAATAGTTTTCTCCTCAGCTCGATTTTCCTAAAAATATGCTCTTTTATATGTTCATAATATTTTTTGATAAAACTCCCCATTGGCTTTTAAAAACGTGTTTTATAATTAATTTGGTTATTTGAGATTCTTAAACAGATTTCTATGTGTGTTTTGTGTTATGAAAGTGGTGTGTTGGTTATTCTGAAAATGGATGGCTATTGAGTGGTTGGTTATGGTCCATTTGGCGCTTTAATAAAGTAAATTATTTTGAAAATTCTCTTTGAGGAAACTTAAGGGTGACCTTTCTATATAGGTTGTTTGTGGGAGTTGTCGTGCGTGATGTTCGCACATGGTGATTGGTTTCTTGTATGACATTGCTAACTCAGCCCTCTATTAATTTAATACTCAGCATGGGAAATATGATTATTATGTGAATCATCTGAGAATGATTGATGGACTAGTTTAGATTACACAGTGGCTATTATCCCTTAGTATAGACTTTCCTCTTTTAGGGGATTGGGTCCCTTGGTTAGGCTAGGTAGGGAAATAGTGATCATTTTTCCATTATCATTTCCTCAAGTGTTTCCATGCTTTCAGGATGAGTCACATGTATAGTACGTTCTATAATTTCATGAACTCCTTTGTTTGACCGTTGTTTTCATTGGAACATATTTGTATGTGGAAGATGATTGAGGTGCTTAGTTTGGTTGTTGGCCCCCATGTGTTACTTTTACATTTCCCTTGTGTTGGTTGTGGGTTGTGTATGGTTTCCTCTTGTTTAACAAATAAATTTTGTATTTTAAATCATTCACAAAAGGGTTTTTAGAAATATAATGTACCATTTTCTTTGAAACCTTAACATTATTTTTAATTTAAAAAGGGAAATGGAAATTATGGATGAAACTGAAGGGTACAATGTATATAATGAAATAAATAAGAACTAGAATAAACAATTTAGATATATTCAACACCATTTATTGTAAATCCATCAAATATTGAACTAAAGTAACCCCCGTGTACATTAGAGAAGTCAACTTTAATAGAAAGATGATTCTATTATTGATAATCGATAAATATATATTGCATGAATGAGAACATAAACATATATAATTACTTATAATTAAAAATAAAATGTTATATTGGAAAAAATTTTATATCACGGTCAATGAATACATTCTTTATATGGAAAAACAATTCCATATTCAAGGGGAAATCCATTATTTTATCTCAATGAATACTATACCCCTCAACTTATAAAGGATGTTTTATATATAATTTATTTTGGAATAAAAAATTCTTTTTAAAACATTATTCCTAAGAAAAAAGTATGATAGTCATTAAAAATAAAAATAATAAGTGGATTCCTATGATGTAAGTAAGTTAATAGTGGGAATGTATTATTTTATTGTAAGATGGATGATAAATGGGGAATAATAAATTCTTACATCCATTTATATATTTAAAACTATAATATTTAAATATATATTCACTATAAAAAATTGTTTTATCAAATTACCGGAAATTAATCGTTGTCTAGTTATAAAAGTGTCAAATCCATGCAGAATGTGTGGATTCATTGATGGATTTAAATTTTTTCCTATTATTAAGATAAAATTCAATAAAATTAAGAATATGAAAATAAATTACAAATCAATGGAAAATGAATGGGGTTGAGAATAAAATGACTAATTTAGGTATCAAAATATTATTCAAAACTCTCTTAAAATATAAGTCATAAATTTCATATCTAAAATTTTCATCCTAGAGTCCAAATTTTCATGTTAAACGTTATTTTTAATCTTTTATTTCCCTCAATACACACAATCTAGTTGCAATGAAGTAAAATAATTATTTGATGGTTTATTATATTGAAATATTCAAGTGAAAAATTTAATTTACCACTCTTAGTTGAGATTAACTGAATTAATTTAATTTACTAAATGAAAAAATATAGATGATCAACTAGAAATCACAAGTAGTGGGTTGAATATTCTATATATATTTGATCCCATCATTTTTTCAATCAATATAAACTATCTTTTAAAAAGAATATCTCAAAAATGAATGTAAAATATGTATATTTCAATGAAAACTATTTCCTCTAACACAAAATTAAATGTAAAGATAAATATAAAACAACCTAGAAAATAAAATATAATGAATGTATAAATAAAAGAAAAACTCATAAATTGTAATGATCCCCCTTAATACAATCATTATTATTTTTTATTCATTTTAAATTATATTAAAAATATCATCAAATTCAATAAATATATATATAAATATATAATGTAGATGAGAATGAAAGTGGAATAATATGTAAGTAGTTTAAAAATACCAGTAGATACATCCATTAAATAGTGATTTGAGACACCATGTAAAATAAAAAATTGGAGAGATCCTAATTAAAATGGTATTATATAGGATAATCCCTTAAAAAGGTTTCTTAAAACCATTATAGAGAGATATATAGAGATAATTCAATTCCAATGATTTATAATGACAAGTTTTAACAATTAAATTTTTATTCTCAATTATAAATAAATTCTTTATCATTTGAGTAGATTTAGAATTTGATAATATTTATAGAGTTTTGTTAAAATGATAAGAGATTTGAACCCATAGTTGGTTTGGAATGTGGAAATATTTTTGTTTTTTATTAAGGCCACTAGATATATGAATGACATATTTAGAGTATTATAGGAGTAGGTTCTGGGTTAGCATGTACATGTCACACTATGAGCTTATTGGTCACTCTATGACTACAGTATCAAATTTAGAAAAATTAAAATATAACTTCCTACTCAATGATAGAGAAAATATTACGTTTTTTATCCTATAGAAAATATAAGGTTTCTTTCATTGAAAATATTTCATCAACATATAAAATGATGTCCCATATTAGACACTCTTTGAAGAATACATTGGAGAGTTTTAGTAGTTTTTTAATATGAAGCAGCCCATTTAATGGAGAATATTTCCTGTCACATATAGGTTATTGTTTGAAAATTATTAGAATGGGACACATCATAGTTTTTTTATAAGATCATGATCTATTTCAAATAAATAAATCCCATGTTGTAAGATATGTACAATGAAAAACTATTGGTTGTGATTATTATGCTTCATGATGTTTTATAACATAAATTAGGACTTCACTCTAAAGATTAACATCACATCATGACTCATTGGAATATTGATCGAAGATAAAGGATAGAATTACCTATATCTCTATGAGGTGTGATGTATTTCAAGGATTTATATAATTTATAAAATAAAAAAGATTGAATACATGGAACAATGTGTGGTTGTTAGAGTAATATCTTGACTTTTTGTGTTTTCATTGAAATAAATTAAATTAAGTTGATAGAATTAATTACATTTAAAAAATAAACATATTATAAAGATACTAATATGTTTTCTTAAATTAAATATAACTTCATGTTATAAATATTATACATGGAATACAATGTCAACATTCATTACAAATGACATTGAGTTTTAACAAAACCATAATATATTATTAATATTATTATTAAAATGTTACAATTTTAATCTATCCATTAAAATGATTATGATTAATAGTAATAAATAATCCTCAATTATTATTTATAATAATTTATATAAATAAAACATATTTTCCCAAAAATACTAATTTTTTGAGATATCTTTACATGTTTAAAAATACTATTTTCTGAAAATAATATATTTTTTTCAATTTGGGAATATTTATAAAATTATTTTTTGGTCACTTTTAGAAAATATATTTCATAAAATATAATTTATTTTTAAAATAATAATGTAAAAATTAACATATGTAACATTTTGGGTATTTTACTAAATGTTTCTAATTTTGATAAATACTGCAAAATAATAAATTATAATTTAAATCATCCTTATATTTTAATTTTTTTAAAGTTAAATTATATGATTATTTTTTTGGTAAAATTAGTTTAATTATAAATTAGGTAATCTAATTATGTTATTATAATCAATTACAAATTTAATATTGATATTAAACATTTTAAAAAATTGAACACTTTGACTTTAAAACCCCACTTTCTTGTCGCATCTGTGGGATTAATTTTAAATTATAATCTTCAACTACATTAAATGGAATTCATTATAATTTAAAACAAATTTTGAATTTAAAAATTTAAAATTATTTAATATGATCAAATTACATATTTACCAAAAATAAAAAGTGAATATAGTAAAAATTATTTAATATGGTTAAGGTAAAAATTGGTTTACTGAGGGTTAAACTAAAAATTTATGGAATAAAATTTTACAGAAAATATTACAAAAAAATTCTAGATTTATTTCAAAATTATCAATTTTAAGATGGATAATGGTCAATTATTTGGTCCTAGTGATGTGATAAAATGTTGGTGTAATTATTTTGTTCAAAAAAACATAAATTGTGCCCCAACATAACATATAAATGTCTAGATATTCTCATATCTTCTTTATATCTTAAAAACCATTTGATCTAGAAAATCCTTATCCAAATCACTTCCCCAAATCCCTCTTATAAAATTAGAATCCTTATATTGGAGATACATACATCCTACGAAGGCTTTTTGTGCAAATCAAAGGAGGATACCTGAAGAAGAGGAAATATTTATCAATTAATGGTTTTGTTTTATTTATTACTCAAACAAGTTAAATTATTATTATAATATTATTATTTAATAAATTTAGTATCCTGAATAAACCTATACATTTTTATGTAACAGTATTAACTTCAACAATCTCCACTTCCATCGAATCTGTGACAGAATCCTCGTTCGTGTGTACAACGAACTACCAGATCACGAATCGATGACATTTTGTTCTCCAATTTCACATCTCATTGTTTGTAAAAATCAACGATTTATTTTTTATATAAAATATTTATGATATTATTTTTATACTATAATTATTATATGAAATCTAACATTATAAATTCCATTTTCTAGGAAAATGATTTTTTCAATATTGTGCATGACAGACTAGTACCTCATGATGTGATGTGATTCATTAACATATTATGAAGATGAAAATAATTTTTTCATTTATAATTATTTTTGATATATATGAAGAAAAAAGGATTATTTAATGATAATATGACATTTACCTTTCTTTATTTGAATCCAAAATGAAAATTCAAACAACAATCATTTGTATGTACGACCAACCATCACCATGAATGGTGTATTTCATTTTTTATCACTTTATTTTACATATTACTATAAATTTATATGTTTTTATTTTTTAGTTTATTAATTTATTAATTTAATTTTTTTTATTATTGATATAATTAAATTATCATCAAATTAATAGGACCAAAATTTAAGAATCCAAATATATAAAACAAATAAAGAAGTTAATAGCCGAAATGTAACATTCAATTGGAATTATTAATAAACCAATTATTAAATGTCATTACAAAAAAATATAAAAATGATATATATAAATATTTTTCAATTATAGATTTATAATAAATTTATATTTATTATACCAGAGGATTGAATGTGTACGGACGAAGTGAATACTTAATGTAATGGATTTTTCTCTGAATTTGACTTCGTTGTATATAAGTAATGTTATGCACTCATACTATTTCAAAACGTGTATATAGATAACCTTTTGAGATAAGATATCATGAATTTATTTATCCTTATGTTACATAATGTTAAATTATATTTCATTCCATACTAAGGCATATGATTCAAATATACCAATGTTGTAATGATTTTATGTTACAATCTCATCATTTATGTGGATTGTCTATGATCATGTTTCAAATGATAAAATATTATGCTCCACCTATCAAGAAACTCATGAGAATTCTTTTCCTCTGGTTACTCTTTATATTTTAATGTACTAATATATATTCATCCATGGTTTTTATTCATAAAATAATTAGGAAAACATATTTAAGAAATTTTTTCATTATATACATCTTTGGTAGAAAAGTTATTTTCTTCCAAAATAAGGTTCTACAAAAATGATATAAAAAATGTTTTATTATTCTCATAATACTTTTAAAATACATTTTTACTCATGTTTTAATTTAAAAAATTTAAATTAATCATTATTTCATTTTACACTCAATTTCTAATTGGATTTTAATTAAATGTGACCATAATCATTGTTTAACTTGAATGGAATTAATGAAACATCATATATTCATGATAATTATTTACTTTTGAAAATCATATCAACAATTTTGAAGTTAATTTTAAGGAATAATATATTGATAATTTTATATATTTTAATAAATGTATTAAAAATCAAAAATGATATTTTTCTTTAGAATTGTATTAAATGATTGATAAAAACTTTTTTCTATCAAATATGATGTCCATTGATGTATCCTTTGACTTACTAGGGGATTTATCCAATGATTCTAGTCTTATTATTTCTCTGAAAGGATTCTTTTAAGATGGTATTTTATTTATGAACACATTTTTTGCTCCACAAGTTATACAATGACAATATTCTAATGAGTCCTCATTTATTTTCCACGAAGTATATTCTAATGAAATTATAAAATTGACAGAAACCCAATATCCTTAGTACATAATAAGATATGATCAAATTTTTCTCAACCCCAATTCATTTCATGGGTTAATATTTGATAAATTTTTGAAGATCTTCTAAAAAAAGTAAATATATATTGCATTATGAGATGGGTGGGACCTATATCTCCCTTTAATTCATTGGGTAAGGATTAATATCTTATTAGATAGATATGATTAGAATAAGGAGTGAACCATGTTTAGTAAGGGACTTTGTCCATCACAATGGTCTTGGGACGAAACCATGACAAAAATGATGGTTTGGAGGAAAACCCATTCCATTATGATATGATTCTCAATGATCCGTGAAAAAATATGGAATCAATAATCAATGATTATGTGCACAAAAAAATATATGTCTTATTCCAATTATATGCTCTAATAGGAAATTTTCATTGATTCCATTATGACTCATGTCTTATGAACTGACAAAATCAATTCCTTGACTCATTTTTTTTATCACTAATTTGAAGGGTATGGTTTTAATATTTCATGATCATGTTCTTTTACACTTATGTTCATATTGTCATTACAGGTCTTCCTGTTTACCCCTACCGAGCTTATGATCTCGTCATTTCTTATGTTTCAACTACCTATGATTTGAAAAAATTAATTATGTACAGTATGTTTAGGAGGAGATCTAGTTTTTAACTTTATAGTATGATTTGATGTAGCTTACCTATAGACTAGTTATCTGTGTCTACAATTTTATAAAGACACTAATCTATTATGGTCTTCATGGGTGTGTTTGTTTTATTTAATAAATACTTCTAAAAATGATTGATTATATATGTATGATATTATTTAGATAATATAATTTTATTTGAGGATAGGATTTGTTAAAATTTGTAAACGTGAATGATAAAACCTTAGTGAGAAACATACAGACATATATAAGGATAATTTGAAGGATTATTCCTATTACAGGGAAATGTCTCGGAATTTAGTTAAATGATTGTGTGATTAGATTCCAAGTAATTAAATCCCTATATACATACTACATGTGGATAAGGATTTCTCATAGAGGTACCGACGAACATTATTTATGAAAATGGTTCATTATTCTAGAATAATGGTGAAATGGTGCATGACAACATGACTTCCTACACACTTGTTTTGACACTCCCATCATAAATGATTTTGATATTTAGAAAACTATTTCTAAACTATAATAAACGATTAAAATAAAGGATGACTATTATTCACCTACATTAAATCTATGTAATCGTATATTGGAGAAGTTTTCTTAATTTATACGTCCAATATATTATTTTTTAAGATTATGTGGTTCCACACATGGGTTATTATTTCATACACAATTCTTTTTGGTTTTAGTCAATTATTTGAATCGGAAAGAACCATGTTAATTATGTGTGTGATGGATAACCTAATGATTATCATCATGAGAATAAAATATTTATATCATATAGAATAAAAAAGATCAATTAAAGGATCAGAAAACATTATCAAAATTTTAATCATTCTAGAAATACAAATGAACAAATAAGGGAACAATATTATGTAGAATTAATTATGAGAAGAAGTCAAACTCCCTTTAAGGGAACCACTGATCCACTAGTTCCAGAGCAACAGATTTGTACAACTAAAATTATATTTTCCATTCCCCATTCTTCAAAAAATTAAAAAGTAATTTTTGATGACTACCATTTTGAATGTGATGTGGTTAAATGGTGTAATATTATCATGAATATGAGGTATAAGTATGAAATTGACTATAGGGATTATGACAACTACGTGAACTTATTTTTCAATAGTAATTTCTATACTTTTTTCATAAGAAGATGGAGAATGAATTTCTGATCTAATGAAAAATGATGAAGAATTTTTTGATACCTATGAGGAAATGTTTTCATGAATTGTGAGGTAGACTTATGGTATTATCATATAACTTAAATTAATGGTTCATAGATTCTTAATTTTCATTAAACCAATTCACTAATGGGTGTTATACATAAGAGAAATTGTTATATATGATTTGATTTTTAGATGTGGTATCCTGGTGGAAATGGAGGTTGATGTTATGTATCAATCTCATGGTGTTGAAAAAGAAGATAAAAATGGATTTCAATGGAAAATATAAAACCCATTGAGTGAGGAATATGAGATTTAAATTATTCTCAATGTGTGGGATGAAGTATATATAAACATATCTAATCGGGACTTCTAAATTTTTTAACTGTGAAAGAAAATATCATCCAACAATTGATTGATGAAGAAATGGGAATATGTTCTTGAATGATGTAAATAGAGATAAAGCTTCATATAATTCACCACACACACTCTAAAATTTAAAATGAATGTGGTATGGGATGTATGATAACTGTTGCACAAATCCAATGTTGAATGAGGATGATTGATGTAAAACCCACTTAATCCCAAAGACAAAGGAAAATCTCATTTTATCATCGATTATCATGAGGGGTGAGATAATGGCATGGTTAAAGGTAAACATTCCATCAACTATAGAATTTTTAATGTATTATTTTATAATATATATACCCATTAATTCATAACTCATGAATTTTCTCAGGGTATCAGTATTCCACTGGAAAAATTAAACATATATAAAAGTACTAAAAACCCCTAATTCCATGATGATTGTATACCATGTTTATAATTCATCTCTGTTTGATGTTGGTGGGAGTATCCTTCCTGCAAATTTTTCATTATTCCTCTAGTTGAATTTTATTTTATCTAGGACTGGGATTCTATTTCAATACATAAATCACACAAAACTAATTGTGGAATAAAAGTCATGTTTGATATTCAAAACCAACCTATGATAGTTAATAAATGTGACGATAATTATTATCTTTATATGGAGATTACTACCATTTTATGAGTATTAATTCCCATTCATTTGTGGTGTATATCTCATATGGTTTTGGAAAAAATAATCATTATTGATATGCCTATTGTGTGGGAAATCCTGTATGTATTAAATGACATAATTCATTATTATCCACCAAAACATGAAGTTGAGTTCTCAGTAGAACTCATACCTGGTGCCAAACCTATTTCAAATAGTCTATATGGAATGTACCAGATTAAGTTATTGGAATTAATGAATAAACTCCAAAGTAATCTTAACAAGGTATCCATTCATCCAAGTGTTTCGCCATCACGTGCACTTATTTCTTTGTTAATAAGAGAGATTTACAAATTTAACTCTTCATTGATTATAAGGGGTTTAATAAGATCACAATGATTAAACAGTTTCCTCTACACCATATTGAAAACGTATTTTACTAACTGCATGTATATCAATGCATTCCCAAGAATGTAATTCATTATATATATCAAAAATTGAGGGTGATGATGGAGGATATATCTAAGACATTATTTCATACAAGGAATTGAAACAATGAATATATTGTTATTACATTTATTCTGACTAACTACCATGATATATTAAATTTTTTAATTAACATTTTTTTATAGATTACCATGATTAGTATTTGGTAGTATTTTTAAATAAATTTACTATAAACTCAAATAATAACAAATATCATAAAGACAATATGAGAATTTAACTAATGATGATAAAATAGAGACACTTTATATAAAATTTTAAAAATGTGAATTTGGTTGATAAACAGTTTTATTTATGGGTAATACAATCTCAATAGAGGGTATGCTGGTAGATAGATTAGGGAATAAAGATATTGGATGTTGTCTTTTACCAACCACTATGAATAAGATAACTAGTTTTCTTGTTTTATCTAGATAATATCAATTGTTTTTGGAGAATTAAATATAAATATGTAATCTACAAACCAATTTAACTACAAAGGATTGATATTTACTCTATATGGATTATTGTGATGAAAAATAAAAGGAAATTAATTTAATTTTTTATTCACTCTTGTACATAAATTACCATCTAGTGTAGAAGGATATTTCATCTATATTGATTCATCCATGAAGGTATTTGGATGTGGTCATATATAGAATGACATATTTACATCTTATCCCTCATGAAAATTGATGAGTCATGATAATAATTACCTAAATCAAGATTTGGTGTTAGTTGTAGTCGTTTTTTACTCTATAGATATAGAGGCATTATCATTATGTTGAAAATTGTTATATTTATACTTATAAATAATGTTTTGACAATATATTCACATAAATGCTGTTGAATATTTTCCAATGAAGATTGTTATTGATGATTAAATATTATCATTTCTCAATAAATTAACATCGTTGGAAAGATACTATGAGTTTTAATGATTTCAGTCCAACAGATCAGGATAGATTATACATAATTAGGACTACAAAAGAACCAAAATATTGATATTTATAGTTGATGGAACTAGAAATCCTTGATAAATGGGATAAATATTTACTTGGTCAATTAAATGTTTAAACATTTATCAATTTGATGAATAAAGAGGTATATAAATAAAATTATGGACCATTAGACGATGGTTATAATTGTTCATGCGTTTCACCTTGATCATGATGGAATGATAATGTTCAGGAAAGATTTATTCTATCCATCAACACTAGATTCGAAAAAAAAAATTATAGGATGTTCATTGTTATTCATTATCTATTCATATGAAATGTATGAATATATATAGAGTTATGAAAGAGTATTTTTGGTGGGATGACCTGAAGATAGATATCACAGTGTTTGTATCTCAATTATTCTTACTGTAGAATCATAATGATGAAAGACAAAATTTTAAAGGGATGTTACATCCATTAACAACACATGAATAGATATTGGAAAACAACGCCATGGATTTTTTCATTGGACTAACTAAAACATCTAAGGGGAATAATTTTATATTAGTTTTTTTAATATCCCAACAAATACAACACAATTAATTTCTATATATGAATACTTATCAGAGATACTTATTATTACAATATACATTAATGAAGTGGTATGGTCTCGTGGATTACTAAATTTGATTAATCCAGATAAAAATATAAGTTTTACCACAATTTTCTAGTGAACTCATTCGAATGATCTTTATACAAGGTTGATTTTCAACACTATATATCATCCCTGAAAAAAATTTAGGATGGGAGAAAAATTCACTTCATATATTATATATCGAGGTCTTGTTCTATATATTTCAATGGTGGTTGGGATCAACACCTTCTGATAGTTTATTATTCTAACAAAAATAGATTTCACTCATTAGATCATATGGATCCATTTTAATCCCTCTAATAATATAAATCCACTGCTCCAACTTGATTGATTGAATAAAGGAAAACAAATATATTAGGACATGAAAACAATGAGAAAATGGAAGAGGAGGATATAACCATTCAAGAACATATCATGGAATCTCATATTAGGAAGGAAATTTATGATCCTAATCACTATTGAGAACTAGAATTTTAGGATTCATACATTGTGTTTCTATGAATTTATATATTGAGTAACTTATAAGATTTGGGAAGAAAAGGAAACCGAGACCTAGGTATATCGATCGCTTTAGTATCCATGATAATATCAGGATGGTATCATATAAGATAGTTCTCAGACAAAACATCTATCAGGTAGATGATGTATTCCATTTATATCTCCTAAATAAGTACATACCTGACCATTTCCATGTACTGAACTAGATGGTTATACTTATAGATAATGTTCTTTCTTATGAGGAACACCCCCAGAAGATTATAATTAATTCATAGAATGTTCTATGAAAAAATACCACGTAGATGGCCAATGTTGTTTCCTATAACCAATATATTTAGGAAGATACATGGTTACATGATGATATAATGAGGCATGATTAACATCATTTGTTATCTGAGTGACGAATTTTGAGGGTGAAATTCATTTTAATGGGTGTTGAGCCCTCTAGAAGATTGTTGAATTCTTCCTATGATTGCTGTTTTAATAATCACAATTCATTGTTACTTAATACGGTTGTATTTCTCATATACATAATCATGATCATTTAGTGAATCTGTTTATATCCGTTGGATCATATTTTTATCTCTTTGGTAGTGATTTACAAGTATTCTGGATGTCTTCTGGATCAAACAGACACTTTGTGTTCTGTCAAGACAATGGTTGCACTGATCCATATCACAAGACAATGGTCTCACCGATGCTGATCAAATGAGTCACTGATCATGACACACCGATGCTGATCATCTGAGTCACCGCAGATGTCTCACCGATGCTAATCAAATGAGTAACCGATCATGACACGTCAATGATGATCATCTGAGTCACCGAAGATGTCTCACCGATGGTGATCAAATGAGTCACTGATCATAACACACTGATGCCGATCATCTGAGTCACTGAATATGTCTCACTGATGCTGATCAAATGAGTCACCGATCATGACACACTGATGCTGATCATCTGAGTCACTGAAGTTGTCTCACCGATGATGATCAAATGAGTCACCGATCATGACACACCGATGCTGATCATCTGAGTCACCGAAGATGTCTCACTGATGCTGATCAAATGAGTCACTGATCAGAACACAGTGATGTCTAGCCACCGATGCTGATGCTGATGAGCTACCGATCACTTGACTCACCAATAGTCATAAATAGCTGTTTGAATTTATTTATCTTTATTTAATCTACCCAATGAAAATATTAGGTATATTTTAATGCTCTGACATTTATTTAATGAAGTTTTTTGGATGTCAGGGAACCGTACCTCGTACCTGCAAAAAGAAATCATTTATTTTGCTAGAGCTCATGCCATAAATACAAGAAGTCTCTATTGTTGCAAATAGACCATGTGGCAACGATAAGACTTATATGATTGCAACGAGTGGTGGATGAGATAACTGTGGAAGACAAGATAAGACCTCACAATAAGAAGACATAGAAGCTCATACACACTTGAGAATACTCAAAAATAAGTTCTGTACATTCATGAGGACATTGAAGAACTCCATCAAATACATTTCTCACTATCTTTTAACATGTATACCAAGCAGATGACACTCTGTTTTTTCAGAAAAAAACCTGAAGAGGACTCAGAATCATTTCTGATCAAAGTAAAGGAGTCCAAAGCTTCACTGCAATCACTAGAGCCATTTCTAAACTCTACATCTCTGCTCTGTGATTAATTATTTTACATTTCGAGCAGTGTCTGTTATCTACTGTCTTTAACACACACACTATCTCCTGTACTTTAGCCGGAGGATCTATAAATCCTCACTCAAACTCTTACATCTTTCATTTCCCACAGTAATAGTGGTAGAGGTCATGTGTGACCCGGATACCTGGTTGCTGTTGTTCTGTTTCCCACGAATAACAGTGGTAGAGGTCCTGGACCTGGACAGTTGTAAACTGTGGTGAACCCCGATCAAGGGTGTGGATAAAATTTATATAAATTTTTGAGAGGACCAAGTCTCAGCTTGAGACTAAACCTCTTGGTTATATCTTCTGTGCTATATCTTTCAAAGATATTATTTTATTCTACTGCTAATTACTTTAAAACCAAAACTGTTTAAAAGTCACTTTGATAATTAAATTCGCAAGGGTTTATATTAGTTGTAAATCAGTATGTTGGTTTCAAAAGTTAATCAACCTTTCTGTTTTGATTAACTGGGAAATAATCAATCCCTTGAGAACCCAACAAAACCTTTACTTTGATATAAATTCACTACAGTTTAATTCAGTATTTTAATTGGGGGTTTTTACGACAATGTTTTTAAAACAGAAATTTTAATTGGAACTCAATTCACCCCCCTCTTGAGTATCCACTCCAACCAACATTTTCTATCAGCGGGTTTAAAATTTTTTCTAAAGTACTCAATTTTAACTATGATTTTATTTATATTTTAATGTTCTTAAAATTTTTGTTATTTCTAAATTTTTATCTCCTTAAAATCTTTGCTTTAAGTAAGTTATCATGGATAAAAGACTTGAAGGTGTTGCTACCAATAGACCAACATTTTTCAATGGAAATAACTATGCTCAGTAGAAAATAAAGATGAAAATTCATTTAGAGAGCATGGGTTTTGATATTTGGATTGCAATATAATCAGAATATAAAACTCCTACTACTAATATATCTACTTGGAATGAAGCTACTAAGACAGCCTACAACAGTAATTGTAAAGCCATGAATGCTCTGTACTGTGCTTTAGGAGATGAAGAGTTTAATAGAATATCTGCTTGTAAAACTGCTTATGAAATTTGGGATACCTTATCTGTTTCTCATGAAGGAACAACTAATGTTAAGGAAATGAGACTGAACACTTATACTATTAAGTATGATAATTTTAAGATGAAGCCTGATGAACCCATTTCTGACATGTATCTCTGGATTAATGAAATTTTCAACATAATGACTTTTCTGGGAAAGGATGTTCCATCAATGGAATAGATCATGAGAATACTGAGATTCCTACCTGAAAGATAGAGAGGAACTTCTATCTCAATTAGAGAGTCGTGTGATATTGGTGAACTGCCAGTCAAGGAATTAATTGGCAAGCAGATGATGTATGAAGAAGAACTCAAAGTGAACAAAGAAGAAGAAGATGAACAATGAAGGAAGTCTATTGCCTTCAAGACTTCAACTTCAAAGAACAAGGATAAGGAGAAGCTCTAAGATATAAATGAAATTTCAAGCTGTGAAGACAGTGAAATTGATTCTGATAGTGATGCTGAGATGGCTCACATTGCTAGAAGGTTTAAGAAGTCCTATAGGAAGAAGAAGTTTTTCAGAAAATTAAATTATAAAGGTAAGTATGATAACAATGGACATTGGAAAAATAATTGGAATAAATCTGACAAATCAGATGAATTTGTATGCTATGAGTGCAAAAGAAAGGGACACATAAAAGAAGACTCTCCAACGTTTAAATTCAAGAAGAGGTATGAATAAAAGGACAATAAGTTTAAAAAATCCATGGAGGCTACATGGAGTGCTTCTGAGGAGAGCTTCACTGAATCTGAAGTTTCTAAAACTGAACACAGAAATAAAGAAAACATGTGTTTTATGAAAAACACCTCTAAGGTAACATCTGAAACTCCTGCTTTAAATTCATATTATTCTGAAGATGATTCTGACTCAGAAAACATGTCAAAATCTGAACTATTTGAATACTGTGATATGTTAGAAGAAACCTGTAATGAGATGAAAGAAAAATACAAAGGTTTAAAGAAACCGTATGCTTTAACTGTTAAACATAAATCTGATCTTGATTTTGAAATTGAAAAGAATGCTTAGTTGCTTAAAGAGAATACTGAACTAAAATTATCTAATGAGAAACTCAAGAAAAATTTAGAGAAATTTACCTATGGTAAAGATAATCTTACTCAGATGTTAGGTAATAAAATAGAACCTAGATACACTACTGGTATAGGATACAAACCTGGACAAAGGAAAATTACCAAAACTAAATTCATTCCTAAATCTGGACAGAATGTTTCTAGTTCTGAAACATCATATGCATAAACTAGTTATATTCATAGTTATATATCTAATAAGATTTATCTTCCAAAATATGTTGACTCTAGAAATCTTATGAGACCTCTTAGACAAATATGGGTACCTAAAGTTTTATTGGCTAACCTATCTGGACCTAAGAAGATCTGGGTACCAAAATCATTCACTATCTAAATCTGTTTTGTAGGGAACATACTTAAAGAGATCATATAGAATTCCATGGTATTTGGACAGTGGATGTTCAAGAAATATGTCAGTATACTTCTCATGCTTTAAAATCATAGTCAGAGTGGATGGAGGGTTTGTCACCTTTGGTGATAACTCAAAAGGAAAAATCATCGGCTTAGGCCAGATTGGTAACACTGACTCAGTATTAATTTCTAAATTTTTATTTGTTGATGGACTTAAATACAATTTGTTACAAATTTCTCAGTTATGTGATGATGGGTTTTATGTTAAATTTTAAATCAATTCTTGTAATGTTTTTTATTCTAAAAATGTTTTAGTGTTTTCTGCTTTCAGAAATGAAAATGTTTATGCTGTTGATTTAAATTCTTTAGCTAAGAAGAATATTACGTGTTTAAATTCTTTTCATAAAGAATATTGGCTTTGGAACAGATGATTAGGAAAATGTAAAGTACATTCACATAGAAAAGTTGCTAGTAAGAACTTAGTTAGAGACCTACCGAAACATGAATTTCTAGCAGAAAAAGCATGTAATCCATGTCAAAATGTAAAGCAACATAAAGTTTCTTTTAAATCAATGAAAGAAGTTTCAACTTCCCAACCACTCAAATTGGTTCACATGGATTTATTTGGACCTTTCAAGGATTCTAGTTTAAATGGGATGCACTATGTCTATGTTCTTGTAGATGACTTTTCTAGATACACTTGGGTATATTTTCTAGCTCACAAAAGTGAATCTTGTTCTTTCTTTGTAAAATATTCCAAGTCTTTAGAAAACCATAGTGGACTTAAAATTAAAAACATGAGAAGTGATCATGGTCGTGAGTTTGAAAATCATGAGTTTGAATCTTACTGCTCATACAGTGGATATAGTCACAATTTCTCTGCCCCTAGGACACCTCAACAGAATGGTGTAGTAGAAAGAAGGAATAGAACCCTGCATGAAATTGCTAGGACTATGCTTAATGAGTATGACCTACCTGTTTATTTTTGGGCTGAACCTGTAAATACAGCTTGTTATGTTACAAATAGTGTCTTGATCCGACCTGTTTTTAAGAGGACCCCTTATCAGTTATGGAACCATAGGAAACCTAAGGTTTACTACATCAGTGTTTTTGGTTGCAAAGTGTTTATTCTTAATATTAAAGATAATCTTGACAAATTTGCATCCATGAGTGATGATGGAATTTTCCTATGTTACTCTATTTCTAGTAAAGCATATAGAGTTTTCAATAAAAGAACCAAATGTGTGGAAGAATCTGTTCACATAAAATTTGATGGAACTGATCCACATGAACCTAATACCTATTTTTAAAATCTTGAAGATGATCTCTCTGTTTTGAACCTTAATGATAAAGACAGTGGACCTGTAATTATAACATCCAGTTCTGGAAATTTTCCAGAACCTGCTTATGTTGAACCTCAACCAGTAGATGAACCTGAAATCTCGAGTCCTACCTTTTCTAGACCAACTAGTATTCTAAAGAACCATCCATTAGATGTTGTTGTAGGTAATTTATATAGAGTAACACAGACAAGAGCTTCTCTAAGAAATCAGGTTGAACATCAAGCTTTTCATTCACTGTTAGAACCTAAAAATATCAATGATGCTATCAATGATGAATTTTGGGTAATGGCTATACAAGAAGAACTAAATCAATTTGAAAGAAACAAAGTCTAGAAATTAGTAGAAAGACCTAAGGACACTATAACCATAGGCACAAAATGGGTGTTTAGAAACAAAGTTGATGAATCTGGAAACATCATTAGAAACATAGCTAGTCTAGTTGCACAAGGTTACAAACAAGAAGAAGGAATTGAATATGAGGAAACCATTGCACCAGTAGCTAGATTAGAGGCCACTAGGATCTTAAATTCCTATGCACCACATCTGAATTTCAAGTTATATCAAATGAAAGTGAAAAGTGATTTTTTTTAAATGGTTTTATTACTGAAGATGTTTTTGTAGAACAACCACCTGGTTTCTCAAATCCTCATTTTCAAAATCATTATTTTAAACTTTCTAAAGCTCTATATGGTTTAAAACAAGCTCCAAGAGCTTGGTATGAATGACTTTCAAACTTTTTTATTTCAAAAGGATTTACAAAAGGAATAGCTGATCTCACTCTTTTTATAAAAAGGATTTCAAAAGATGCGTTAATAGTACAAATCTATGTTGATGATATCATTTTTGGATATTCTAAAAATTCATTATGTACTGAATTTTCAAAGGTTATGCAAAATGAGTATGAAATGAGCTTAATGGGAGAGCTGAAGTATTTTTTTTGATGTCAAATATTTCAAACTAAAGATGGTATTATTCTAAATCAAAGTAAATATACTAAGGATTTATTAAAATGTTTTGGTTTAGATAGTATTAAGGAAAGTGATATACCTATGAGTACTACCTGTAAATTAGATGTTGGTGAAACTGGGAAACTAGTTGATCAAACCTATTATAGATGTATGATTGGGAGTTTAATTTATCTTACTTCTAGTCGACTAGATATTATGTTTGGTGTGTGTATGTGTGGTAGATTTCAAGCTAATCCTATAGAATCAAACTTACTTGCTGTTAAAAGGATTTTTAAATATCATAAGTATACTGTGAATTTAGGTTTTTTTATCCAAAAGGACAATCATTTGAACTAACTAGTTATTCAGATGCTGAATTTTCTGGATGTAAGGTAGATAGGAAGAGCACATCTGGAACATGTCATTTACTTGGAAAGTCCCTAGTGTCATGGTGTAGTAAGAAACAGAACTCAATTTCATTGTCTACTGCTGAAGCAGAATATATAGCTGCTGGTAGTTACTGTGCATAGATTCTGTGGATGAAACACACATTATTGGACTATATATTTGATTTTAAACATGTTTCAATTCATTGTGACAACATTAGTGCGATCAACATATCTAAGAACCCTATGTCTCACTCTAGGACTAAGAACATTGATGTCAGACATCACTTTCTAAGAGATCATTATCAGAAAGGTGATATTTATCTAGAATTTATTAGTTCTGAACATCAATTAGCTGATATTTTTACAAAGCCTTTATGCTCTGAAAGAATGAATTTTATTAAACAAGAATTGTGTATGATTGATTTGTGAAACCGATCTATGAAACTGATCTGTGAAACTGATCTGTGAAACTGATCTATGAAACTGATCTATGAAACTGATATGTGAAATTGATCTGTGAAACTGATCTTTGAAAAGGATCTGTGAAACTGATCTTTGAAATCGATTTGTGAGACGGATCTATGAAACCAATCTGTGAAACTGATCTATGAAACCGATCTGTGAAACTGATCTGTGAAACCGATCTGTGAAACTGATCTGGGAAACAGATCTGTGAAACTGATATGTGAAACCGATCTATCAAACTGATCGTTCTTTCTATTACTTTTTATTATGTTGTAATTAATTATTCCCTTTTATCTTTATTATGGAAACCCTAAATGATGAAATAAATGATACGCGGCTATTTCTATTCCCCAAACCGTCAACCTTTCATTTCCCGCCAAAGCCTTATATCCTCTCTTCTCCTCTACTTCGAACCTTCAAACTCCTACATCCCCAAGAATCATCAAATGGCTAAGTAGAAGAGACAAAGAAAATGATAAGAAATTCATGTACCTTCAAAGCATGTTCGAGGCGAGTCGAGTAGTACCACTCAAAGATCAGTAAATTCGAACCTGGAAACTCGGATTGTTACTGTAGAAAAGGAAGTCAGTTCTGCCGGGCTTTTCTCAAGTAAGTCACTGTTGTTACAAGTTTTAGAATCGCAAGGATGGAAAGCCTAGTTCTTAGATAACACTCGTGTATACTACCCAATGCAAGTGCATGAGTTTTATATAAATCTGCAAGTTAATTTAGATGGTGTAGAGGCTACCAGAATGTCTTCTGTAGTGAAAGGAAAGAAAATATCTTTTTCGTCAAAATAATGGGCTGAATGTTTCAATGTACCCCATGAGGGTTGGTATGAGGATTATGCTGGAAACATTCCTCCAACCACTGAATACTTCTCTTATGAGTTAGATTTAGAGCTATTTACTGGAAACAGAGAGTCAAGGAGAATCACAGCCTCATAGCTGGATGGTGAATGTAGACTTCTCTTTAAGTTAATTCAGCACCAAAATTTCCCTAGCAAAGGAGATTTTGCTGCTGTAAGATACCAGGATGTTTTTCTATTGTTTTTACTAAAGACCCATGAGAAGATCAATTTGTGTAGATATCTAATGGTGCACATAGCTGGAATGGTGAAACCTTCTAAGAAATCCACTGCCCTGTTCTATTCCAAAGTGATCTCTTCTATGTTAATGAATCTGGAATGTGTTGATGAAGCTGATGAGATAGATGAATCTGATAGTGATTTTTGTGTTAACAAAGAAATTTGTAAAAGGATGAAAATAAATTGGATCCCGTGGAAGAAGTGTTGGGTTGCTGATGAGGACAAGTTGTATGAATCCTACAATCCCACTGATCATTGACGGAGGCTGAAGGGTTTGAGAGACCCTGGTTTGAAATCAGATGAGGAGCCAATTTACTCTGATGATGAGGATGATGTAGATGTTGAAAGGAATAAAGACACTGAAGATTTTGGTAAACAAGGGATGGAAGAAGCTGAAATAGAAGAAAGAATTATGTCCCCTCCTAATGATAGGAGTGATCCTAATACTGTGAGCCCTAAGAGAAGAGTGGACTTTGGATCTGCTAGTCCACCTTTACCCTTACCTGAATTAGAACCATTTCTTGGTGATGAATAAGCTGGTGACACTGAAGTATCTGAAAGTGAAGTTTCTGTGACGAATGGAAATGGGAATGGAGATGATGATGATGATGATGATGATGGTGGTGGTGACAACCGACCAGTGGATGGTTTTGTTGTACCTCCAACAGAAACACATCAAACTGTACCAGAAAAAATTCCAATGGCAAGAGAGATTCTCTATAGATCAGTGGAAAATCATGTTATGATAAACCGAAATATACTCGGTGTGCTGCTGTCTAGGATGATTACCCTAGTTTTGCTTTTTTGGGTTTAGAGTATTCTGAAGAAGAAGAAGAGGAAGATTCAGAATCTTCTGCGGTTATGAAGGAAATCCAACCAGTTGAGGCAGGGTTTCCTCATGTTGTTGATGTTGCAGATGCTCATCTACCTAGTTCTACTATCTCTCAGTCTGATTTTGATATGTTCAAAAGTTATTTTCTTACTTCTGTGAGAGATACAGTTAGAGAAAAAATTTCAAATGCTATTAGACCAGACCTAACCAATATTGGTGAGTTTATTGGCAGGAAAATAGCCTCTCTAAATCAGATTCTGAAGGATCTACAATATGGCATAGTTTCCTTATCAAACGAATTTAGATCAACCATCTCTGGTATGATGGATGTGTTGAGGAATCAGATTGAACATCTTAAGAAGTCTGATCTGAGAAAGTTGAAAGCTGAGATTACTCAGATAGCTTCTCATGCCAGTACAACCAAAGTAACCAAGATCACTACTCATGAGCTAGAGGCTCTAAGGCAGTTTGTGCATTATGAATTGGCCACCATTATATAAGTTCTTGATTTGGACTCATTGAGAAAGATGAAGGAGCATAGTGATCACATTCATAAGATGGTAATAGTATATTCAACAGATGCCACTAAATCTTAGATAGAGATCAAGGAAAAGGTTTATAATTACTTTTCAAAAATCTATACCAAGCAAGAGATGACCTTGAATTTCAAAGTGTTAGCTGAGAATCTGAGACTACCTCCAGTCACTCAATCTTTCAATACTCAAGTTCGTTAGTTGCAAGATTTTACTCCTACCTTGGAATGGTTCATGGAGAATAAGGATGATTTTGAGAAGGCTATGCAGTGTGGTGCAGAAGTTATTCAAGATTTCATAAATCTTTTGAAGCCTTATCTGAATGAACAAGCCACCGGCTTTGTGCTTCCTGCTGCTGAACCTCTCAGTGCCTCTGATGTTGCTCTAAATCAGATCTCAGTTGCTCACGCACTATCTCACCTACGACCAGTTCCTCAGTAATCTTCTCAACCAGCTCCTACAACTCCACAGCAAATCCCAGTGACATCCTCTCCTCCACCCTCCAGAGTCAACTTACCACCTTTTCAAATTCGCCCCGTTCAACCTGCCTCCAAGCCTTCCAACTTACCAACCATTGATCCTTCTGGCAAAGGAAAAGCCCCGTTACATCCCAAGAAATAGTTGTGCGTTGTTGTTGATAGGGTGAACCCTGTTGTGTTTGTACTGTGATGTACCTTATAAACATTATTCTCTTTTCTTTTTATTCTCTCTACTGTATTCTTTTAATCTCTTCATTATCTGTTTTACCTCCTTCTTATTTTCCCAAAGGGGGAGAAATATGTATATATATGGGGGAGATGCATCTCTAAAGGGGGAGATTTTTTTATCTATGAGGGAGAACCTTTCTATGGAAATGCTTGCATAAATATTTAAAGGCATAAATTCAGGGTGGGATTTATATCTCATTGTGTTTTTTTATTCTTATTATGCCTTGTCACTATTATTGATAATATATTTTATTTTTATGCCAAATATTTTTGATTATCAAAAAGGGGGAGATTGTTGAGCCCTATGGATGATTGTTGAATTCTTCCTATGATTTCTGTTTTAATAATCACAAATCATTGTTACTTAATCAGTTGGATTTCTCATATACATAATCATGATCTTTTAGTTAATCTGTTTATATCCGTTGGATCGTATTTTGATCTCTTTGGTATTGATTTACAAGTATTCTGGAAGTCTTCTGGATCAAATAGACACTTTGTGTTCTATCAAGACAACGGTCGCACCGATCCATATCAGAAGACAATGGTCTCACAAATGCTGATCAAATGAGTCACCGATCATGACACACTGATGATGATCATCTGAGTCACCAAAGATGTCTCAATGATGCTGATCAAATGAGTCACTGATCATGACACACCGATGCTGATCATCTGAGTCACTGAAGATGTATCACCGATGTTTATCAAATGATTCACCGATCATCACACACGGATGCTGATCATCTGAGTCACCAAAGATGGCTCACCGATGCTGATAAAATGAGTCACCGATCATGACACACCGATGCTGATCATCTGAGTCACCGAAGATGTCTCACCGATGCTGATCAAATGAGTCACCGATCATGACACACCAATGCTGATCATCTGAGTCGCCAAAGATGTCTCACCGATGCTGATCAAATGAGTCACTGATCAGAACACACCGATGTCTAGCCACTGATGTTGATGCTGATGAGCTACCGATCACTTGACTCACCGATAGTCATAAACAGCTGTTTGAATTTATTTATCTTTATTTAATCTACCCAACGGTCATATTAGGTATATTTTAATGCTCTGAAATTTATTTAATGAAGGTTGTTGGATGTCAGGGAACCGTACCACGTACCTGCAAAAAGAAATCATTTATTTTGCTGGAGCTCATTCCATAAATACAAGAATTCCCTGTTGGTGAAAAGACACCATGTGACAACGACCAGACTTATATGTGTGCAATGAGTGGTGGATGACATAACTGTGGAAGACAAGAGAAGACCTCACAATAAGAATACACAGAAGCTCATACACACTGGAGCTTACTCAAAAAGGAGTTCTGTACATTCACGAGGACATTTAAGAACTTCATCGATTACATTTATCACTATCTCTGAACCTGGATACCAAGCAAGAAACACTCTGTTTTTTCATACAAAAACCAGAAGAGAACTCAGAAACATTTCTGATGAAAATTATGGAGTCCAATGCTTCACTGTAATCACTAGATCCATTTCTAAACTCTACATCTCTGCACTGTGATTCATTATTTTACATTTCGAGCAGTGTGTGTTATCTTCTATATTTAACAGACACATTGTCTCTTGTACTTTAGCTGGAGGATCTGTAAATTCTCACTCAAACTCATTCATCTTTTATTTCCCACAGTAATAGTGGTAGAGGTTGTGTGTGACCTGGACATCTGGTTTCTATTGTTCTGTTTCCCATGAATAACAGTGGTATAGGTCTTGGACCTAGACAGTTGTAAACTGTTGTGAAACCCGATCCAGGGTGTGGATCAAATTTATATAAATTTTTGAGTGGACTAAGTCTCATCTTGAGACTGAACCTATTGGTTATATCTGCTATGCTATATCATTCAAAGATATTATTTTATTCCGCTGCTAATTTCTTTAAACCCAAAACTGTTTTAAATTCACTTTGATAATTAAATTTTCAAGTGTTTATATTAGTTGTAAATCAGTAAGTTGATTTCAAAAGTTAATCATCCTTTCTGTTTTGATTAACTAGGAAATAATAAATCCCTTGAGAACCCAACAAAACCTTTAATTTGATATAAATTCACTATAGTTTAATTCAGTATTTTATTTGGGGGTTTTTAAGACAATGTTTTTAAAAAAGAAATTTTAATTGGAACTCAATTCACTCCCCTCTTGAGTATCCACTCCGACCAATAATGGGAGAACAGTGTACCACTTGAGGATTTTCTAATTTTTTCAAATAAATGGGATTTCATTGAAATAATGAAGTAAGAGAAACTAAATTTTAATATTATGATACAAAAATAATGAGGTAGTATTGTATTAATCAATGAAATATTTTAAGAATTCAATATTTGTAATGCTGGGTTACTTTTCATTAAACGTGACATCATGTTTCAACAAAAATAGAATATTTTATTAACATACAATTGTAAAATAAAATCTCATCTTAGTGAGATGAATAATATTAAACAATTTCTAATTATATGGAATAATAATTTTACTATAAAGAAAATAAATTGAAAATTTTGTAAATTTTTTGTAAAGTCATTATATGTTATGAAAATACAATTTTCTCAAAAGAATGTGTATTTTTTATTTTGGTGAAAATTATTAAAAATATTTTTTTACAATTTAAGATATATAATTTGATAAAATAACCTTCATTTTGGATATAATCATGTCAAATTTATCTTTAGGTGAATTTGTGGGTATTTCAGAAATTTTTTGGATGAATATTGAAAAACTACAGAATTTTATTTGAGAACTTCCAATTCATTTATTTTATTTATAACATAAAATTAAATTTAAAAATAATTTTAATGAATAAATATTTCAATATTACATCCATAGATAAAATTTTTGTCAATGTAATCTGTTATATAATTAATTTTGAAATAAAAACCATTTAAACAATGGAACATTTTCTCTTTAAAACCTTGTTGTCTCATCACTTCAGTGAGATTATTTTTAAATTAATTTTATTCAATACTATAAATAAAATTTGGAATCCTTTATTAAATATTTTAAGTTAAAATATTTTTATTATCTAATAAGTTCAATTAATTTTTTTACAGAAATAAATATTGTAACAAGAAAAAATTAATTACCATGGTAAGGAAAAAATAAGTTTACCGGGTAGTTAAACTAAAATGATATGGGTTAAAAATAGCCAAAAATACATGTCCAAAACCCATTATATAAGAGTATTAAAACATTATACCATCTATTATTTATAATAGTCTTTTATTAGAGTCTTTCATCAAGAAAAAAAAATATCACTGGAATTATACTTTCAACATATTACATGTGTGTCACTCACCATACTTATAGAAGGGTACCCCTTATTATATCCTATTCACACCTTTATCCATTTTTTTCAGTAAATTCAAACACAATTCTCTTCCCATGTCATATAATCCCATATATAAATCTCTATTTTTTCCAAAAATATTTTCTAGTAAGGATTTTGTGCAAACTAAAGGAGGATACTAGAAGAAGAGGTGATATTTCTCAATAGGGTGTTTTGTTTTATTTATTCCTCAACCTCATTAAATTATTATTATAATATGATGATATAATAACATCATTATATTCTATATATTTAAATTTTTTTATTTCACTTTCATGACCTACATCAATCTGTACTCTTATCAAAGTGGTTGTGAAATCATTATTTGTAGGTGTGGTAAACTATCGCCTCATGAACCGGTGTGATTCGTTTCTCAATTACGAACTCATGAGGATGGATATATTGATGATTTTATTTATTATGTAATAAATTTATGGTGTTATTATTCTTAATTAATTATTATATAACACAAACATTCATAATTTCTATTTTGGAACTCGATAACGTCACTCGTTTGTATGGTGAACTAATGCCTCCCAAAAATGTGTGATTCATTCACTCTATAAATGTAAGGTAATAAGGATAGTATTAATGAAAGAATGTGATCTAAAATATATAAAAAATTATATTTGTTTATGATTATTTATCCTTTACATTTAGTTTGTTCAATCCAACATCAAAATGGTAACTACGTTAACACGTACATACATCCTATCATCTCCAAAAATAGTGCATTTCATTTTCAATCACATATTTTATGGATTAATTTGAAATAATATATACTGACTATATATGATATTTAAATCATGGATTAAATTATATCCATGTGAAATAATGATCAAACTATTATGACAAAAGAAAATTAAAACATATAAAAAAAGTGGTTATTAACTGAAACGTAACATTAACTAGAAATTATTAATAAAAGGGTAATAAAAAGACATAATAAAATAAGGTATGTTATTATATATAAAAATAATTTTCAAAAATAATTTTATAATAAACTTATATTGACTATACATGAGGCCTTAACATTTACTATGACATTCATGACTTACATAATGGGATTTTTGATTCAATATTCCTTCTTTGAGATGTATGTTATATTATGCTTCTATATTCATTCGGGAGGTATATATACGTCCACTTTGACATGTAATATCATGAAATTATTTCTCTTCCTGGTATTACATGTTCCATTTTATGTTATTTTTGCATTAGGTTTTTGATTCAAAGACACCAAATTTGTAATGATTTTATATAATAATCTAATCGTTCATCGGGATTGTTTATTATTATGATCATGTTGATAAAAAAATTAATGATTTATATCTCTAGAATCTCATGAATTTTTATCTGATCTAGTTTTTCATGATAGTTTCTTTTAATATCATCATTTTACCAATATTTGGTATATAAAAATAATTGATTATTGTTTTAGAGAATTTGAAATTATTTCTCTCTTCAGTAGGAAATTTCTATTCATCAAAACCCATGTTTTTTAAAAAAATTGCAAAATGATTTATTATTCTCCTATGATTTTTAAAATATATATTTTCCAATGTTTTACTATTAACAAAATTAATGGAATCATTATGCCAATTTCCATGAAATTCCTTCAGGAGATTTTTCGAAAATGTTAAAGTAATATTTTGTTTCTGGTACAACATAGATGAAACCTCAGAACATCATGACCAGTGTTTTATTGGAATGTTCCATTATAATTATCAAAGTTATTTTCAAATATAAATATTTTCAAAAAATAGTATTTGAAAACATATTTTGAATATTATAATGGATACTTCCTTCAATAAATGTTGTATTTTTTGTAAATATCATTTTCCATTTAAAATGACTTCTATCGATGTTACCTTTTAGTTAGTGGGTATAAGATCCATGTAACAATTATAATTATTTATTTTTATGATTTATTTTTATTATGTAATGATGTTTTTTAAACACTTTTCTTCTCAATGGGTTATGCCATGATAATATTTTTATGAAACATAATTCAGTTTCAATGGTTTATGCTATGATGAAATGATTAAGTGATTATGATACCTATCAATTTTATGTAGGTTATGATATAATGAAATTTTTAAGAATTACATTTCTTTTCATGGGTTATGAAATTAAGAATTTCTTTGATATTTTGGCAGACAGAAATGTGGTACTTATTATCACATAGGATGGACTTATATATCACTTTGATGCATTGGGTATTGATTTATATCTAATGAGATAAGGATGAGTAGAAAGGGGGGTGAAACCAGCCTAGTAATGGAATTTGACCACTATGATGGTTTTTAGAGTGAACCTTGATAGCTATGGTGGATTAGGGAGTGAACCCATTAGCCTTAGATATCTTTCAAAATTATCCATGAATATTAGATAAATTATATTATACTCTATTGGTATTCTGAAAATCTACGTCATATGTGAATGTTATTCTCTAATAGATCATGTTCTTTGATTCTATTTTAATTCATGAATTTTGAAAAAAAAAATGTTTCCCATGATTTACATTTGTGATTTCTAATCTCTAATACATGGATTTAAAATTTTAGGGTCATCTTTTCATACCCATATATTGAGGTTGTGCTTACATATCTTCATTATTTACTTTAATTATCTTATAATATCACCGCATAATATGTTTCCATTACCAAGGTTATAAATAAATGTATTATGTATGACACGTATTACAAGATTCATAGCTATAAATTTTATAGTAGGAGATGATTTAGATTACCTATGGACCATTTTTTTAGTGTTTCCATGTTTCCAAAGACACTAAACTATTACAGTCCTGCAACATGTGTTTATGTAATATAATAAATATTCATAAAATTGAATTAATATATATGAATTATAATCCTATTTTATTATAAGTAACAAAAACATTAACTTTATATTTAAATTATAAGAGGGGATATGATCAGAAAAACCATCCAATGGTTGGATTTGAAAAGAAGGTTACTAAACTTTTATTATTATATATATTTTCAACTTCAAAATTATTATGGTAAATGGTAATTTAGTATATATATAATGTAATAATACATAAATAGTAAACAAGTATAGATATTTAATATTTCGAGTCAGAGTGTATTAGTAGATGATTGTATTTAAGGTCATAATTTATAAAGTAAAGAGTGACATGATTAAATTACATTAAATATTAGTCTTGTAAAAATATCTACTTTAGATATCATTGAAGATCATAATGTAAATATTAGATAATCTTAGATAATTAATTTTTTTGGGTGTTTGATTATAATTTTTTCATCGTCTGTATAATCTGTGTGTTATTAAAATACATTGTAACCATCTCAAGAAGTAGTTAGTTGAATAGTGCAAGAGGTTGTGAACCCTGGATGATCTATATAATTATCTTAAATTTTTTAATCATAAACATGGTATGAAATTATTTTTTTGAATAGTAAAAAATAATTGATATGTGTTTCTTATATGTATCCCATTATGAGTGGAAAAACTAAAATCATTGTCATTGTGATTCATTAACTTACTAAAATTGGTTGTGCGAATTTTTTTTAATGATTGAGATTCAACATAACTTTTTTAAACGAAGAAAAGTTCATATTAAGATTTAGAAAGGTATAAATTTTAATTAACCCCAATTTAACCCCTCCCTTATAGTGTTTATTGGATTATCATTTTATAATATGTGCTATGAGATCCACTATTAATTTCTTAGTGAATTAGTTATAAAATCGTGTTGTCGAAATGAATTTTAAAAGGAAAAGGGTGTAACTATATTAATCATTTTCAATTATAAGGTGTTGAAAAATTTTATATAACACTTATAACATCTTTTTATATGTTTTTATTAAATACATGTTCATGTAATTATGTGATTAATTACTCAAAAATTTCGATGAATGATGTATACAAGAGACTATTGAATGAATATTTTAAGACATATAATGCTTAATATTGGTCCTTGTATAACTATATTTATATAATAGTAATTTATTTTTTATCATATTAATGAATTATGGATAGGATAATAAATATTCATAAAGGTGATAATAATTTGACTGATGAAAATCTATAGGTTCTATAAAATAAATTTTTTGAACTAAAGAAAGGATTGACTGAAAATGTTGATTGTTTATTCAGACTCTTTATTTAGGAGGTTCGGGATATTCGTAGACTTGATCATTGGAAGATATGTACTAATATTTTAAATAATATCATGTATATATTTCTATGAAATTATACACTATACGTGTTGATACATGAAATGGATAATCGTGGGGAATTGTCTCTTAATGATTTTTTATAGAAAACATGTTTCATATGAAATGTTATTGAGGGAAAAACTTATTTTTAACGTCCGGCTAATGAAATTTCATTTATATATATACATATTTATGTGATTATGAGCCTTAAATTGAATAATATATTTGTAATTATTTCATACTATATGAGTAATGGGATTTTAGGATAGAAAATGATGATTTGGTGGTATATGAACTCTAGATTTATTTTATTTTGAAATGACTAGGAACATCATTGTTAAGTGTCCAAAAAATATTTAATTGTGAGGATAGTGAATATGAATTCTAAAAATTATATAATTATATTTTTTTTAAAAGTAATGTTTTTTATGCAAATTTAAGATGAAATAAATTTTAGATATAGGTGATGGTAAGAATATAGGATTATGAAATCGTGGAAGAATAGTTATGAGGCAATGAAACTATGCTTATCATATAATTATATGATTTTATGATGGATTCATTTGGGAAAGAAAATTTAATGTGGAAATATATAATAAATCATATAATTTTTTTTATATAGGAGTAATTGTAATTGGATATTAAAGATGTTTGTTTAAAAATAGTATGAATATTGAAGTATTTATAAAGTAAACCATAATATATTTTAATATTTTAAACAAAAAGGTGAATTTTATAGAGTAATTAGTGGATGGGTATGAAAATGAATAGTAATACACGAAAAAATAGTCAACTATAAGAAGAAGATTGAGGAATTTAAAAATATCATTGATTATCTTAATATTTAAATGAACAATATAATTAAGAAGAGTAACACACATAAAAATGATTTTTTGTCTTTAAGATATATGCTTTATTCTAAATAAAAAATTATTGCTAACAAAAAAAATCTACTATTTAGGAATATTTGAGATGATGTATCAGAGGAATGGGATCAAAGAGTAAGAAAAATATTCCAGAATGTAATGAATTTCATGAAAATTTATTTAAAAATTGCCACATAATACAACCCAAGAATTAATGTGCCTACTTTATTTATATAAAATCTCTAATTGAGTGTAATAAAATTTAATTTATGTTTACATAGATAAAAAACACTTTTATTAAAGAATTATAAATATTCATTGAAGAATTAGAATAAATATCATTTTATTAACCTTTAAAAAATATAATATTCACAAAACAATGGAAATATAATTGACATTAAAAACAATTAAAACATGTAAATAAGATTAATTATTATGTAATAGCATGGTTTTTGGAAAAATGAATCAAGTGGTAAATATTAAATAACATTAATTTCATACTTTTTTAAAGTGCGTCAAAATCGACCCTTTGGAAAAATTTAAATAAACTTACATTTAAATCCAACAATGAAAATAATATTAATAAACAATTTATGTTTTAAAAATAAAATTATTGAATCTTTTTAATTAGCATGGATATGTAGGAGATAGAGTTTGGTTAATTCACTCTAATTTTTTTAAATAATATATTTTAAATAAAAACCATTTCAACTATCAAATTAATATCCCCCATTAAATATAGAATCAGATATGAATTTTAGAACCTCATTATTTTAATGTAATTTTTCATAAATAATATTTATTGGCAATATATTGGACATAAAATATAATAAACCTTGTAAATATAGAACATATCACATACATAGGTCATATGGTCAAGATATATCATGTTGAATGGAAATATAGGATTTTTGGCTATTAGGTTTTGGGGGACCATAACAATGGATCCTAATTATCATGAATCCCACACCTGGTGGTCTCAATTTGACGAGATCATGTGGGCCGATCATCCAAATGGAATACCTCATGTTTTGGGTCTAATTGTTTATTCTCATTTAGATCAACCTTTATTTTTCTATCATCGAAAATTATTATCAGTGTTTACCATTTTATTTCAAACATTGATGTAGGAAAAATACTATGAAATTAAATTCTTAGTAATTTGTCTTGTTTCGAGTGCACCATCCTACGATTTTTATTGATTAAATTATTTAGAAAAAAAAATCTACATCCAAAAGGAATTTATATATCCAGTCTAGCATATGTGGATGGATGTACCTTCACTAAATCAAGAGACATAAAAGAAGAGGTCAATTTAGTTCAATATTTTTAGTAAATAATAATGTGATAAATGATGATTACATCAATTATGTGTCATTCAGTATGATATTTCACAAGATAATGAAACCATATTACATGTTTTGTGTTTATAGGGGGTCTTCACTACTATGACTATTATTTATCTCCATAAGGGTTGATGTGTATCTAGACATCACTCCTAGACTATTAATAATATTCACTACTATCAAGATAAGGCCCTAGAGGTTCACACACATAGTATATTCAAATTTATGGCCTATTTTTTGAATATGAGTTTAATTAATGGTCTATCCAACAATGATACTTGGTTGATGTTTGAGTTTATATGATTTCCATGAATTAAGAATTTTCAATTTCTTAATACATAAAATATATAGAATAAAGTAAATTTACAAAATGTTATCCAAACATATTAAGGGAATACATGGGAAATATTTAACAAATTGAAATTATTTTCATTTTCAAGAACTGTTTAATATTTATTGGAATGAATAGTATAGTTAATTTCATTATTTTATCATGTAATTTATTTTATTATATTAAAATTAACAGATGCGAATATAATTGAAGTTTATGAAACTTTTATATAGATGTAACATTTTTTTTCTTTATTTTGTGGGTAATGCAGAACTGGGGGTCAGGGATCCATTTTCGGGTATTTTATAGCTCGGTATATATGTGATAGGAGGCTCTCATTATAAGTAAAATTCATTACATGAATTACATACCCACTCTCTCATATTTTTTCATCCAATAGATATAATCTATTGATTCATGAAACTGATACGAGTTTAAAATAATGTATTGATGGACCGACATACCATTAATCATCGAGAAGTAGAAGGATATGCCATGTTTCAAATATTGATCCTTGATTTACACATTCATAACTGACATAAAGTTTTGACAAACATGTGAAAAACATATATAGATCTGACCTCGGATCCTTTGAATAACAATAACTTAGGATGAGTGGTTTTTGAATTCACCATCAAATTAAATGAGGTAACTTATTTGTTATATTTAGTATTGTTGTTAAATAAATTCAAGAAATATCCATGACCTTTCATACTGGTATATGCATCATTGGAATGAGATAGTAACATTGATATGTGATGAAATTTTTTAGGTCCTAGACCCATATACATATATTGAGAACCATGGGCACCATTGGGTCCAAATGATTTAAAAAAGATTCCAAATTTATAAAATTATTTTAAAATGATATAAAATGTCTCCAAGGACCAATTTAACTTTTTTTATGAATTAAAATTAGGGAAAATTATTTTAATTAATTTAAAATTCCATTAAGTATAACTGATCAAATGATTAATTTTATATCATGTGTATATTATGTAATAAATGGTATTTATAATATACTGACCAATGTATGTTTTCATTTTAATTTATTTATTTAATTATTTAAATTTCATGAGATGTATATAATAATAAATCTATTTTTATCATTTTTTACAACTTCTCCACAAATATATATATATATATATCTTTGCATCCTGAAGAATTTTTGTCCATTTATTTTTTTCATTATTCAGTGTATTCATAAAATGTCAAAAATGATTTCATTTACACACCATTTCATGATGAGGCAATATTCTATAAAACTTGTGATTACATTGCACTGGAGTTAGAGCTAGGATATGAGTCAGTCATGAATTCTCTATTTTTCATATAAGTTCATGGTTAATCTACATAAAAAATTGATCAATTAGTACAAAACAGTCAAGAGAAGTGACATTATTTATTCAATATATTCATTCCTTATTATACTTTTGAGAATATGCTTATTTACAATATCATGAAAAATAATAAATTAAAATTTATAGAGTAAAAAAAATTAATATGTGACGAATGTTTTCCATTTACAATACTATAAATTTTTGAGAATGATTGAATGGTATATGAATATTTAATATAAAGTGTTATTATTCATTAATAATTTTAAAACCCCAAAAAGAAATATAAATTCATAATTCTTTCGAAGTATTTAATTCGAGTAACATAGGGTTTATGAGATTCTTGCCACCCATAGTTGAGCATGCCTCATACTACTGGAGAGTTCTAATGAATGATATGGGTCATCATATCTAATGATGGTAGAAAATATTATCCTGATATTTCTTGTTTACACATTAGAAGAAAAAATTTGATTAAATCATGTTTTCGGTTTAAAGAGTATGGCACTCCACTAAATATTTCATTGAGTCCTATGTTAATATGGTTCCCCAGTCAAACTTTTACGTTCAAACTCTCTTAGTTTTGATATAGATATTGGTTGGACAAGGAAGAGTGGTTTTATGGTTCCATGCACTAGAATACTATTGAATCAATGTATTATGATTCTAGTAGTTAGGAATATTAGTCTTGGATAAAATAATGAAATACGTTTAATTATTTACTTATTATTTTCTAATCAATAAACATTATAATATTTCTAATCTATTTTTCTAAAATTTTATTGTAAATCCAATTTAATATCACTTATACATTTTGATACATATTAGACAAAGAACATATCCTTACCATTATAGAATAAATGTTGAAAGAGTTTCAGATGAACCCAAAGGACATGGATGAATATATGATGTTGTATCTTCTCAATTACGTCTATAAGGATAATGTGAAGTCAGAAATAAATGATATTTTGATCAAATGGATCCCGTATATAACAGTATATGGAAATCAAGATGTTTATAATATACAAAAAATAATAATGTACATGCAATGACAAAAATAATTTTCATTCAATTTTAATCAAAAACCTTTATATAAACTCATTATCTTATCATTACCACCGAGTTTATCCCATTAAATTATGATTTATTAACCTAATAGTTTGGTTAAAAACTTCTTTATATTTTCAGAATGTTATCCCAAGAGGAAAAACATTTAATAAACATTAAATCATTAGTTATTACAAATAAAATAGGAATGTACACATAAAAAGGACAATTTCATTTACACAAATAAAGGTTCATTAAAAAAATTTATGAAACCATAGAATAAAATAGTGAAATTTAGAGGATTGAATAATAAGCTATGTGATTCATATGTGCAAATATATATCACTAAAACAGAAATTTCATTGAATTTAACAATAAAAAGAAACATGATTTTAATTATTGTATATTCAACATGAAATGTATAATTTCCTTGATAATCCTTTACTATTAAATAATATATTCCCTTAATTGTTTGTCTCAAAATATGGGACCATGGTAGTTATGAAACATTACAAAAATTCCATGATTATTCTTCAAGAAAATAGGAAATGATGATACATACATCAGCAATGAGATGCACACAATTTTATAACTAGGTGAATGATTTTTGTAAAACAATAAATTTTTTTGTAATTCTTTGAGAACATTAATGAATTAATATCTTGTTTATTACTTCATATAAAACAAATAGATAATTAATGCAAGATTCATTAGAAATAGATAATGAATAGAAAATGTAAGACATATTTATACCTAGTTTTGGAAAGATATATCTTTATCAATTAAAACTATGTTGTTTTTAAGGATACATATAGTAATGGTTTTAGACTATTTATAGTTATATATCTAAGGTCTTATCAAAAAAATTATAATTAAGGATTTGAAAAATAATCATTTCATAATAAACGTAATCCATCTAGATTTTTGAATTAGTTCAGCTAGATAGATTAAAATATTATAACGTTAATATAGATATTAATATAATTCATAATATGTTTTTTTAGTTTAATTGAATATAATATTAAATTAAGAAAAATGTGTGGTTTAAGATACGAGTTTATTTAGGCCCATATTCTAAAAATTATATTCATCATGCATCCGTCCTTTATGAAATATAGAGAGGATTTATTTCTAAATTCACATTTCGTAATATAATTTAATGTTATTATGTTAGTAAGGGGGATCAATAATGATTCATACATGAAAAAAAATTTAATAAAATTTTCCATGGAGTAATTATTAAATAAACATATCCTTAAATACATTAGGTCATGATGTAATTAAAGGTAGAATCAATGTTGAGACTTATATGTTTTATAGAAACAACAAACACAATCGAGACATACATCATAAACAGTAGTGTTATCCTATAATTATATTCCATCCATATGTTCCAATGGATTTCTTATGAGTATAGTATGAAATAAATTAATTATATTTAAATTATCATTTGTTTTGTTTCAAATAATTTTTTAAGACTGTTAAAAGGCATTGATCAAGAAAAACTAATAGTTATTCTTCTGTAATTATCTGAATGGTATGTAAAGAAATTATATAAATTTGTAGGATATAACGATTATTGTAAAGTGATAAACATTATTTCATTAATAGTATGCACTTATCAATATGAGATTGTTGGAGAATGAATGATTTGGATTAATTCTATGATAAAAATGAAAAACTAATCTATCATAAGAATAAGTTCCACATGAGATTTTTGAAAATGTAATACTCCAAAAAACATACATCATTTGAAGAATGGAACTATATTGGTGGTTATAAATTCACTATATAAGATTATTATTTATTTATTGGGAATAATGGATCATGTACTTTCTTAGTAAATGGAAATGAGCTACGATCGAAAAGTACAACTAAAATTCAATAATGGATTCCATATATCAATTTACATGGTCATAATATTTTTAATGATTATAATCGTGATATATGAGTGAATATTAAAGATATTTAACAAAATCTTGGTCATTTTTGAAAAAGGAAGCATGATTAATAATCAAAAGAGATGTGTCCCTAATCAAAGGAAATGAATAAACAATTACAAAAATTATATTGGTTAATCGATAAAAAATTAGCCTGCCAAAGATACATTATATGATCATTTTTTTAATTTCATTCCATGACCTCTTTTCTTGGAATGTTTCTTTAAGATAAAACATAAAATATTATAGGACACCATATAATTCCATTATGGGAGGGAATTTTCTAAAATCCAATTATTTATTTAATTATGAAACATAGTAATAGAATATTCAGAGCGATTTATTTTTTCCCTTGTTTCATCATGATTTTAATGGGATTGAAATATATTTTCATGATTTTTTGACATAAAAATGAAAATAGTTATTCACCATACTAAAAGTTCAAAAAAAAAATGTAACTCACCAAAGAATGAATTAAAGTAGAAAACTAGGTTATTATGTTCAAGATCTAATTAGGTGTATATAAAGTATTTGTTATCACATGTCAATGTATATATTAAGTCATGGTATTGGAAAATAAAATTAAGAACAATTCGAGCGAGAATTTTCACGAACTTTACGTGTCATATATCTCTCCAAGAAGGCATGCATGTGACATGAGAATATTATAGTGGTGATAATGATTCCATAAAAACTAGAAATGGATCTATAACCTATTATATGATATGTAATTTATATGATACAAACAAAATACACATTTTTGTAGATTAATATCAATACCTCACATGATAATTACACTATAAGTAGTAAATACTATCATATTGTACTTGAAATAGTATAAGGGGTCTGTTCATAGTACATAGAGAAGAAGGGATGCTAGTTTTAAGGGAAAAACTAGTATTAATTTATATACATATGACGTAATATCATATTCAATATTAACTGATGAGAAATATAGGCTCATTCAATCCACAAATATCTATATCTAGAAATATCGAGTGCATTGTAGATTCTACTAGAACTATGAATGTAGTGTAAAATATGTAATTAATTGTACCAATTCGTCGAATCGGACCCAATAATTTTGTTATTTTCATTATATAAATTATTTTAATCTTTCTATAATGGTATTATCCATGATTTCCAGATTTGATAATAGAAAAAATTAATATATGTGGGAATATCATATCTTGAGGAATCTTACTCAAGGAGTAAATGTTGGATAAATTATTATAGCCACACAATGAAGATGTGGGATGTGAAATAACATAATACAAAACTCAGTATAATCATGATATTATCACATGATATCTAACAAGGATAATTGAATGGGTAGATACATTTAATGTTGGAGTTTTGTAAAAGTCACTCTTCTAAACAAAAGATGAACATTAATTTTGAACTACCATATCATGTATATAGTGGTTTGATCATGATTTTCACATACAATGAAATTATGGATTATTTTTTTCTATTATTTACATGGTAATTTCTATAGATTGATTGGAATATCAAAAGGATATAGTTGTTCTCAGAATATAAGGAGAAACTAGAGATACAATGAATGTAATATTACATTTATGTCATATGGTCTATATTCATCATCTTGATTGGAAAAAGATAGTGTTTTACCATCAGTTTATGGGGTCTCACAAGAATTTAGACACCCTATCATGATGTTCTCACCATGTGATCTTGATTTGATGAGATCATGAGGACTATCCTACCAAATAAAACATAACATTTTTTGGGTTCAATTGGTCGTTCATATTCTTGATTTCCTATATTGGACTCTAGTATTGAGATTATTATCAATGTATTAAATATTATTACATTTGATGATTCATTATGAGAATATAAAAATTTATTCCATGGAATGGTGGCTTCTATTTGGTGCTATATTTGTTGCATGAAATTGGTAGAATGATCAAAATAGAAATTTTTATTTTAAAAGGAAGCAATATCTAGATCTCACTTGATCATGATGGTTATACCTCTTTTAAATCCAAATAATTTGGAGAAGATGGAAAGTCCATCTAGTGTGTTCAAGAAATATTAATGTGTGAAATGATGATGACCTCATATATATATCCTCTGTTATGATAGAATGTGATTCAATGATATTGTATTACATGGTGTGTCTTTCTGTGAGGTTATTATTGCTATGATTATTAGTTATCTCCTTAAGAGACTTTGTGGGTTTCTAGAATCAACTTATGGCCTATGAAGAGTGGTACCATATATTGATTTAATGTCCTAGAGGGTCACACACTTTCATGATAATTTTTTTTTTCATATTCTTATGAATTAGAGAGTATGACATGGTAGACCAAGACATGAGGTTTATTTTTGTTAGAGATTGAACAATCACATTGAATAAAACAAATTCATATTATTTGAGTTTATAATAATTTTTTTGAATTTCATTTTTAAAATTATTCACATGATAATTTGTGAATATATTGGAAAATATTTAATGAATCCATATTATTATAATCATCAATGTTCATTTAATATTTAAAGGAACGGTGAGTCATGTTAATTCTCACTTTTATCACATAATATATTTTATTATTTTAAAATAATGTGATAAAAATATAAATGATGTTTATGAAAAAACTATTTGGTTAGAATATGTCATGTATTCCTTATTTAGTGGATAATTATTATTAGGTGGTTGATGATCCATTTTTGTTATATTATTCCCTACAAAATTATTGATTGTAGGCTATAATTTGGGGTACTATTGATTTAATGAATTTTAGAGCCTCTCTCGCATCCCTCCCAAATACTAGAGAGAGTATTTGTTGATCCATAAAAGCCATCCGAGTTATAATTATTAGATCAAAGGATCGATGAAAAGGTGAGGACTAGGACATTAGATGCTTCATAAAATCTCTATGATATCACCCAAATTATGAGGATCAATGTTACTTAATACAATCAAATCACATGTTGATGATCTTGAGTGATCCTACCTCATTTCCTTCAAAAACCATTTACTAATATGAACAACACATTTTTAGTTGGCATTGGTTGTTCATATCTATGAGCACGTTTATTAAAAACTAAATCTAATAATAGTATCAATTTATATCATTTTACAGAAAAATGGTGAAATATCAAAACCATGATGTTTATGTCATGGTGAAGTAGCTTGGGTTTGGTGAACCATTAGTTTCCTGAAATTGATGATGTTTTGAATATTAAAATTTTTACATAGAAATGACGTTATATCTCTGGTATAGTAGATCAAGATGGTAGGGCATTAGATAAATCTACTGACATTATAGAAGAAGATAAGTCTATAAAATAAGGTCAATGAATAATAAATCAATAAAATATGGTGGAATTTTGTATGTGTCTTTATTTATCATATATCATTAAAAAAAATTATATTACATAGTTTGTGTTCATAATAGGTTTTCAATCCAATGATTATTCTTTATCACATTAGGTAATTTGATAGGATTTTAGACTCCACTCCATGTCTATGAATAATGATCAATATTATCCAGAGTAGCGTCCACAGGGTCACAAACATAGTGTATTAAATATTCTGGCCTATTATTATGAATAGAAGTTTATGAATGAGTGGAATCCATGATGGGGTTTGAGTGAGATTGAAATCCCAGTAACAGAATAAAAAAAGAAAAACATAACATGTTATTCAAAAGTATAATAAGATATTATAAAAGAAAATACTCATTAGTAATCACATGGGAGAATAATATAAACATAATGGTATCATAAATTCAAGGAAATAGAGGAAATGTGGTAGAAACTTAAAAAATGACATAAAAATAATTCCAGGATAACTTCCATGAAAACATCACATTTTTGACAAATACCCAAAACAGGTTATGTGTTCTCCATAATAAAAAACATATCATCTCATATGGAAAAAACATTACCCATTTCATTGGATAATTAACTAAGAAAACCAATCAAAACATGTTGTTGAATATTTATTCCATAAAAGGGAAATCAATCATATGGAATAAACATATTAATTACCCATAAAAATAAAATTTCTTTTAAAATACATCCTTATATCGTAATTAAAGTCGATTTCATAACAAAATAATTATATGAATGATAAAAATGATTGTATTTCCCCATAAATTAATGGTAGAATAATATAGGTATATATTTAATAGAAATATATATATAATTTAGAGTAATTTCATAGTATTATATAGAGATAAATATATATACAGGGTGATACTGAGTCTGAGAGATAATGGTCATAACCCAATGAAAAGGGTGGATTAGAGAGATCCCTTACATCAAGAATGGCTCGTCTTGTGTGTTCCTTAGCATCTTGGATAATAATATTATGTTAATTTTTTATGTTATTAATAACCATTTCAATTTATATTATTATTTTCATTTTATTTATTAATATTTCTTATTCAATTTCTTAATGAATTAATTTCATGTTAGACATTTTGATGATATTCGTATCATATGTTCAAAATTTATTCAATAGGTTGACTAAGGTCGATAAAGCCATTATTTTATCATCTAAATAAGTATAATAAAGAAATAATTAACATAACTATATATTAATTTTAATTTTAAAACATACCCTTAATTTTGGTTATGAAAAATGAACTTTGTTTGAATCATGGAGATTGTATATCATATGTAAGAATTAGTAATGTTTAAAATTTTCAACAGTCATTATAGAAAGAAGGTAAGTATTATTTAATATTTTATGAATGGAAATTATATAATAATTATCATATAATTCTTTTAAATACAATTATATAAACCATACAACTAATTCCTAAATGATAAATAGATCTCATTACTTCATGTAGGTGGTAATACACACATACACATGAACAACATTATCATTTTTCAATTAATATATTGGTGATAAAATATATGTTATATTAATTTAAAATAATAAAAATTATTTCAAGAATTTAAAAAATATATATGTTTGTATTATCATATATAAGTGTCAAATACATCATTATATCCATCCTTGAATGGTTGTGAAGGAAAATGAATTGTATCGTTTCACGAGGAGGTAGTATATTGTATATAAGAATGATGGGTTTTTTTCAAGATTGATCGAAGAGGGGATGAATATTGGTTATTATATCAAAATAAAAACATATATATATATGAAGTATTAATGTATTATTATTTTAACATATTTTAATAATGATTCAATAATTAATAAGAATAAATAAAATTAAAACACTAGATTAAGAATTATACCTCTTCTTTTGACAACCACTTAAGGTTTAGAACAAAATATTTACAAGGATTGGTTTTTTTTGATTGATCCCAATGTGTGTAGTGTTTTTAAAGGGATGTGATTATGTTATTTGGGTTGGTATTTTATGATCCAAATGGTTTCTTACGTTTTAAAAAATGTACAGAGGAGGTTCCCAATAACAAGTGAGGGGAGTGTCAATCTTGGAATTTCATAAAGTATTAAATTATTATAAATTAGTTTTTTGTAAAATTGATCTAAAAATATATAATTATAAGATAACATGAGGACGAATGTAAATTCTTTAAGCCAATAAAATTTAGAAGAGTTTTTTATAATCTTTTTAGCCATATTGTTTTATCTAAAAATGTGTTATCATTTTTTGATGATTTCCCTTGTAAAAATGTTTTTTTTAATATTTAGTAGTCTTGGAAGTTACCATAAATGAGATATTGGAGCATAAATGTACAAGATATTATATTTTAAACAATAAAAAAATTCTTTACAAATGATTGTATTTTTAGGAATATAATATTTTTAATAAAATATTATTAATTGGAAAATATCATTATTTTCATTTTTTGAATAATTAATTTTTGTGACATTCTAGAAAACATGAATCAATGGAATTAAAATATAATAAATTAAAATAGATATAACTAGTTATATTTTTGTAGAACAAGAGTGACACACATTATTTCAAATAAATTGCATTACTATTAATATTTTTACAAATATTTATTTTATTTTTCTATTAAATAAAAAACGATTTGTCTGTGTTGGGAATGAATTGATGGTAATTATTTCAGCCCCTATAATCAGAATTAAATTCCCATTTAAATTATTTATACCTAAAATGATTTTCTAAAACCATGAATATTTAATTATCCCATTCAAAAAATATTATAGACTTTAAAATCAATAATGTGACAGTTACGCCTTTAACTTTTACTTTTATAAAGTTCAAAATCAATGCAATATGGAAAAAACGGAAATATTTAAGATTCTTTGATTGAAATTTGTAAAAATCAAAAATATAAGTCGGAAAATATATGTTGTAGGGTCAATTTTTTTTCTATATAATAATATATTATACAATAATTACATTATTTACCCATATGATGCTAATAAATTTTTATTATAGTTTCTATTCGTAATGCATAAAATAAAAGGTCCATTTTTTAAAAAAATTGGACTTCCTTTTTCCAAATAGTTAATTACATTTTTATGTTTATTTCTAAAAATTTTCAACATTTAATAATAAAATATACTTCCAAGTCGTGATGAAAAACATGTTTTTTTGAAAACTACCTTCTAATGTATAAAACTTTTCTAATACAAAAATCTAGTATAAAGGTAAATCAAATGTAATTAATTATATTAAATATATCCAAATAATAATTATGTTTCATTTAAATAAAATTGAAATAAAATATATTACATAATTTATTATATTGAAATGTCAGTTTTACAAAAAAGCATTATTTTCACTATTTATATAAAAACCAATCATTTCAAAAAAATCTAATGTTTCACCAAAAGATAAATTTTCTATGGTAATTTGAGAATTTTAATGGTTTTTATAATATAAAATTTTTAAATTTTCTTTAAATTAATAAAAAAAATTCTCATAAACAGAATTTTTTTTGAATAAAACAGATTTTTGAAGAATAAAATGACTTTACTAAAATTTGAGTGATTATATACCAACAAATTATATATAGTCTGTAGAACCATAATGTATATAAAATGAATTAGTTATTTATATTGATACTCAGAAATATACATACTAAGTTATATCCGTCAAATTTAAATAATAATATTTCATTGTACTTTTTGGATCAGTGTTGGGTGTTTTATATTATATCGAACATGGTATTATTTTTAAATAATAAAAGTGTTACAATATAATACCCGTAAAGGTTATATATCCAATAATCATTTATTTTCCAAAAACAAACCTCCCCAAATATCATTATTCGCCTTATAAAACAATCAAATAAGACATATAAAAAGTATATATGTCTATTAACATTTGTTCATCCCTAAAATTATAAATCATTGATTATATTTGTTAATCATAAATTATCCTCAACTGATAACATCATGACTTCAAAATTTATCCATACATTACTATGATATTACTATAAATCCATATACCTACACTCTCATATATTATGCTAAAAACGAAATCCTTATATACTTTCTTTGACACCAACTAATAAAACCCAAATTAAATTATTCATAATTAAAATATCAAAAACCAACAATTAATAACATTCTTACACAATTCCATAAGTGTTTAGAATTTTATAGAATATGGGAACACACATTCACTAATGAGACACATAACATTCTCATCAAATGGTTTTTCCAATAATAATACCAGATTATTATTTCAAATTAATTATTCAAAATCTAAAAAAATTATATACCCATTATAAAATTCTATACATATCATAATTAATACTTTTCTTATTAAATTGAAGAAACAGAAACATAATAAAGGTGAGATCAAATGCACAGAAAGTTAAATCAAATGAATTAAAAATGAAAGATCATAAGTGATCAATATATTAACCGAATGTTATTAGAACATGATGAAAATCTAGTTTCATATCATAATAAATTCATACGCAAAAAAAACATGTTTACTAAATCCGGATTCATGGAATAAGACATTAGATTATAGAAGATTCATTTTATTCAAAAATCATGATCCATGTGAAATTAATCATTTCATAAGTAGGCTAATAAAAATCATAAAAATCACATCATACAATGATGGTATCTTGGGGAATTATATTATATACCCATTTTAACTATAATTTCATATATAATGTCATAACATATAATAAGTTATTTCAAATCAGCATTCTTCTAGAGAGTAAATCATTACCCAATGAATTAGAGAGCTATATCTTGGACTCAACCATCACTGTCTATAATTTCAATGAAACAATGCTTGAACAAAACACATAAAGGATTTAATATTACAATATAATGAATAAAAAACATATCATTCCTCCCAAAAATCTGACAATACAAGAAAATTGATCCTAGAATAATTAACCAATGAAAAAAATGGTTTTCATATTGAATTAAATAAAATTTCATCATAATACATCTAGAGAATGGATGTGGATGGTATCATAATAAAATAACCCACTGGAGAATAAGAAATAATTATAAATGTAACCAAACATGAAATAAACATTTATAAACTCATTAGAACTATGAATTTAAAAAAATATCATTTTCACTTATTTACCATTAAAAAAATAGAAATTGACAACTCAATGGGAGAAAAAATTACTTGAAAATGTATAAAACATTTCAATGAAAATTAATAATGATTAAATTAAATATTCTAATAAAAATGTGATCAAGTGATAAATTTTAAAAACTATTATTTCAACCTTTCTAAAGAGGTTTTAAAGTAACATATTCGAATAAAATTAAGAAAATGATGTTTAAAAACATTTAAAAGAAATTAAAAAACCACCTAAAAAATCATGAAATATTTTAATATTATAAGAAAAAATAATTCAAAATTGATTAATGGTATTCACATTGAGGAGAAATATTTTTGTAAAGACATTAAAATTTTTAAATAAAGGATTTTAAATAAAACACATTACATCTATCAATTTCAAATCTACCTTAAAAGAGTCTATAATTGACTAATATTGAAATAAATGTATTTTTATTATAATTTTCGTAAATGAAATTATTTTGATATATATACATAATACTATTGGACGAAACTAATTAATATACAACATATCCCCATGTATTGGAAATTGAGATAAGGAATCTGATACACCATTAGTTAGGCTTGAATGAAATTCCATTAAATTAATGATCATGATATTATTATTTAAAACACATGATATAAATTAAATTATATTTCAAAATAAATTCATGAAGTATTATGTAAACTATATAAAATAAAACATTTTTGATAACATGAAACATCTCTTAAGGAATTGTAATACAGACAAATAAACCCTTATAACTTCAATAAAATTTTAATCAAAACCTCACCAAAGGAAGAAAAATTAATAGATAATTAAACATCATAAATAATGATTTAATAATAAAATACTATTTCAAATAGGTATAATTTACACAAAATAAATATAAATATATTCATATCATGAAACATGTCTCAATGTTGGATGTTTTTTATTAGAAACACTTACCACAGAATTCCACTAATTCAAACGTGACCCAATATCCCCATATAATCATTTAAGATTCATTATAAATATATCTATCAGAAATATTTTAATATTTTTATTATTATATAATTTTTTATTATATTTTACAATTACTCATTAATTAATAACTAATTTCTAAAAACCAATATTTATGTTTCAAATGTCCCTTTTTTCATCATGTTTTGATATAGAACATCCAAGTCCAATTCTTTGATCACGTTTTGATCACCACATATTATAAATATCAACATTATTCATTAAATTAACTTTTAAAACTATCAATGTAAGGTGTTGAAATAAAATTAAAAGACAATTTTCATGTTGGTGGCAATTCTCATGTGCACATAGGCATTGTTTTCATTTTTCTAATAGATAAAATCAAAATAAATTACATTATATTTTATATATAAAAAATAAAATTCTAATATAAATATCTTATTTAATTATTTAATCAATCTTTATAACTATCCATGAGAGGGAGTTATGAGAAACTAAATACTCTATTCATGGTGGCTATTTTCTGCATGTACACAAGGATGATGTTTCCATTTTCAAATTGATTTAAAGGAAGGTAAATAATAGTTTTTCATAATCATTATGAAATTTTATAAAAATAATAACACTTTTTTTTATGTTTATAGGCTTATACAAAATTTTTTGAAGTTTATTGAAGAAAGAAACAAGGAATATATTTGTCAAAAAAATTAACCCTTATATGGATATTCTCCATTGCATCTCTCTTTAGCCCCACACTTGTCAGTGTTTTGGTGGTAAACCATGTTTTTCATGGATATGGATATGGGAAGTGATTTGGGGTGATATTGGATGTGATAAAATGAATAATGTTTACTGATATGATAGGAGAAGGGGGATCCTTTTATATGTGAGAATAGGGTAACTCTTATAAGTAGTCTCAACATAAAAATATGATAATTGTATTTTTCATGCTAATGTAGTGAAACGAAATTAAACTATGGGATATTTATGTCAAAATAAACTCATTAAATCATTAAAATGTATTTTTTGACATTCTACACCTTGTCACTTTGTTTAACCAACTCATTAACCCATTTAACCCTTAACCTAGTGACTAAATTTAACTATTGTAACTAAATTTTATAACTACAAATGAAATGTTAATTATGAGATAAACATGAATATGATGATTCCAAATATAGAATAAATTTTTTATAGTTATATTTATAAACGTAGTAAAAATTACAATTAATATAAGTACACAAAATACAATGAAAATTAATTTTGATGAAAAATTATTTGAAACCATATAATTAGATAGTGTTAGAAAAATTATATATAGAATTTATACCCTTGAAATTTATTTGTTTATTAATAATATAATTATATTATTGTTACGTTAAAACCAATACATAATTGAATTAGCCCTTTTAAAAACACAATTCATGAAAAGGATAAATTATATTTTTTATTTGAATAAAACATTAAATGGGTTTCAATATATGTAAAATTTGTATAAAATTCTATTTTAAAATTTTAAATGATTTATTTTACTCTGTAATTATATATTTATTACCAAAAAATATTATATTAACATTAATGTCATTTTAATGTCGCTTTGATGTCATAAAGGTGACACTATTTGTAAACATAATATTTTCAAAATTTACAAAAAAATCAACAAATTCAGAAAAATAGCAAATATTAATCATAGTATAATTTTAATTTGATTACGTATAATATTATTTCAATTTTAAAATATAAAAATTTTATCATTTAGAAATATACCTTAAAAATAAAATATGAAATTATTTTTAGAAATATGAGTTTTAAAACTATAAATGTTGTTAAAATTATATCATAAAAATTATTATTTACTACTATTCTCTTTTTTTCAATTATATTTTTTCTTAATAGTACATTAAAAATTCCTAATTTTATTTTAATAAAAATGTACAATCTACATTAAAAATAATTATTTGAAAAAAAATATAAATATTAAATTTTATTAATTATTTATCCTCTATGAGTAAGAGTTTTTAAATTTATTGTAATCGCTTTATTTAATATGGGTTCTTTTATTTGTAAAAATTTTATATTTTTATCACCAAATATGTTGTGGCTCATTGCAGTTAAATATTTCTTATAAAACAAGCTATTTGGAAAAGTTATTATTAAAGGGTAATTCCATATTAAAATCTTGTGGTACTATAAATATGACCTGATTGTTTATTATGAATAAGGACAAAAGTGAGATTCATATATCTGAATTCATTATGAAATTTCATATAAATTGAATAATATAAATCTAAAATAGAAACCTATTCTTTTTTAGATATATTTAAAGGCTACAAGAAATAGTATTCAGTGGATACTTGAAAGTGAGTCTTTATCCCACATTATGGATAACATGAACCTACTCAAGAAAATAAAAATAATATTTAGTGGAACTATTAATTATTTAAATAATTGACCATTGAAGATTAATGTGAATGGTAAGAATCTTCTACACATTAAAAAAAATTAAACTCAATAATTCTCTCCATGTTGATGTAATTGATGCAATTGTTTTTGGTATGATAGTTATATTAAATTGGATTGGTGGAATATTCAACCTCAAAAGTTGTAACATCAATCGAACATCTGAAAATTCTAATTTTTTAAGGATGGGGAACAAAATGTGAACTTTTATTAGATTTGAAACAGTGAGAATAATTTTCCCTTATTTATAGAAGAAGCAAACAGTTTATGGAAGAGGAGGCATTGTCACATTAATCAACATAGTATAGAGAATTTATTAAAATTAAAAGATAATTTTTATATTCCTATGCTGAATAGAAATATATAAAATATTTGTGATTTGTTCTTGATAGGTTATATTTTTTTTGAAATTCTTTCTGTTCAGATAATATGTGAGAAACAAATCTATCAAATATTATTCACACTAATATATTGGGTCCAATGTGTCATGTGGAATGTTATGGTGAGAAATATTTCATTATATTGTTTGATTACTATATAGGGATATGGGATGTTTATTTTTAAAAATATGGGATTTATAGAAGGTATTAAGACATTCCAAAGAATATAAAAAGGTGAAACTAGAAGAACTACAAAGATTATATGGTCCCAAAATGGAACTAAAAATACATCCTTTACTATTAAAAAATATATATAACCCCATGGAATACATCATGATATTTTAGAGGCGATGACCCTTTAATAAAAAAGAGTCATGAAAAAGAAGAAATAAATGGAAAATAATAGAGTACATTTTTTTATTGAATTTGGAATCCCTATTCACTGTTGGCGAAGTTGTGCAAGTGGTTATATACCCTCTAATTGAACACTTCTAAATCTTGAAGAGTAGATGATGTCATATGACATTTATCATGGAATAAACCTTCAATTAATAGTCATAGATTATTTAGAATAAAATATTTTCTTCATAATAAATAGGTAAATCCATTAATATATGGTGATTTTTAGGATGAATGTATATTTTCAGCTTCATCATAAAAGGGAAAATACTATAAATGATTCAAAAAAGTATTAAAATATATTATTTATAGCTGATTTGAATTTTATTGAAAATAAAAAAATAATGAATTTTTTATTTTTTTGATGTTAATAATGAATGAGATGTTTAAATAATTTATTTGAGAGAATATCATAATCCCCTAATAAAAAATGATTTTGAAGTTGACTCATATGATGTAAATGATGTTGAAGTGTGGAAAACTGTGACATAAGAATTAATAATTTGAATTGGAATTTATCCATTAAATATTGTTAGGGTTAAATCTTAACAAATATTGGAGTTAATAACGAGATGAATATTAGATAATTCTCTACAATATGAGGTGAATCCAAAATTATTTAGAGAATAAATAAAGGATAAATCATGTGTATAAAATTTTATTGAAGATATTCACTAAATAAATAGTAATAAAACATGGGAACTCTTAAACACATAGACACATGATAATCTCATTTATTACAACATGGGGTTTCAAAAACAAGCTTGATGAGTATGGAAGTTCATTCAAAGAAACAATGGTCTCTGTGTAAAGGATATTCTCTTGTTAATATATTTAATATTAAGGAAACATTTTCTTTGGCGTAAGAATGTAAATATGAAGACTCCATCAAGAAATTAATTTTCTTATAATGTTCATGTACTTGTAAATACAACACTTCTAAATCTAATAATGAATAATGAAGTCATTTTCATTTAACAAATGGGATTACATATTGAAAATGTTGATATAAAAGGTTTTTCAAATGAAAAGTAATATATTTTTCTTAACTAATGATCCTCATTATTTATATGAATTAATGGATACATATCTATGAATCATGGTGTTCAATATGGGAGGTTTTGATCATAATAATTAAGTTAAAGTCTCAAATAATGACTTGTTAATGATTATGGATTATGAATATGATTGTATATTATATAAATTATACAATAATTCAATTTGGGATTTTTCTCAATTAATGAGTTATAAATTTGAGATATAAAATAATGTATAATTAACATACTTCATTTGTATATAATTTTATCACAATAAATGTAATACATTCATCAAACAAGATAAATGTGCAAGGGGATATTAATGAAATTTATAACGGAATAATGAAAAGTGGGTCAAATGTGGTAGTATAGGAAATGAAACATAGGAATATTGGGTAATGTGAGGGATTGGACATCACTTTATTTAGAATAATTATTGATATTTTACTCAATCTTATAGTTACCATGCATGATAATTTTTTCCCTTCCTTTGGGGTAGTACAATATCAATGTTTTCTAATGAAATAAAATTTCCCATTAGTGTAGAGGATAATAAGGTATAATCAGGGGACACTAAATAAAGATTTTGTTTTTGAGGGTTTAAATATTTTAATTTATTATACTATTCAGATGATGAATGGGAAATTAATATTATGGATTGAAAATCAAAAAGTATTTGTGATTTCATTATTTAAATGATGTGTATTAGCTGGCATATAAAAAAATATGTTATTGTATCATAGATAGTAACTATGGAAGAATAAAATTTTAATGTTTGTACTTTACTTTGTTTATGTGGATGAAGAAGTAGTTATAAAAGATAGGGTAAATGATACAAACACTAATTCCAATTTAGTGTGAAAATAATATTGTTGTTGAGTTAGTAAAGAAGCCAATACAACAATCTCCTACGAAAAATATTAATATTTAGAAAAAAATAATAAAATAAAATGTGGATAAAAATACTTCATAAATGGACATCGTTAAAAGAAAACAAGAAAATGTCTATATTAAACCATGGTTTCACATAAGATCAAAAAGAACCAGTCAAACCCTGGAGTGAATCCAATATTCTAAACCTAAATATAATCAAATAGGCCCATATCTCAATTTTTATAATATTTAATTTGGTTATTGTTTCATCAATTAGGTATTTATCTTCAGTTTGGTATAATAATACCAGAGAAGGCGCATTCAATGTGGAAATATAATAAAAATAGAGTTTTGATATGTAATTATAGAAAACATTAATATAATTAATTGTTTTTAATGTTTCTTATAATTATATATGACATGCGTTGTGTTATATAATTAATTTAAAAAATATTTTCCAGATTACCAATAAGTAATAATTTAAAATATTCTTTCAACTTCATAATAGTAAAAAAAACAATTCATTTTCAATGTGGGAGTAATATTGATGGGCTATGGAGGATGATATTTTTTTAGAGGTATCTAGATGAGATTTTCACTTGAGGGGATGTATTATTTAGAATGATTAAGAGGAAATGAAAAATATGCAGGTCTGACAACAACAACTGAAAGGGGAAATATTTTGTAACTATCAGTTGTAATGATTCTATTTTTTGATATTGTAATACAATATGGATTTATTTTAGTGAGTTTATAATATTATAATATTATTGTATTTTAGTTATGGTGAATAGAGATATGAATTAAATGTCTCAGGAATTGTGTGAACATGCTCTTGAGTAATATAAATATTTCATGCTACAGATATATGGGTCACAAACTGAATAGAGTTTCATGTTGTAAAAAATTAAAATACCCCAAATACATGACAAAAATAAAATGTTATATGAGTGCCACCTATGGGAAACATAATGTTTCATACTTTGAATGTATATAAATATCTTATTCCAGAACATCAAAAATATGTGACTTAGTGAATAAGACATTGGAATGAATTAGTTGTTTTGATGATATTAGTACACCCACATTATGAAGTGGAATTCATTTCATATCACATTTGGCATTTTCAAAACCTTATAAAGGGACAAGACTTTTATTTTTACGCATTTCCAAATCTATGTCAATTAATTTATGGTTGTTCCACAACTATTGGGCCCTAGAAATCTATATGTTCGTGATTCTTAAGCTTCACTTTGTTTAGCATCAGACATTATGTTCACAACAAGAATCATAATATTGTATCACAATTAACCTTGAAATTGAATAATGTTAAAATGGAAGCAAAATAGTTTCACAATGAGGTGATAAGTCACTCCATGATTTCCAATAATTAATTTTTTTGAATAGATGTAATACTTTGATAATCTTGTGGTTTTTTGGATATGAACAAAATACCCTTTCTAATTCTTATTGTGGGGATGAAATTTGAAATTATCGAATAGTAATATTTTATGTTCAAGTTTTTATAAGTTGATTTATGTTTAAATTTTTGAATATAAAAATTCTATAGATAAATGTAAATCTAATATATATATATATATATCAAATGAAATTATACACACACAATGAATATATATTGAAGATGATGAATAATTTTTTATTAGAAGTAGACTAAATTGATTATTTGGATTTATTTAGTTAAATATTCCATCACTAAATTATATTGATGGTGAGGATTATAAAAAAGTAATAGTGTGAATATCATTGATGATATGGAATTAAAGAGAAATGTATCATAGAGAACACCATATTTTCATTGGTGTTTGATATACATTTTCAGTCATTGTAAATTATACATTCATGTCAATATTATATATTTTATACTTATTAATAATAAGTTATTTGAATCAATAAGCATAGAATTTGTAATATAAGTGACCTTACAAAAAATATATTAATAAAAAATTACCAATTAGTAATTATCTATCATAAAACAAAATCATTAATATGTGACACTTTGATGTATCATTGTGCATGTGATCCAAGTAAAATCTTTATGTTTTTTCATATTTACATTAATATAATTGGTTTTTATTTTGTATGTTTAATTTCTTCAATTAGAGGTTTATTTTCTAATTGAAATGCATGATCCTACTATGATTTAAAAAAATTCAATTGTAAGTCACCTGAAATCCACCATCCCCCGAATAGGGTTTTCAATGAAACATCAGTTTATAGTAACCTATGTTTTTATGTGGAAGCATCTTATACATTTAGTATAAGTGGTAAATAAGTTTGCAAAAACATTAAAACATACGCTACATTCATCTGTCTTCCAATAGATAATATGTGACCATGTTTTATTTTTGGTGGATGGGATTGGATATTTTATTGTGATCATATAGGACTCCAAACTAAACAGAATCTTATTCCTCTAATATTGGTTCTCTCTTCAACATCACATTGTTTGTATGAATGAACAAGAATGAATAGATTCATTGGACACTAAGCGATCATCATGAATTCCAAACTCACATCAACATCATGTAACTTATTGTTTGTGATGTAGTGATTCCCACATGAACCCAAATTTTCCCTTCCTATAGTTCCAAAAAATTAATAACTATGCGATTTTAAACAAAAGAACACTATTCATATTCATTTTTCACCCTGAATGAGCCATAACATGAGCTTCATGATCATTCCATAATTTTTTCAGTGATGTTCGAGGAACCTTGACTCAAATTGATAAGAAAATAAAAAAAAATCATCATAGCTACAGACACCCATTCATATTATCTCAAGGTCTATAGATATGAATGACACTGAGCTATAAACATTAACCCATACAAAATAACCATATATCAACAAAATATATAATATAAAAATTTAAATATGTTTTTTATATTTTATTAAAAACAAGTATTAAATCAACCACATTTTATAGTCGTCACCTACTCAGTAACATTATGATGTATCAATTCAAAGTAACATGGAATTTTGCACCATAAAATATCAAACACTGAACATAAATGCATCATGTGTGATATTACAATAGAATAACCTATAGAGAATCTATAAGAGCCTTCATTAGATGAAGTAAACCCCAATCACATTAGTTTTTAGTATCTTGATAGCGAAATTTCCTATCAACTATGGTTCTGACGTCACAACCTATCTCTATATATTATCACAGACATGCCCCGTAAAACCAATGTTTAGCTCAAAAAATCTAGGGGAAATAGCTTATCTTAAAGAATTTGTTTCTTCTATTTAGTGAATAGTATAAACATTAATTATATACAATAAAAATAAAAAATTTCACATATCTCACTTGTTCGAACCATTCAATATAATCATGTTTTGTAATGTAATGTCAAACTAATAACTGAAGGAAATCTTTGTGTTTTTCTCATAATGATAATTTGAATATGCGTTTTTTTACCTTGTCATATGAATCACTATTAAGTTTAAAAGTGTCTCAAATATAGATAAAACCTCCAAGATGTGTGATTATATATTCATACAATAGTCCATTTAATTGAATTTAAATATTTTATAATTTATATGATTATATACATTTTTTTAACTTTTATTAAGAAAACAATAGAACTGGGATACTTGGTTATACCCACACACATAATGGAAAACCATACTATATTTAATTCATTTACTTTCATTTTTCTATTTTAATAGTATAATACTCTTTATGAACTCAGTTTACCCTATCCTTATTCTACTATTTTCTTTATTATCACAATATATTCTACATATGCATGGATTTTAATCTAAAAAACATTCTTGTTTAGAAATTTCTTTCAGTGATGGGTACCCGGGTATCAATACTATTTTACCTAAAAATACAACATCATCATAGTAAATGCACAAAAATAATGAAAAGTAAAAAAATAATTTCTATCCAAAAAAATTTCTAATAAATCAAAACTAATACTCTAATACATTCACAAGTTATAGGAAATAATTCCAAAATCATTGTTCATCCAGGAGGTGTTGTTAATTTGAAATGGGATACAAGTTTAGATATTTGTAGAACACTCTTCCTTTGAACTAAAACTACTCAAGAATAGTATATCTTATGTCTGATGTCAAACCCATAGTTAATTGTGTTCCCAAGAATGAAACCATATATTAAAATTCATGATGATTATTAGCATTGATTGAAATAAAACTAAACATAATCAAATAAAATATAAATGATGAAGGTATACTAGGATATTATATATTTGAGATTTGGAGAAAAATAATAATTTAATATTATTAATGAAAATATAATTTTTTTCAAAATATAGTCAATGTAAATCATGTGTCAAATATTTAATGACTCATTACAAAATTTTTCTTTTAATATGATCAATTACTTCGATTTATTTATAAATGTGGTTATTCAAACCCATATTTAAACAACATCATTAAAAAAACCCATGATCGATAAAGAATGAATAAAATAGTTCATTGATTATGCATAAACTCATAAATCATTAACCATTGATAATATATAATGAACAAAAAAATTCTAATAAAATATGAATTTATGAACCTATAATAAATCGCTATAGAAAATAAAATAATGTACCCATTAAATAGTCATTCATTATAAAATATTTCAAACAATTTCCACCCAATAATTTTTTAACAATAAAAAAAAGAATAATCCATTTTATACATAAAATAGTGAAATAAAAATCCAAATCTAATAGCTAAAGAAAATCATCAAGATCCTATAACCTCCAATCAAAGTCCTTTATCTTAGTATCGATGTGATGTTTTATTCTTTAATCCAAAATATTATTTTTTTAGGGAAAAGTATACATTATATCTTATTATGTGTTATATATATAATAAAATTTTATTTACAACCAAATACCATTAAAATAATCACATAATTGAAAATTGTACTTAATGTTTATGTTGGATACCCCAAAAATCTCCAATACATTTTCTCAATGTATATGTATCTTTTGGTTGTATGATACCTTCAAAATATGCTGAAACATCAGGAAAATGCCTTAAAACACATTATCATGGAATGGTTTACTCCCCATGGGGTTCAAAAGTGAAATGAATCATCTCTTGGTAGACCAAAATGTCAATACACATTGAAAATTGGCTGAGACCATGGTGTAATTCCCGTAGAATTTTTAATGTCTTCCAAAATTCACCTAAATGGCCATAATTGCTTCATAATATTTTTTAATGGTCCTATAAAATCATAATTTTCTATATTTAACAAAATTGAACCCATTTAAATTTTAAATACATTCTAAAAATCCATTACAATATTCATTAACCTTGAAATAATTTTCATTACAAAACTTCAATTTCGCAATATAAAGTGTGTAAACACTATGTGGTCTCTCATATCATCACATAAATCGAAAACACCTCTCAAACCATAGTATATTATAATACTTTTTAAGACTAATTCACATAATTTTAATTTATATATTTCACAATAATGAAATAATATCAATAAAAACAAGATTTTGTCATACTTCATGCTTTTTTTCTATACTATGATTAATGAATTCTGATTGTGATCCATCATAATTTGTCACAAATGCTTCAAAGGGGTGAGTCGGTATTTTCATTTTTTATTTTAAAAATTTTAATTGAAATGGAACAAAATTGTTTATTAGTTTGTTTGGATAATATTTTTTATTTAATATTTTTTTTATGGATACAAGTAACCAATAATTGAGTGCAAGAACATGAACATTTGTATGTTTAATAATTCAATGACAGTGAAAACATCCTTAGTATGACTGGAAGTCTACAAATTCATATAAACAACTATCTTCAAAATCATGAAAATAATTATTATTGATTATCCATGATATAATAATAATGTGTAATTTATCACGAACATAATTTTGAATACTATCCCACATATAAAACATAAATTTTATTTTCATAGAATGGGAAATTCACTTGATTCATTCATTAATAAAAAAACCAAAATACTCTTCCTCAATAATGATAAAACATAATTTATACATGAGGAGAAACCATCTATTCTTGAAATGTGAATTTCATCTATGCATGGAAGTATACAATTCATAACATATCTACCCAATGATTTGATTCCCAAAGTAGTAAAATTTATTTAAAAATTATTATTGTAACTCTTAGATAATGTGAATTTTATATGGCCAAAGTTATCTTATTTTTAATATTTGAATTGTATTTTTAGAAAATTGGACACTACAATAAAATTTTGAAGAGAATTAACGTAATGATAAACAATTCTGACATGTATATAGATTCCATCATGGTTACATGTTAAATAGATATTAAATACATAACTCTTAAATCATGTTTGGAGTGTTAAATTAAATAGAAGAACCCATAACTAAAATATATTTGAACCATCCCACCATAATTTAATATGTTGAATCTATTTTTCTAAAATTATGTTATATTGATATTTTTAGATATATGTATATATATAATATTAGGTATTTCTCTCTCAACCGTGAGTAAGTATTTTTGATATTATATGAAAAATGTAAAGATCAATTCAAACAATAATGTAGCGAGATCTCATGGATAATGGTTTTAATTTCATATGTAGAAGGATTAAATATTTTCCATGGATCATTGTTGAATGAAAAATCATTTATATAGATAGATATAATCAACCATGTTATAGATTACACCATCATATTATTGTTTCATATATTCTAATAGTAAATTTTTCCAAATCAATTTGTAGAGACCAATCTATTATAAAATTTCATTTGAATGATTTTTAATTCCATATATTATCCATGACGCAAAAATTATATATTATTTATATGTTTTAATTTTCCACCATTTTTTATAACAAGGTTATTTTAATCAATATATTATTTTTGAAATCACATTTTACAAGATTATTCAATAAATTTTGATTTAATATCACTTATTCATTAGTGGATATGTCTCTTGAGATGTATGTAGTTAAGAGTAAAGGATGGTTTCTCCACTACAAAATTAGTGGCATTTAGCGGTGATTTTCTATCGACGGTTTAATAAACTGTCAATATATATTTTTAAAATAAATTAGTTGAATATTTTAATAAAACACCATGATACATGGGTTTTTTTCATATATTAAACTTCTCCCCATGAGTCCCCTTGCTCCCAGATACCCCCTGAAACCCACAACCCCACGAAACACTAGACCCCGACGACCTGGGCAACCCCAATGACTCCAGGACCCCCCCCCCCCCCCACCCTGAAGCCTTCACCGCGCCGTGACACCCCTCACCGCACCTCGCCGCCCATCCTGACTCCACAAAACCATAGACCTTGTTGATCGATGTGACCCCGGAGACCCCCCCAATCTCTCAACGAGCCTCTTTACCCATCATGACCCCCTAAATCCCTCTACAATATAAAACTATATCAATAGTATTGGTCATCTGTTTCAATAGTATCATCAGTCTTGTTAGTGTAATTTTAGTCATCATCATCATCAGTTTCATTGATGTTATAATATTTATTAGGGTTTCTAGTGTCAACATGTCGTTTATGAATTATGTTTCATTAGTTAAAACTATATTTTTATCTTGGTTACTATCTGTTATATCATCAATGTGTTGAGTATCTGAAATGTCACCCAGGCCATCATTGTTTTTGGGTTCATAAGTGATAGGTATGTAATTGGACTCTTCTACCACATCAATATCATCAGTGTCTCCATTCTTATTGGGGTTATTAGTTTTTCTAGAATTTATGGTTTCATTAGACTCATAAATATCATTTATGTCATTAGTATTGTCACATTCATTATCTTATCTAGTTGTGTTGATGTGCTCATGGTAATACTTGTCATAATTGTGATTCGTGTCCTCAATTTCATTATATTCATTGGTTTTATATATTTTATTTTTTTCAAGAGTTTATTCAATAAGGTTCATCTCATAGGTTTCACTGATTTTGTTTGTCTCATAGATGTATTAAATTTCATTTTCATAATTGAAATTATTTATGTAATAATTTCCATTGGTATTTTACATGTCATTAATTTCATTGGTATGATATATGTATTTAATGTCATTGTTGTTATTAGTTTTTTATGTAACATTGTTTTTCACTTGGTTCTTCAATTAATTGGGATCTCCATTATCAATGGATTTTACTACATTACCACAATCATTGTAATTGTTTTTGTTCTAGGAATTATTAACAGTATTACTGTTTTTTTATAACTATGAACTCCTTAACATCCATTTAATTGGTGTTATCTATTTCTTTGATGTCATCCAATATGTCAATGGTTCTAGTGTCATTTTCATTATATATACTATTGGTTTCAGAAATGTCATTGGGTTCTTCTGTATATTTTTTTTCATTCTTGTGATCGATAAACCATGAAATATTATTATCATCAGTGAAATATATTTCATCAATATATTCATTACATTTTCTTTTATAGGATATATCTTTTCCATTATCTATTCATGTGTTATCTCAAAGCCCAAGAATTAGTGGTTATTTAATTCCTCTAAATTAAATTATTAATTTATTTATTTGTTCCACTTATATATGTATATTATTATAGTCTGGTTTTATTTATGGATATCTTTGGTTGTGGCCTATTTAATTATTGTCACTCCTTTCTCAGGATACGAGGGAACTTGGTACCCAAGTCGATGCTACTTTATTGTAGGCTTGGGTTTGGATGATACTCAATGCTTGATGGTTGGATTACTAGGAAAATGAATGGGTGTTTTGACCTAGGATTGGACTTGAGACCATCATCAACGTTTTTCCTAGTTTTTTCTTCAAGAATTTTTGTTTCTACTCTATATGATATACTGTTGATGTATTCATTTCTTAATATGTAGTATATAGTTCATTTGTTATAGCATGGTTTTTTATTATCTCTCTATTATTTTATGTATATTTTTATTTTAAATTCATTGGTTTTATAGTTGTTGGGTTAATTATCTACCATATTTAATTTTATATGATGACCTGATTTAACATATTTATATATTTTTTCAACTATTATATAATAATCTATTTTCCTATTTAGTAATAGTCATGTGTTGTAATTTTTCTTAATATTTTGTAAGAACATTGTGATATAAATGGATAAAAGATGGATCATATTATTGAGGAACACACCTACGTATGATAAGTGTGTGGAGGAGTTTTTAGATTTTTCAATTTTCAATTGACTTGTTGAAGGTTGAATAAGATGTATATGTCTTAAATTTAAATTTAGAAGATGGTTGTAGAGTGATGAAGTTAATGAACATTTGATATTGAAGAAATTACAAGTTCAATATTTGTGATGGATTATACATATAGAATCCAATGTTTCCGAAAGGTTGATCACTAATGTAAATCTACAGAATGTGCTCCCAACTTCATATATAATGGATAATGAAATGAAGATCCTCATAAATTTTTAATTATGCATTACACGACCACACCATCAATATCAAAACTTATCAGAACAACCAACTGAGGGTGATTCCAATAACAATGTGACTAGTGATGTTTTTGAGACTGTAGGACAACTAGATCAAGATTGTAACCTATAATTAGATACCATTAATGATTCAGTGAAGACTAATGTTATAGAAAACATCAATAAGGAAAATATGATTCCTCATTTAGTTAATGATAGAAATCACGAGTTATATAGTGGATAATCAAAATATTTAAAACATTCTTTTCTGCTGAAGTTGTACCATGTGAAATGTCTATGGGGAATTAAAAATTAGGTAATGTCCATTATATTTGAATTATTACATGATGCATTTCTTAAACTAAACATCCCTGAGTCATTTTATGATATGAAATAAAGTTGTTAACATGCATGGTCTGAATTATATAAAAATACATGGGTGTACCAATGATTGTATGTTTTATTGGTGATTGGATTCAAGTAGAAAAGATTTCAAAAAAATTTCTTCTTCTAGATGGCCGTCAATGGGTGATGTTGGATGTCTGAATCAACATACTACCAAATATAAGAAGAAAATAAACACCCCTAAAAAGGTTTTGCATTACTTTCCATTAAATCCTCAATATCAACTATTATTCAAGTAATCAAAAACTGATGAACAAAAGAATTTGCACTATATAGATAATAACAATGATGGGTTAATGAGACATCCACGAGATTAAAAATCATGGAAGTCATTTGATTCATTACATCTATATTTCTCAGCTGATCATAGGAATGTTTGATTAGGATTGGTTTCCGATGGACTCAACCCATTTGGGACTTTGAGTACCAGTTATTACCTTTGGCCAGTTGTTTTGATCCCTTATAATTTTCCATCATGGATGTGTGTGAAACAAACATCTTTTATCATTTCGATAAATATTCATGGAAAAAAAACCTGGAAATGATATAAATGTATATTTTCAGTCTTTAATTGAAAAATTATAGGACATATGGAGAAACAGTGTTGTGACATATGATTATTTTTCTAAAACAATGTTCAAAATTCATGCTGCTTTAATGTGGACCATTAGTTATTTCCCGGGAATTGGGAATTTCTATGGTCGAAAAACATACACGGGTTTTGATTGTCCTCTTTGTAAAATTGATTTTGAGCCCAAACAACTATCTAAAAAGAGAAAATCATTCTTCTTGTGCCATCGGCAAATTCTCAATGCATCTCATAGATTTTGGATAAACATATCAAAATTTAATAATTTCATTGATCATCGACCACCTCCATAATCATTAAACGGTTCTGACATAATGGATGAACTTGGAAATGTTGAAATAGAACATGGGAAGCTTCATCATTTATATGATGATGGGAAATGAGTTCTAAATGCATCATTAAGTGAAATCAGAATGCACAAATTGAAGAAACAATTTATATTCTTAAAACTTCCATATTGGGAATTTATTTTTTTGCAGCATAATAATGATGGGATGCATATTGAGAATAATTTATATGACAAACAGATATTCATATTGCTTAATGAAGATGTAAAGTAGAAGTATCATATCAATGTTTGGAGAGACTTATATGTAATGAACATAAAACACGATCTCTTTCTGTATGAGAATGAAATGTATGCTCCAAAAAAATTTCCAATGAAAAATAAGAATAAAGATATATTCCTTTGAATGTTGAAGCATGTGTAGGTATCTGATAGGTATTAAAGTAACATATAGAGGAGTTTTCACATAAAGAATCATAGGTTACAAGGATTAAAAAGTCAAGATTCAGATATTATGTTACAAAAGTTACCACCATTGACATTGTGTACATTCTTCCCTGAAAAAGATACTATTGTTTTACTCCAATTCTTCACATTTTTAGTCAACTATGTGAGAAATATCTACATAAATTTGAGTGTGAACACCATCAGGATAGTTTTTTATTGACACTTTGTGCAATGGAGATGATCATTCCTCTATCATTTTTACTGTCATGATGCATTTAACTATGCATTTGGTTTAGGAAGCTAAATTAGGAGAACTCGTACATTATCGATTGATGTATCCAATTGAGAGGCATTTTATTTATATATCATTCAGTTATGTAAACAATTATTGTTACTTAATTAAATGTATATTTAGGTTTTTTATTATATTTCATAGATATCGTGGTAATTTTAAATCTGAAGTGAGAAAAAAAGCATAACAAGATGGCTCTATTGCTGAAGGCTATTTGGAAGAGGAGTGTTTTACCATTTTTTCAAGATACTTGGATGATATTGTGTCAAGATTTAATCGAGTTAGAAATGTTGATGACACATCGATTCAATATCAAATACATTTGAAATAAAAAAATATTTTCTGTTATTGGTTGATTAGTTGGTAGGACCTCAAATGTTACACTAACAGAAATGGAATTATTACAGGCACATAGATTTGTGTTACTGAATTGTGAAATTAAAAATCCTTTTATTGGGGTGTTTAGGATACAAAAAAAGTAACAAAAGAGAGTATGAACATGATATGAGAATTATATAATTAAAATAGTTAATAATGATATTATATAGCGGTTTTCACAATGTGTATGTACATAAGTATTGAAATAAATAAAGATATTTTGTTGACACATTTATTTCATAAATCAAATAATTTATATTTTTTAGTTCATAATTACTGATACTATAGTAAAGTTGTGAAACTATTTGATGTTTCTTGCTCAAGGTCCCCTAAAACATGTTATAATGTTCGACTCTTACAACGTGAATGGATTTATATTTTGTACAGATGATAGAGAAGAGGGTTTAAAAACATATAATAGTGGTATATTTATATTTTCTGAAGTGTGATACTATTGAAGGTCGACTGATATTATTTAATTAAACTACCAGATTCATTTTTCATTTATTTTATTAAAATTAAATTGGGTCGATATTATCATATGTGTTAAAAGAGATTATTTTTAATTTACATCTATGAACTTCTCTCGCTTGATGGATTTTGGTGATCATTGAATCAATGATACATATTACTTATAATCACAATAGAAAATTGAATATTATATGGATTATGTTGTTGATGAAGGGTGGAGTGTAGTTACTCACATAAAGAAAATATATTTGTATGATATGGGTGATGAATTTGATGATTTGACCTCTGACATTAAATCTCATCAATATCTAGAAGTGGAATTATTATTCCATTATGATATTGAAAATATTATTCAAGAAAGGATAGAGGATGTGTATGATGTGTTGTAGTAGGAAACCGACAAGATTATAGGGGAATATGATTATATGTATAGCTCTGCATTCATTTTTGGACTAATTTTTTCATTTATACAGTAATTCATTATCATTGTTATGGATATTTTTTTGTTAGTATTGTGCATATGTTATCATTTTTATTTTATTTTTCTGAATTATTTTTCTGAAAACAATTTTCAGAACAAAATTTTATTTGATTAGATGACCAGAATTCCATTTAGAAATCATTATACTATATGGAATCTGACTGGATAAAATATAGTTGTCTCATTGTATTCATATGGGGTCCTTGTGAATGACGTCACAGAATTACTTAGACAGATTATAGGCCAGCTTGCCACAGATCCAGTTTTCTTTCCTATTTCATAAGACGATTGGAGGCCTATATCTTCTTTGAATAATTCGTTGATTGTTTTATATCAGAAGAAGAGTAGATCATCCCCCAGTGGTATTGCATCGAATAGTGGTGAGTAGGTAAATCACAAAAAATAAAAATCATTTTGTTTGGAAACATTTATTGGTTTTATGATTAAATATAAATATACAACATTCATCAATTTTCAATATATTATTCTTACAGATGGTTGTAGGAAATAGAGATGGAGGTGGGGAGGGTGACAATTTTTGTTCATCATTGGACAATTATTAGTTGTGTTTTTGATATGTTTGAAAAATAAGGTAATAGTTTGTTTTTATATGTAAAATTTGTGGCACAGATTTTCCACTAAACTTTTTCATGACATAAAATTTTCATGACATCTCATGTTTCCTTTTATGTATTGTAAACACAATCTTCCAAATATACTAGGAGTTTAAAATCCATATATTGTATTAATGGATATTTAGATTTATGAATCATATAATAATGCTCCTCATATCCTCTCCTCTCAATGGTTTGGATTGATCCCTATTATTTGGTGTTGAATTTAACCTCTAGAAAGAGATTTTTATGTCACTCGTTAAGTCTAAGGATCTTACTTACATCTTTTTAAATTGATCTCCTCTATGAATGCAATATTTGGGTGCTAATAAATTCACCATATAACCCGGGCATTCATCTGTTTCCATAATTTCTCTTGATATGGATAGAAAAATTCCTCAATATTGGTAGTGTCAGTCATCTATGGTTTTTAGTATAGGGTATATAGAATTTACATTAGAGTATATATGTTTTAATAAATTTTTTACTTTGATTTCTGTTGGGACATCCATATTCAATATTGTGAATGTTTTGTTTAATTTTTTGAACATATTTAATAAGGATTAGTATCCCTTGTTTATTAATATGGCCATGTTAAAAACCATAAACCTAACATTTAAACTGCACATAACTTTTTATTCCTTGAATGACATAATATAATTAGTTTTTCTCTAATAAAACCCCCTTTTTAAGTGTGTTGTTTTTTAAACTATCATAGTGAAGTTCAAATGAATTATTAGATGGTGTGGAAACCCCTTATGTATTCATAGTGACTAAACCCTATTTTATTTGGTTAGGGCCTATGAATTATTGAAATAAATAGATGTTCTCATATTGAATTCATGCTAGCATGGACTACCACATACCTTTCCATGTATGGTGTTAATTTCTATTGGTAGTCCACATGGACCTATTACTTTTTTTTTTAATTTTCAGAAAACATTAATTATAGAATGGACAACCTAATTAATTAAATGAAATTGTATGAGTTATGGATAGATTACTACATGTCTCTTCTAACTTTATAATTGAAATGTATTATGGATGTGAACATCATTAAATCAAATTTATTTAATTGATATAATGGCTCTAAAAGTGGAATTATTAGTATTTAAAAATTAGATAAAATCAATGTATTAGTTACACCATGAAAGACAGTTGTCTTCCTCTTTACGGAATTCTATGGATGGGCATATAGGTTGATGATACTTTGTACATTAGGGGTGATACATCTTATATCATGGATGATCACACTGTTCTAGTTACATAGCATCATAAGACTAACAGTAGTTCCTAAGGGGTAATACACGGATGAGCTCAGTGGAATGATTATTACACCATGAAATGAGTGATACTAATACAAGTGTGTACGGATTTGAAAGTTCTTTTTTTCTTAAGAATCTTTTGGTTTCCTTGTATTATTTAAGATGAAGGTTGTTTGTGTAGGTGAAATTGGACTAGTTTTTTAGGGCACTAGTACTGTGGATGCGAAATCAGCTATTTTTTTGGTAAATCTAGACTTTGCACCAGTTTACACCACTACTAACTAAATGTATCATATTTAATGGTAGTTAAAACCACCAATATAATTTTGAATTTTACTATCGGTGGTTATTTGAACCATTGCTAAATACAATAATTTCGAAGTTTTTAAGACCATCAATAAAAATTTTCATCATCCATTGGTATTTCACAGTGGTTACCTTGGCTTTATTGGCCATTTTCTTAGAGAAAATGAATTTATTTTTGTTGATGGTATAGACCGCTGTAAGAAAATCAATTTCCACATAGAGAACAATCACTAATACGACAGAAACCGTCGTGAAATGCATTCACTATTATGGTTACCATAAATATCTACAAAATTGAATAAAATAACACATATTGTATGTCAGCAAACAATTTTTTGGTGGTTTCAAATAACTGTTACAACATCATATTTCTTCAGTTTATACTGCCACCGTATCCAAAAAACAGCTGTTATGTAGGGATTTTCTTGTAGTATTTAATTCATTAATTCTGATAAATCATAAGAAATCTTGTTTGATTATGGAATGTTCTTAAATTGAATAATATTATAATATAAATTATTTTTTTCACTGACATTTATTAATGGAGGATATCCATGACGATAATGTGAATTAAAATTTGAATACTATTTTGAATATATATCTTTCTAAAATGGTATAATATTTAAAGGTACTTCTTTTATTTGTTTGTATGAACATGTGAATTTAATTTATTCATGTAATATTAAATTATTTTATCATATTTAAAGAAATAATATAGAAAAAACTAAATAAATTACATTAATTTATTTATGAATGAATAAGAATTCACCTTTATTGAAAACAATCCCTTAAAATTTATTCCTTGTTGATTAATTAATTAATAATTTATAAAAGGAAGGTAAATTTAGTTTTAATAACCATAACCTAATTCATTTAAATACAATGATTTATATTTTAAAATATTTAAATTAATTTTATCTATTATTAACTTTTCATCAATGGATAGACTTTATAATTATATTTTATAAATTGTTATAGTATTTTTATTATGAAAAAGTGAAAATTCATCTAAATTATGGCCTTCTCCATTAGGAATAAATGATTCGTATTTGAAATTCATAATTTTGAAAACATTTTCAAAGATTATTTAAATAAATATTTTACTTTAACTACAGAATATTATGATAAATCATATTATTAGTTATGTATAAAAAAATCATAATTTTTTATGCATGTGGTACTCTTATATCTGTCATTATAGGAAACATGTGAAAGAGGAATAGACATGTCTATTGACCGAGTCATGTATATACAAATAAAACAATTTATAATGATAATGTGGTTAATTATAATTAGAAAAAAAATGAACAATATTGATTTACCCTAGGAATTATATCAAGACAAAACATAATGCATTCATAATCTGAAAATTTTGAATGATATGGTAGCTCTATCGAGAATGAGGGAAATTATAAATAATGTCTTCACATCCATTGATAGAGTTTAATTTATCATTTTCTAAAGACTGATTTAGGATCTTAAAATTCTTATTACATTATTTTTTCTCTAAATGTTTCCAAATATAGAAACATTTTCAATAAATGTCGTAAAATACAGGATAATCCTGTAGTATTAAAAAAATCATATATATTCATAGATTTTCATTAATATTTTTGATATATTAATGTCAAAAATAGTATCCATAAATAATAATAACTTTACATAATATCTATTCTAATTGAATGATTATGATAAATATCTGATGAATATCCTTAGAGTTGATTCCCTCACTACTCGGTACAAGCTAGGAAAAACAATTCTTAATAAAAACTCCCACCATTGAAGATGATGAAATTAAAAAATAAGATAAAAAGATCATCATATAAGATTAATAGAACAATTTCATATTACAAAAAATATTAAATAATATTTTAAGGTGGTTTCCACATCACTAATGTTTTGTTTTTTAATAAATTAATTTCTTTATAATGAATTTCATCCAAGTACACACGTTTTGATTGATGTATTCACGGATGAAAATTTTATGTTATAATCGTAGTAATAAAAAATATATACACTTTTTTAGATTAATCACAATATAATAATCCATAAAATTAATTTAATGACACTATGTTTAGTTATTCATAATGTTTAAGAGGCTGCCCAGATTCCTTGATATGTAGACAACCAATCTTGGATGATTTCTGACATTCCTGTAATAAATACTACTCTTCTTTCACCCACTACCATTTCAAAATATTGAGAGATATATAGATGGTTTCATTTATTTTAGGAGTATATTTCTATTTATGAAGATAATAACAAGCCTAAGTCAAATTATTTGAGTTATAACTAATATTCATAACAGTTTTATAATTCTTACAACTATAGGAGGCCATAAAATATAAAAACTATCTCATTGGAATTAATAAAAAATGATTAATATTTAATGTAAAATAATTTCTCACCCAAATATTATTATCAACTATATGAATCAATACATTTTCTTCAAGAATATCAACAAATGAGTCCTAAAACAATTATCCTCCACAATAGATTCCATGACTACAATAATGTAAAAACCAAACTCTATTAGATTTCATCGTAATAAATATTGAAAAATTGGATATGTAGATGAATAAAAAATAGTCATATTAAGAATATATAGGTGTAACATATCAGTTTTTGAATGGGTTATTTTCAAGCAAATTTTGATATTTTGAGTTTTTTTGAGGTCGAACAAATTTATTTTGTGATTCAAAACCCTATTCTAATAGTATTGTTCTAAAGGGTGGCATTGTTTTTGGACATGTTAATGTTTTGGGAAATGTGTTGGGTGTTTGAGTGAACACTAGAGAAATATCACATTGTATAAAATGTTGAAAATAAATGATGAATTTTTTATAAGGTGTGTAAATAATTTACATGATTTGGAATGGGTTTATGGGGTGCGGCTGACAGATTCACAATGTGCAAGGCTCAAATGATTACCCCAAAGAATACATGATGTGTAGCAGTTACACATATTTTAATTTGTGGGAAATATTTTTTTAACAGCAAGGGGGATTAATTCCATTCACATAATTTGGTTGGAAAGTAGAGGGGGTCTCGCATGACTCTCTACTTTATAATAGGTTTCGGATATTCCCTTTTATTTGAGATTTGATCATCAATCTCTTGGTTGATATTGATTCATCTCAAAAAATCCTTCAATCCACTATCAAATTTTATTATTTTCTATATTGATATATTTTAAAAAATTTGGTTAAGAAATTTTACCCTATTTTTAGGGCATTGGTATATTTTGTTTCTTCTAATTCGACTCAAGTTAGAGTCCATCATCAGATGAGAGAGAAATCTATATGTGAGTTAGGTGGTTCCAATATTTCTTAGTGTTTTTACACTGGATTTCGTGTCCTTTATGAACCTGATGAGTGGTTAAAATGATCTAAAATCAAATAATAAAAATTATTATATTTAAATTAATTAACAGATTCAATGGGATTTCATTTGGTCGTCCCTAGACCATTATGCACGATAAGCCTATTCAAAGACATCAAATCACATGGGAATGTCAGGGAAGGAGAGAGTTTAAAATTTATTATATTTATTTATATTTATTTCCTATATCTATTGGAGCATGAATTGATTTTCTCAAGTATAATGGTGATGCTAATCACCTGTATTGGGAAAAAATTATTCAGTAGATGGGTTTGGTGTTGGACACTCACGATGATGTTTATCCCCATGTTGGGTGACAAAAAATTCATATTGTGGTAAGGATGTCATTATAATGAGGGCTTGCCTCTATGAGATCATGTCTTCCATCAGCGTGAGAAACATTGTCACATGTGAAACAATAGCTGGGATGATATGTTATATGGTGTTGTTTGTGTGACTTCCTCTCAACATATATTAGAGGATGAACCATGGGTTTCATGATCACATACTTAGGACTTGGATTGTGGTGGTGTTCAAAACTGATGTCGGTAGAGGTCCTTGTAGAATAGCTAGATTAGGTGATGGTGTTAACCATCGGTTATATTGGGTGGTGATCACGACAAAAATCAATGTGGATTGTGATGCATTATTAGTTGATGGTGATGAGACAGTCAAATGGGGGATGAGGCTCACATATACACTTGAGTTCATTTGGTTAATACATATGATAATAGATATCACCATTATTTACAAATACATCCATTAAACCAATGATTACATGTATTTGGAGGACATAGATCATATTTCCTAGGGACATCGGGCTTCAAGCCCTATGTGCTTTTTTTTGGTTGAGATTAGAGGGATCAGTTACATTATTCATGGAAGTTCTGTTTGGATTTAGAATATAAATTTATGGAATGAGGTTATGTTGTTACATTAAATGAGGAACCTGATGGTTTTATGGGTATGCTCTTCACCGTGGTATGATCTGGGATTTCTTCCATGGTTCCTCACCACTACATTTATATATATATATATATATATATTTAAACACAGATATTTTATGCTATATATATCAGTACAGAACATTTTCAGACATTATAGGTGATGAATGAAGTAGGGGATAACTTCCTTGTTGTTGTTGAGCACAAGGAAAGTGTGTATTTTTTAATATATTCATGTGCTTCATGTTTATTTTTATTTTTCTAAAACATGAATTATCAAGGATGTAATATATGCACAAAACATTGGAAGCCTACATAGATTTATTCTCACATACTAAAAGGGATCCTCAGGACATGTGTAGAATTTTTGTGTCTATGATCATATAAGGTACCAAGCATAGGATTTGGACCTTATTGGTCGAGTTGGAACTTTTTCATTGGATGGATGGAAAGGTACCATGGAGTTTTGGGCATTAGGTGGAGAATACATTTGAGTTTCATTTATATACCATAATTCATAAAAGTGTATATACTAGAGGTAGACCATGTAAGACAAATATGTTTATCTCTATGTATATCGATTATGTGATATTGTTTTCAAATGATATTTATTACTTTTAATCTTGTAAATTGTTCCGATACTATATTTTAATTGTTAAATTATTTGTGGTTTTTTTGTCAAAACAATGTTATGGTCCTTATTTCACTCTTTTATATACATATAGCATTATTATTATCACTATCTATGTATATTGTCTCTCCACTATCACATATTTACACCCTCACTTCAGGTCGGTAGCATTTTGGATGTCTGGGAGGTGAACCTACGGACAAATGGAAAATCACCATTCAAAACAATTTAATGTGGCATTTGGTTTAGGGTGCTACAAGTCGTATCCGAGTAATTTTATTCCCTGGTAATTAGCATAAGAGTGTGTATGGATATTAATTGTATCAAATTATTACCTTTTTATTTGTCTTTCTATTTGGGTTACAGTAGCTTAAAGATTTGGATATACTTTGAAATTGGTTTAGACCTCGTGTTTGGGTACCTAAAGACCCATGCACGAGTGATAAGAAATTTTTTCTTGGGGTGGGAAATTGATGTCCTTTTTCCCATAATATATTTGATTGATTTCCACCTCTATTAGTGATCTTGGGTATGTTTTTACCTATATTGTTGATGTTGGAACTTATCCCATTATAGAAAGGCGATTTGAAGTTTCTTTGTGGTAGGAACATATGGGTTTTTGATATATATATATATATATGATTTTAATTTATTTTCAATGGAAACATAGATTCCGCTATGTGGGGATGGGTTGTCTAATGTTTCTAAAAATAATGCTAAAATGTGTTTTAATGGTTAGTATGAATTTGTTGGATTTCTACTCAGTCATTTTAGGCATGTGGAAACAATAAAATCAATTTGTAATTTTATGTGATGTGATACTCATTTGATATACGGTATTAAAAATGCTATGATTTGGCATGGATGATGATAAGGGTGATATGTTTAATGTGTAAACAATGAAGCTAAATAGGATTTTCCTGTATAGAATCTTTGATGAAATTTTACTCAACTGCCTCAAATTATATGGGACACCTAATCCTTTTAAGGGAAATAAAGGGTCCTTGATGTCAGATAATACATGATTCATCAATCCAATTTCAGTAGGTTTGAGATCCATGAGTTTGGGTTACATGTGATACAAGACCATTATATGGGTGGGCAAGAGGCCTTGAGGTCGGATGTGTTATGAAAAGGTTCAATAGGAGATTATATGGGTTGTGAGATGTGCTTACTTATCTATTTTTACTTATCTAAAATATTTTATAAATATAATTTCATGGTTTTATGACCATTGTATTGGTATTTCATGAGATTCCTCTTATATGGGATCTGGTGGAGCAATATTACGGTAGTGATATTGTTCTTTATGAGCGTGAATGGGATGAGTCCCCAATGGTTCTTCATCAATCCTCGGAGGGTCATGCTAATAATGAGATTATGGTACATTCATATGCAGATGATCATGAATTGGTTGGAAAACTAAAGGATATGAAATCTTTTGGGACATGTTTTCATAAGAATCTCATATCGAGTCTAGTTGATGACATAGGGGGTATCGAAAGGGGAGATCAGTGAGCTATGTACTCAATAAAATGCATGACGCAAGAGTTCCAGTCATTAAATCTATTTCTATTATAGGTTTAGGTATGACCAATGGTTGTTAAGAAATATATTTATTATGTACAGAACATCATCCACTAGCTTGAGACACCCATAGGTAAGAGCAAGAATCTAGTGAAAAGCATACTTAGGTGACTCGAGCATGAGATACGTTAGTCATGGATTATGGGGAGAATCTCACAGACCTATTGTGATTTGAAAATGTGATAGGGGAGATGACAATGCTAGGGTGAAGCATTTTTTGATGGATTACAACGTTCCATCAAGGTTTTGGTAAATATATTTCGGTTTAATTACTATTCAGATGTGGTCAACAATTCATTGATAGAAGAGGGAAATTGAATGGAATTGTAATATTCTAGCCCAGGGACAACAACAACAAATTTTAGTGGAAATAATTCAGTTTTTTATAAGTGAGGAAGTAAGTAATCACAATAGCGAAGCAATGATAAAGATTCAGTCACACAACCAAGGAGTGGGTCTTCATTGTTCTTCTATCAGTGTTGGTAGCTAGGACACATCTATACTCATATTGAGCAGTCTCTAAAAGAATGTTGAGCATGTTTCCACATCATGCATCTTGTTAGGTTATGTAAGAAACCTAATCGAATATCTAGGAGCCATGGAAATGGGAACAAATATTCATCTGTAGTTAGACCAGGAAATGGTAGTAGAGTTTAGGTCTTCTGAGAGATATTGGGACCCAAAACTGGGTTCAGTGGTTGAGGGATGGAACAACTCCACGGGGATGCCAGGGCTCAAGCAGTCGGGCTTTAGTCAAGGTGCATTGAGTAGATCATCCATGTGAATAAAAAGTTGGGGAGCCAAAAAATTTAATAACCAATGAAATTACAATATTTTTATTTTAGAATAAATATTAATTTTTTCTAGATTTATTAATATTCAACACCGTGTTAAGCTTACAATGCGCACAACATTAAGTTATCTTGATTTTTATGCAAGACCTTGTTTTACCCCCCTTATAATGTAAAACTTATTTTAAAACTAAATTTTGACCCTTAAAAAATTTGGGTTTTTCAAAAAAAAATTGAATTTATAATTTCATATTTAGATTAGGGTGAAATTTTTGTATGTTTTAGAGAAGATTCATTATTGATTAGTATTTATAAATACTATATTTTAGTTTAAAAAACAATTATCAAAAATTATTTTTTTATTTTTTTAAGTCAAAATAGATCAATAATATTTCTATTAATCCAATTTTGGGCATTGGATTAGTTTTTTTATTTTTAATTAACATAAAATCTTTTAATGAAGTGTTGAGAATTTTCAATTTAAATCCCAAAATTCTTGACTCGTATGCATGGTTATCTTTAAATAAAACTTTTCCACATATGTGATTTGAATTTTGAAAACCCAACTATTCATAGTTCAAATATGTATGATATTTATAGTCTAACAATATAAACATTTTTTTTATAAAAATGGTTAGTAAATGTAATTAAAATTAATTACAGTGATTATGGTAAAATTAAGCTTAACAAGGGACTAAACCATAATTGTAAGGGCCTAACTAACCAATAATCATGTCCACAAACCAATGGATGCTAATATATATACTATATCACATATTGGATCAAATATTTTGTGTTATTTGAATAACGTTTCATGAGAGTTTATGATATAATAAGTTAGGTAAGGGGAAAAGTGAAAATAATCCTTACATGACTCTAACATTTATAAAGAATTAGAGTATGGAATAAGCCTCATAGTATCAGTTATAAACAATATTTCAAAAGATAAATATATTTTTTCAGGAAAATTTATATTTTTTTATATATGATAAGATTACATTAAATTCTCCAAAAATTGTAAATCATGAATTATTTAGTTAATAATTAAATCACATAAATCATGATAAAAATACTAAAAGTATTATAAATTTAATGATTTATTATGTTAAATTATTTCCTTGTATGGATATACTATGTTACATAGATTTGAAATTAATATAATGGAATTCCAATATTTCATTAAAAAATTTTACATTAAAATTAAATAAATAATGAGGAAAATGATATTATTGTTTTTTTAAATAAATTCTATTTTATTAAATTATTTAAAATTAATAAAATTACTAACTTATGACAATTTATTTATAAGTTTTATTAAATACAAAATATAGTCAACTCATGGACCAATTTTTCTTATATAATTATCAAATTTACCAATATATAGTAAGAGAATTTTTTTCATGATCTGAGTTAATGTAGTTTTTTTCATGTTACATGTGCATGGTTTAAAATAAATTTCCAACACACCGGGGATTCTTATTATTTAAATTAAATATCATATTTTTAATTATTTGGGTTTAAATTTTCTATGAAATATCACATTAACATATTCTTAATGGATAAATTACAAAGTTTATAAAAATAGTTACTTAAATAAAAACCAAAATGACAAAATTTGTGAAACAAAGAAGTTAAGGAACAAAATTAATATATAACCTTTTTTTTCAAAGTTTTTAATCAACAATAATTCCACTTTAATAAATTTTTTCTAATTTTTATGAACATTAGTAATGAAATACCTACCAATATTGTAGACATTTTTTCATTACATTAATTTCACTCCTCCTCCACTACAAAAGGGATTCACTATTCACCATCTTTACACCTATCTGTCCACATTGGATAAACTAATCCCAAATAAAATTGTCTCCCAACATCCCTCCCCTCAATATATATTCCAAATCATGGGATGAAATCATGTCAATAACTCCCTTTGGTGAAAATATATAGTATCAACCGAAATATGATATAGCATTCTTCAATAAACATTTAGGTTCTATTTGTTTATCCACCCCTCCATTTATTACTATTTCATGATTATATAATAAAAAAGTAACCCAAATATAATGAGATTTTTGTATGTTATGGTTTCAATATAAAACTATTAATTCTTCCATCAAAGGGGAAATAAGCTTACAATTTCTATACAATAAACTACTGCCTCGAGAATACAATGTCATTTGTACTTCCATTAAATAGGTTGATGTTTGGAATTATGAGGGGAACGTTTTTTATATATTATATTTATGATATTTATTATGAATTAATTTTTATTTAAATTTTATATACCACATACTAATATGAATTCCATTTTTTGTAAGTACGGTAACTTATTTTGTGAACATGTGGACTACCATCTCCTCAAAGCGATGTGATGCGTTGACACATTACATGGAATGTATTAAGGAAGGCTATAATTAATCATTTGTGAAATAAATGAGATATATGTGATATTCATGAAATAATTACCTTTATAAAAAATAATATATCATTTTATTTATTACCCATCTTCAGACACTCAAAAAAGTGATGGATGTGTTGACTACCACATATACAATGCGATGTGATTACTTTTAAATCACAAGAATTATATATATTTATATATAATATATTATTCAATAAAATGGTATTTATGATATAATGATCATTATATAATGATATAATGTTATTGGACTCCTCATGTACTAATAATGTTTTAATGATCACAAATCCTATTCAACCTTGTTTAATCCAGTAAAGTATATCACATCATGTGTATTATTGTTTAAAGTATTTTCATGATTTAAAAAGAGCCATTAAAGTTCTTAATTCATCTACATTCAGCTTAATTAATTTATATTATCCTGGATTTATTTTATAATTTCTTCTTTGCAAAATGATTAAGTCTAATCCATTCTATGATCATCATTTCTTAAGTCTAAATACAATTATCATGAATATTCTAAGACAACATGAGTCTTCCAGTGGTTATGAATTTATGGAAAAGTAAAACAGACACCGTGAAGCAGACACCGTGAACAAGCAGCCATCGTGAACAAGATGACACCATAAACAAGAAGACATTGTGAACCAACAGAAATCGTGAACAAGCAGACTCCATGAAGTAAACACTGTGAAATAGTAGACACCGTGAAAAAGTAGTCATCGTGTTGTAGACGTTGTGAACAATCAGACACCATGAACATCCAGACACCATGACATCTAGAAACCATGAATAAAACACTTTGACTGCAAGGAATCGTTACATTTAGACACCATCACCACAAGACAATGTCACATTCTGACATTGTGACCAATCCAGACACAGTGTAATGGTGACAACATTTCCATGATATAATGTGACACTCTTTCTTAACAAATTTTTTCATCTTTTAATTTAATCTCTAACAGTCATATTTTATTACATTAATTCACTAAGATAATTATTCTTTCTTTTTAGACATATCAATGGAAAGTACGAGGTATGAGGTGCAGAATACATGCAACCTGTCAGCCCCAACACATGCACTCCAAGATAAAAGAGTAATGTGGACAAGAAATATGGGATGTGAAAACTAATAGTAGGATAAATATGATACAAATGAAAAAGTTAGTGGGAAAGAGAGATAACAGAATACATTTTTTCAAATTGGCTGATGCAACCAGATTCTGTTGTAGAACACACAAAGTAAACATGAATCCTGAGAACATCCTCACGTTGTGAAACACTACGAAGAACACAAGCAGAATCTGTATCTCTTGCGACACTCTGTATTCCAGATGAGGACTTGAGTTCTGCATCAGCTTCATCTCAGATGTCCAGAACTACAAAGTCCATCACTCAGAGCACTTCTAAACCTATGTCATTATTTTTGATCTGTTGTGTATATTTTATTTTCTTTAGATCTGTTTGTGTTTATATATAAAAAGGCAATATGTCTCCTACATCAAACTGAAGGATACAAGATATCCTTACTCAAACCTTTTTTTTCTTTTGTTTACCCACTAAAAAGTGTGCAATAGGTCCCTGTGTGGCTTGGTAATTTGTACCCACGAAGGACTGCGGAAGAGGTCCATGTTTGGCCTTGATAGACTTATGTACTATTGATAACCCTGATCTAGGGTGTGGATCAAAGATTATTTATATAAACTGCTTTGTGGCAGTTGATTACCCAGTAAAGTAGATTAGGTCTCTGATTGATACTGAACCACTTGTTTTATATATATTGTGCTGATTCCTTTAGTTTTCTCTGTTTTACGTCAATATATATAACTCAGAAATCACAAAATTTACTTTGATAGTTAGTCTTGGAAGGATGTTATAACTGTATTGTCTTAGTAGAATAACCTCAAAAGTAAATTTAATAACACACATTAAGATTACTGAGAATTAATCAATCTTCCAAGAAGCTATTTAAACAGTCAAACTCTTATAACAGTATAACCATCATTCACTAGGATGAATAAAATATTTGGGGAAACACTTTTTTAAACATATATTTTTATAGTTACTCTATTCACCCCTCCCCTCTTGAGTAAACTTCTCTGACCAACATTTTGGTATTAGAGGTTGTTTATTATGACTCTGTTTAATCTTATTCAACTGTGATTGTAGTTGAACATCAAAGATTTGTAAATTTATGTTAATTATATATTTATAGCTCATTAAGCCTATTCTATTATTGGGGATAGTATATTAGAAGGTGCTGCAACCAATAAACCACCATTCTTTAAGGGAACCAACTATGCTCAATGGAAATTTAAAATGAAAATATATTTAGATAGTATGAGTTTTGAAATTTGGTCTTCTATTATAGATGAATATAAGATTCATGATACTGAAAGAACCACCTGGGATGAACCAACCAAAAATTCCTACAATAAAAATTAAAAACTATATGCATTCTTGATACTACTCTTTAGGATATGAGAAATTCAATAGAATTTCTTCTTGCAAAACTGCCCATGAGATTTGGGATACGCTGTCTAGCTCACATGAAGGAACATATAGTATAAAATAAATGAGACTTAATACATATAATATCAAATATGATAAATTTAAAATGAAACCCTATGAGCCTATTTCTGATACATATCTTATGTTCAATGATATTTTCATCACAATGATCTCTCTTGGAAGAGAAGTCACTATAAAGGAACAAATCGTGAGAATTCTTAGATGTCTACCTGACAGATGGAGGGGAACCTATATCTCTATTATAGAATCAAACAACATCCACATGCTACATGTTAAAGAACTCATTGGGAAGATAATGATGTATGATGAAGAACTGAATGTCAAAAAGGAGGAGGAGGATGGACCAAAGTCAAAATCTGTTGCATTCAAGACCACCACCTCTAAACACAACGTAAATGGGAAAATATATGCTTCTGTAGAAATCTCCCCAACTGAAGAATCACCATTTGATAGTGATGAGGAGTTGGCTCAATTATCTATAAGATTTAAAATATTATACAAGAAGAAGAACCTTTTCAGAAAACATAACTTCAAGGGAAAATAATACCAAAATGGAAATTGGATGAAGGACTAGAAAAAAGTGACAAGACTGAAGAAATTGTCTACTATGAATATAATCACAAAGGAAATATCAAGGAAGACAGTCCAAAGCTCAAGTACAAAATGAAATATAAGGATTAGGACAAGAACTATAAAAAGACCATGAAAGAAATCGGGAGTCCTTCTAAGGATAGTTCAAGCGATTCCAAATCTAGACATGATGAATAGGAAGATAAATCCAATATGTGTTTTCTTATAAACACATCTGAGGTAACACTATACTCCTCTATACTAAATTCATACTATTTTGGAGATGAGAGTGACTCTGAAAACATGAATAATGAGGAGATGTTTGAATACAGTAACATTCTTGAAGAAACATGCAATGAACTAAAAGACAAATATAAATCATTAAAGAATCATAATGCTCTCTATGTGACTGTTAAATCTGAACTCAAAAATAAAAAAAATGCCCAACTGGTCAAAGAAAACAATGAATTAAAAATTTCTAATGAGTAATTGATGAATGAACATGAAACTTTTACCAATGGGAAGAATACCCTTACTCAAATTCTAGGAAAATAGATTTCCCCAAAATATAATACTGGAATTGGTTTTAAACCTAGAAGAAGATGTCTTGGTAGGAAAAATTTTGTTTCATGATCCATGACATATAGTTTTACTCGCAGTTCTGGACACAAATCAACTAATTCAATTCATGATACATATTTTTCTGTTTCGTGTTTTTCTGGACCACATAGAGTTTATTTTTCAAATAATTTACTTAATTATTATAGGAAACCTGTGAGGCAAATCTCGGATCTCAATGCACTTATTACTTATATTACTAGACCCAAAAAAGTATCATTACCAAAAACTGTTTTTTCATAATCATTTTGTTGGTAGACTGCTTGAAGAGTTCGTGTAAAAGTCTATGGTACATGGACAGTGGATGTTCAAGACACATGGCAGGAGACTACTCATCCTTCAAGAGTCTAATAAAAATATATGGAGGACAAGTTACATTTGGTGACAATTCCAAAAGAAATATTATTAGCCTCAGCCAAATTGGTAACTCTAACTTAGATTAAATTTCTAAAGTACTATTTTTTGATGTATTAAAATATAATTTTCATAGTATCTCACAATTATGTGATGATGGATTTCATGTTAGATTTTAAAAATATGCATGAAATATCTTTATTTATAAATATTAATTAGGTATTTTAGCTTTAAGAAATGATAATGTTTACTCTGTTAACTTTGATTCCTTAGCTTCTCAAAATGCTTCATGTTTAACTATATTATATAAAGAGTCTTGGTTCTGGCATAAGAGACTAGGGAACTGTAATGTTCACTCCCTCAGAAAGCTGACTAGAAAAGGCATAGTAAAAGACTTAACCAAACATGAGTTTCCAAATGACAAAGTGTGTAACCCCTGTCAAAAGGGAAAACATTACAGAGTTTCCTTCAATCCAAAGAAAGAAGTGTCAACTTCTCAACCTCTCTAATTGGTTCACATGGAGTTATTTGGACCATCTAGTGTTTCTAGCATAAATGGGAAGAAATATTTTTATGTCCTTATAGATGACTTTTCTTGATATATATGGACTTTCTTTCTGGATCACATAATTGAAGCCTCCTCTTATTTCACTAAATATACCAAGTCTTTAGAAAATCTTAGTGGAGTTAGAATTAAATCTATAAGAAGTGATCATGTCCATGAGTTTTAAAAATCAAGAGATTGAATCCTTTTTCTTAGAAAATGGTTATAATCACAAATTTTCTTCCCCTAGAACACCTCAACAAAATTTTGTTGTAGAAAAAAGAAATAGAACCCTTCCAGTGATTGCTAGAACAATTCTTAGTGAATATGACCTACTTATTTATTTATTTTGTTGAATCTACCAATAAAGAAAGCTAAATAATCAATACAGTGTTAATTAGACACATTCTTAAGAGAGCTCCTAATGTGTAATGGAACAATAGAAACCCCAAAGTTAACTACTTCAATTATTTTGGATGTAAAGTCTATATTCATAATACTAAGGAGAATATTGACAAACATCCATCTAAGAGTGATGAAGGTATCTTTTTAGGATATTCCATGTCTAGTAAATCCAATAGAGTGTTCAATAAATGAACTAAATGTCTGGAAGAATCTATCCATGTCAAATTTGACGAAACAGATCCACATGAGCCTAAAACCATTTAAAATAACCTGGAGGATAATCTATGAAATCAGAACATAAATTCAAAATCCCCCTACACTTAGTTGATAGAATCAGTGAAAACATCTAATTCTAGAAATTCCCTAGAATCACGTCATAATGAATCTGGACATGTTGATGAACCTGGTATCAGTAGTCCCTCCTTTTCAAGAAATGTTATAACTCTTAAGGACCACACTATAGATGTTGTTATTGGGGACCTAGAAAAAGAAACTCAAACTAGAGAATCTCATAGATATCAGGTTGAACATCAAGTCTTCTTGTCACAACATGAACCTAAAAACATTAATGATGCTATAAATGGTGAATTTTGGTTGATGGATTTTCAAGAAGAACTTAATCAGTTTGAACAGAACAATCTTCGGAAACTTGTTGAAAGACATAAGGACACATTCACCATTGGCGCAAAATGGTTTTTCTTAAATAAGGTAGATGAGGCTGGTATTATAGTTAGAAACTGGGACAGATTGGTTTCACAAGGTTATAGTTAATAAGAAACAATTGACTATGAGGAGACCTTTTCACCAGTGGCTAGACTTGAAGCCATCAAAATCCTACTTGCTTATGCTGACAATCTGAATTTCAAACAATATCAAATGGATGTTAAGAGTGTATTCTTAAATGGGTACATTGCTGATAATGTTTTTGTTGAACAACCCCCTGGATTTAAAAACAGCCTTTTTATGAACCAAAATTTTAAATTATATAAAGCTTTATATGGTTTAAAACAAGCTCCAACATCCTGGTATGATAGGCTAAGTACTTCTCATAATTCTAATGGTTTTAAAAAACGAATACTTGATCCTACCATTTTTATAAAACAAATTTATAATGAAGTCTTAGTTGTTCAATAATATGTAGATGACATTATTATTCGATCTTCGAAAAAGTCATTATGTGTGGATTTTTATAAAATGATGCAAAAAGAATTTGAAATAACATTAATGGGTGAACTAAAATTCATTTTTGGATTTCAAATCTTTCAAAATAATGATGGATTTTTTTTAACTGAAAGAAAATATACAAGAGATTTTCTAAAATGTTTTGGATTGGATAGCACTAAAAGTAGTAACACACCCATGAGTACAACTTGTAAGTAGGATCTTGATTAAGATTGAAAATACGTTGATCAAACCACTTATAGAGTAATGATTGGAATTTTACTCTACTTGACTGGTATTCAACCTAACAATATGTTTAGTGTGTGTATGTGTGCTCGTTTTCAAGAAAATCCTAAGGAATATCATTTAAATGCTGTAAAGTGAATTTTCAAATACCTCAAACATACACCCATTCTAGGATTGTTCTATCCTAGAGGAAAATCATTTGAATTAGTGCGTTATTCTGATGCTGACTTCGGTGGATTTATGTTAGATAGAAAAAGCCCATCTGGAATGTGTCAGTTTTTAGGAAAGTTACTGCTGAAGATGAATATATAGAAGCTAGCAGTTATTGTGCACAAATTTTGTGGAAGAAACATACATTACTAGATTATGGATATCAATTTAGGCATGTACTTATATAATCTATGACAACACAAGTGCTAATAACTTCTCAAAAAATACTGTTTCACATTCTAGGACAAAGCTATTGATGTAAGACATCACTTTTTAGAGATCATTATCAAAAAGGTGATATCACTTTCAAATTCCTTGGTACTAAATATCAACATGATGATATATTTGCAAAATTATTATATTTTGATAGAATATACTACATCATACTTGAATTCAGTATGATAAATCTTAAGTAAATGTATTACTATTTCATGATTATGGTCTCACAGTTAGTGCTTCATGTTTACTGTCCAATAGTTACTCTCTCACCATAAATTTCATGTTAATTGTCTCATAGTAATGTTAATTTTCACTATATAATCATAATGTTCATGTTCACTATATCACCATAATGTCCAAGATTACTATATCACCATAACGGTCAGTTGCTATCTCACCGTAAAATTTCATTTTCTATCTCACCATAATGACCCAATATGATCTCACTATAAAGATTCATTATGATTTTTATATTTGAATTAAAATATTCATTGCTGTAATTATCCTGTCCATTTTTTTGTTTTCCCGCACATTTACTTTTGCGATATTTGATATTCCTAAATGATAATATAATGGAAGTATCATTTGTTCTTCACACGATCTTTCCTCAACTCCCTCTTTCGTAACATTGCTTCTAATCATCAACCCTTCTCTCTCTCTCGATCCTTCAGTGGATGACTAGGATGAAACTCCCTTCAACGTCGACTCCTGAGAAATGTAGCGTAAATAAGACTAATATTGCACCAAAGCTAGCACCCGAAGGACCTCCAAACCCAAATCTGGTAAACTGAGTTTTTGTACCAGAGAAAGAGTTTTTCCCCAAATGGCTTCTATCTAGTAAGTTTCTAGTTTTGAAAGTTTTAATATAGTAAGGATGTCTAGAGTGGTTTTCGAAGAAAGATAGACCTATCTATCCTAAGTTAGTGGCTTAGTTTTTTCAATATGTTCAGTTCTCTATTGAGTCTGAAGATGGATATGTTGTCAGAAGAGGATCAATGGGTATAGATGCTCATTATCATCGAGGTTATGGGATGCATTCCTTAGAATAACTCATGAAGGCATCTGTAAGGATTATCAAAGTGGACGTCCACCTTCAAAATAATTCATTGCTCTGAAATATTCTTTGAAAGTCTTAACTAGAAATGGAACCAAGAAGAGAGCCATTTCTGGTGAACTAGATGGAGAAACAAGAATTATGTTCATGTTTATTCAAAATATGGTTAGCCTAAGAAAAACTAATATTACTGTTTTGAAATATCAGGATGTTTTTGGGATCCACATTATGAAAATTGGGCATATGATCAACCATTGGAAGTATATCATTCACCACACATGTTAACTGATCAAACCCACATCCAAGTCAACCTCCCTATTTTACTATCGGCTTATCTCAGCCATGCTTTTGCCAAAGGTATTGTTGGACCTAATGAGGTAGTTATAATGGATTGTGAGTAATGGCTTTCAAAAGTCACTATCAAGATAATTAAGATAAATTGGATAACTTAGATAAAGAAATGGGTATAAGAAAATGATAGACTTTATGAAAAGTTCAATCTCCTAGAACATCCCTCAAGACCAAGATACTTTTATGATCCTGGTTTGGAACTAGATGAGTTTGTTGAATATTCTTCAAAAGAGGAAGAAGAGGTTGTTGTGACACCCTGGGAAATTGTTTCTTTTGAAAAAGACATCACTCCTATCCCTCTTTTGGTATGTGGAAAAGAATTCTCTGCTTCTACAGATATTGTTAATCTAGAAGCTCAACCCGATGCTGAAACTATATATGTTGTCCATGAAACCGATAATAATGTTTTATAAGAACCTATAGCTGAAGAATTACCTACAATTCAAGAGGCTAATCTTGAGGAAATCCCAGTGGAACAATATGTTCTTAAGATAATCCCTTCAGCTGAGGAAAGGATGGAGCTAGCTTTTCAGCTGGCTAGGCATGAAATGAGTGAAGAAATACGATATGAATTTGTGAAAATGGATCAAGATCCAAGGGTTATACATACTGAGAAGGATGAAACTTTTAAGGGGGAGAAAACCCCAAATCTAGAATTTACTAAAGAACGAAACCCGATTGTTCCATGTTCTATAGAGACTCTATATAAGTTCCCAAGTTTCTATGATGTGGATGACTCTTAGAATGTTTCAATAAAAGCCGTTGACCTTTCTACTCTGTTCCAATGGAAATTTGTCTCTAATATTCCTCTTGATATTGAACCTAAAACCTTATCAATCCCTGTTTCTGAACCATCACTAGTATAACCATCCTTTGTGAGTAATGATAATCTAAAGGAATTTTGTGCTACCCTTTTGTCTGGTGTTGACAAATTTATGAATTATCAACTTGCTCTTGTGACACATCTAATTGAGAAAGATGCCTCATTATTGTTGGAAAATGCCATTTAAAAAATAAAACCTAAATTTCATCATGAGATTTAGGATGTAATGGTTGATAACAGGCTGCTTAGCAATGAAGTGAAGACCCTAAGATGTATGTTTAAAAACATAGAGAAAGGGATGAATTTCATATCAGAGTATCCTATAGAACCCATTTTTCATCAAACCTCACCAAATTTTGGCTCTTGGATTCAGCCACATGTAGCTTCTTTAGCTGAAAAAGTCTCAAAAAAGGAACAAATAGATTTTGAATGAAATGTGTGAGCTTGTGGTTAATCAAAACAAACTCACTAATGAGTATAAATGGCGTCTTCAGAAAGTGTTTAATCAACTGAAATCTCTCACCACTATTGTTAATACTTCTAAATCCTATGGTCAATCCTCTAAACCCTCTTTAGACAGTAACCTGCTCAGAACAGTTTTCAATGAAAAAATTCAGAATATGCTTAGTGTCTTCAAAAAAGATTATCTACATGAAATTATCAAGAACAGTGACAGAGTTCTTGACCTGGTACATATCCATTCTAAAATTGCTGATGATGTAGAGAAAGAGAATGAAAAAAATGTGGACTTATATTTCAACATAATATTCTCCAAAACTGACATGACTAATCATTTCATGTATCATGTGGATAATTTTAGGATTCCTCATGTTATTTACGATCTCATGTCTCAAGTCCAAAATCTCACAGAGTTTACTCAACTGCTCGAAAATTTTATGGAGAACAAGGAAGATTTATATAAATCCATGAATTATGGTGGAGTGATCATTGTGGATTTTATCAAACTTCTGAGGCCATAACTTTATGTACTGTGTAAAACCAATGTTTCTCCTACGACTGCACCTTTAAGGCCTAGCTTTCTACTTGCACTTATGCCCTATCCTCCACTACAATGTTTGTCAGCCAATCCCTAAGTCAGATTAGGCATGTGATCCTTAATCAACAACTACTTTGATCTTCTACTAATCCTACTCCGGTTCCATCAATTTTTGATGTCCTTCCATTAACTTCTCTATCGACTAGCTCACTTCCTCCTCTTACCTCCACAACAGTTCCTATGGCTTCCTCTTCTACTACTACTGATAAAGGCAAAGAGAAAACCAGTCAGTGAAGAAGGATAGTGTTTATTTTTTTATATGAATGATGTTGCATTTGTTTTTCTCCTTATCTATTTGTATTGGATATTATTTTCTTTAATGGAATGTGCACCTTTCATGACATCTTTTATTCAGTATTTTTTATAACCCCAAAATGGGGAGAAATATCTATATGATAGACATTTATCTCTATATTTATATTTGATTAAAATATACACATTAAATCTACATGATTTGTGATCATCAAAAAGGGGGAGATTGTTGTTATCCTAATGTACTAATCATGTTTTAATGATCACAAATCCTATTCAACTTGGTTAAATCCTATAAATTATATTATATCATGTGTATTAATGTTTAATGTATTCTCATGATTTATGAATAGACATAAAAGATATTGATTTTCCTATATTAATTTTAATTACTTTATACTATCCTTGATTAACTTTTCTAACATCTTATTTGACAAATGATTAAGTCTAATCCATTCTATGATCATCATTGATTAAGTCTGAATACAGTTATATTGAATAGTCTAAGACTTCGTGAGTCTTCCAGTGATTATGTCTTTCTGGAAAAGTAAATCAGACTCTGTGAGGTAGACACCGTGAACAAGAAGGCACTGTGAACAAGCAGACACCATGAACAAGAAGACAATGTGAACAACCAGACACCGTGAACATGCAGACACCATGAAGTAGACACCGTGAACAAGAAGACACTATGAACAGGCAAACACAGTGAAGTATACATCATGAACAAGAAGACACCATGAACAAGCAGACACCGTGAACATCCAGACACTGTGACATCTGGACACCGTGACAATAAAATGTGACCGCGAGACACCGCGACATTCAAACACCATGACCGTGAGACATTGTGACATTCATACATCATGACCAATCTAGACACCGTGTGAAGGAGACACTATATCCATGACATACTATGATAGTGTTTCCTAATAAATTTTGTCATCTTTTAATTTAATCTCTAACCGTTATATTTAACGACTTTAATTCACTGACATAATTAATGTTTCTTTGTAGACATATCATCAGACATTACGAGGTATGAGGTGAAGAATACATGCAACCTGTCAGCCCCAATACATGCACTCCAAGATAAAAGAGTAGTTCAGCAAAGAAACAAGGGATGGGGAAAAAACTGGCAAGAAAAATATGATACAAATGAAAAAGCTGCTGTTCGAGAGAGATAACAAAATACAATTTTGTGAATTAGCTGATGCAACCCGATTCTGATAAAGAACACAAAAAAGAATATTTGAATCCCACAACAAAATTCGTATTAAGAAACACCAGAAATAACAATAGCTCAATCTGTCTACCTTGTGACACTCTGTTTTCTAGAAGAGCACTCGAGTTCTACATCTACTTCATCTCAGAAGTCCAGATCTGCAAAGACCAACACTCAGAGCACTTCTAAACCTATCTCAATCATTCTGCTCTGTTGTGTATCTTTTATTAACTTTCGAGCAGTCTATATTTCTGTATAATAACACACTCTTTCTTCTACATCAAACTTATGGATACCAGATATCCTTACCAAAAACTTTTTTATTCTTGTGTTTACCCATATATAAGTATGGAAGAGGTCCCTGGGTGGCCTGGTAATTTGTACCCATGAAAGACTATGGACGAGGTCCCTATGTGGCATGGACAATATTGTGTTCTGTTGATAACCTTGATCCAGGTTATGGATCAATGTTTATTTATATAAACTAATTGGTGGAAGGTGATCACCAAGTGGAGTGGACTAGGTCCCAACTTGAGACTGAACCACTTTTTTCATATCTGTTGTGCTGCTTACTTTAGTTTTCTCTATTTTACGACTTTTCTATATAACTCAGAAATCCTTAAATTTACATTGATATTTAGTCATGGAAAGAATATGTAATAGTATTGTCTTAGTATAATAGCTTCAAAAGTAACTATAATAAATGAAATTTATTTTATTGATAATTAATGAATCTTCTGAGAAGTTATTTAAACATTCAAACTCTTATAACATTATAACCTGGATTAACATGTTGTATCTAAAATTTGGGGAAACACCTTTTTAAATAGAAATTTTTTTATTAACTCAATCCCCTCTTGAGTATTCTACTCCAACCAACAAATGTTACATACCTTCTCTCTATAACGATCATTGAAAAATGGGACTGTTGCTCTTGAGTATGTACCACCTATCATCTATATGATTGCATTGTTTGTTCATTTTTCATAAAAATATTTCATAATTGTTTTTAGAATATAGTTTATGTATAAATATTATAATTATTTAATTGTTCTTATTCAGTAGATTCTTATATAATGATCCCATTGATCATTATTTTCCTACAAATGTAGTTTTTGACACATAAACCTAATTTGATCAATACTCTTGATGTACACTTAAGTTTTTAAGTATTTTTACACATCATTATAATAAGTTAGTAAAAATTTACAATAATCATGAAAATAGTTTTGAAACAAGTCAAAAATTAACATAATTTTATTATTTAGGAATCTAGAGACACCCATAATAAGCTGAAAGCAATGTAAAGGATTCTTGTCTCACATTTTCTTCAATGAGGCATACCCTGTTTTCATCAATTATTTCTTTTAAATGGTGTATATTATAACAATTGAAATTTTATATCATGAATATCCTTATTATCATGATATAATAAGTTTCATTTACTATTCTACCTTCATGGGTATTATTATTAAAATGATTCAATTTGGTATCAGGCACTTTTGAAAGTTCATATATTATTTGCCTAAAAAAATTTTATTGATCATTCAATTTTATATCCATTCATCAATGTCCACAAACGTTTTTTATTTTAATCCACTAGGGAATTATCAGTAGAAACATATTATTTATTCAATATTGATATTTTATGATATGTCACATTTATTATTAATGAAATTTATTTTTTAATATATGATTAATGCTTTGGATAGGGACGACATGGGTGGATCCTAGTTGTAGATTTCCCCTAGATGCATTGGTAGTCACATTTGATGAAATTATTTGGAGGAAAAAATTTAATCTAAGAAGAATAATATTGTATGATATGGTTTGGTGACAAGTGAATATAAGCCCCTTGATGCATCAATTATCTAATGAGATGAATCATTTGGATATATTAGATGGCTTTCTACCCAGTGTAATGAACCGTCATATGAGTAGTATTGACGGTAAAGGTACCATGTACCTAAGTAGCATGGAATCCAATAATTAGTAATTTAATTTATTGATGAATAATTTATTATTATTATTATCCATGAATTATTTATCATAAATTATTTATGGATGTATTTCATTCATAATTTATTTATTAAAATGCATGTGTTTCTGTTACCAACATTGACATACTGATTATTACATATATTTTTTTAAATGGAATTTGTGTTCACTTATTTACCCTCCAATATTGATTATTTTTAGTGATCCATGATTATTTTTTATGTATTTCCCTTCGAAATAATTTTCACTCAACCATATTATATTTCTTTTCTATAGGTTATGAATATGAATCATTTGAATGAGTTTCAATGATTTTGTGATTTTTATATTTTTATGATACGTTTTATATCTCCAATGCAAAATGGATTCCATGTATGTAATATTGTTTTCCCAAAGTGGTAAAATGATTGGTCCTTTGGGATTTGGTTTCTTGTAATCATGGAAATGTAGATAAATAATTCACTAGCTCTAGGATTCTTTGGTTGGGGTCATACAATATGTATTAGATGATGTTTAACAGTAATCTTGGTAAATAGATTTTGAAAACATATATTATGAAACATAATCTTAATATAGATATTGAGGATATGTATAGATGAACATCCCAATTAAACCCTGTTTATGATTACGAGATTAGATACATATTAATTTTTAAATTTATATATTTTATATTGATATTTAGGGATTATACATTATGTGTCAAAATTATATGATCTATCTTAGTGTATGTTTTCATTTAGAAATGGCGCCTAACATAAGGATTGTGAACCTCATCAATACGTGTGACCTAAGGAGTAAAATATAAGGACTCAACCTTAAATATGACATTGTAGAGGACATTTTACTATTCTAGGTTCTCAAGAGTCATATATATGTAACAATTTATCATAGTTGCAATAAAATTAATCAAATAATAGAAAAACATTGCTTTGACATGAATAAAAATTGTGGGGTCTAATGTTCGACTTTAATATGATCTGTGAAAAATTAATTTAATCAAAGGGTGAGCATTGTAAATTCACAGAAAGGGGTTTTAAAATAAGGCCATTAAGAACTAATTTCATTTTTAAATCATATCTTCATAATATATTCTTTGAATCATGAAAATAAGATTTCCCATAACATGCCATCATCATTTCAAGGAGAGATTTTGAAATAACATTTACGATAAATTCATACTCAAAATTGATAAAATTGTTTCTGAGTTATAAATATATTGCATTATGAAATCATGGAAGAATTTATCCAGAAATTCATGTAGTGTCACTTATAAGTTCGATGGTGACCAAACACAATCATTATATGACATGCCGTAGGTGGAGATGAAAATTTACACTTGAAATAATATTTATTAATAATTTTCCATAAAATTATGTCATTTATCATTGTGGTATGGAAATGTAAATATAAATTCTTATTTATAAATTATTTTCTACATAATTATTTATTTAAATATAAAACATTAAAATATGTACTATTTGAAAAAGATGATTAATACTGGTTCATAATACAATGATCATTAGCCATAGATATTTCACTAATTGGATAATCACATGGACCATCACTTGCTATAATAATTATGATAGATTACATAATTTAGGACAATCATACCTTTTTTTCTAGGGATCATTCCAAGACCATTTATAACCATTTTGGTAAGGCCACTTTCTATGACCTAGTTTGTCTCATGAGACCTGCTGATACATCGACAGGCTACAAAGGGCATCACACATCACATAAAAAGTCTTATATATCCCTAAAACGTATAATATAAATATTTATATTAATCAAAGTGTCCCATTCCACTTTCATTTAATTAAATTTTTCTATTAGCTGAAAATAAACTCATTGATAAATTATTGAGATACATATTTATTAAAAAAATAAAGTGTATGATACCAGATTGCAATGTTTAATTCTTAATCCATATAATTTCAAAAATAATATTTATATCTTAATTTAAAAAAAAAATTGATTGTAGTTCATCATGAAAATGAATAGTGAAATAAATTTTAATTTAACTAAAAATGAATGTATAGTTTTGAATACTAAAAATAATTTTATACATTTAATAAACATGTTTCACAGAGAAAATTATAAAATAATGTGTTTGTAATTAAAAACTCTTGAAACCTGTAGAAATAATCTTAATTAATAATTTCTAAATATTGTATTCAAATTTAAAATGAAATCACAAAATTATCAAGGATGCGAGGTATATCACATGAGTGTGTCTATAGGAAAATGTTACATCCTTAATATAAATATATAATGATGAAATTTTGTGCACATTTATAGAAATGTGACAATATACTTATTAGAATCTCAATATAATAGTATACATGAAAATAACCAGTTATATCTATATATATTTACATATACATCTATATATATATCGTTATGGATTTGAAAATAATTTTTTCCCAAAATAACACTATCTCATATTTCAAAACATCTATCAATTTATTATTATGTCAAAGTACACTCATATATGTAATTGACATAGTTCATTAACCATCATGGAATAAATACTCGTTTGATTCCAGCATTGAAAAATAAGGATGTCCATTGGTAAAACTAATTTTTTATTAATTTAAAATTTTGATATTAATATCTATTGCAGGGGATTTATTAAAACATAAGTTTATAATATATTTTTTTATTTAAAATATTTAATCATGTAAAATAATTTGGCACTCCCAAAATTAAAATATGACTTAATAATTCAAGGGAGTTCTTTAAAATTAAACATCGGACCCCTCTTTCATTTTAAATTCAGAAAAATAAATATACAAAGCTAGAAAAATATAAATATATTTTATATATACTTAAATATCTATATTTCTTATAAATATTCATTTTTAAAAAAATCAAAACCAACCCCTATAAAATCATAACATTAAAAATAGAACCCAAACCAAGGGTTTCCATAAAATACAATATAATGATGAAATCAGAAAATTGGAAAACTAGAGTAAATTGTCTTATTATTTTGAAAATCATTATAAAAACCCAATTATACACAATATCACCAATTCTAAATATGTTCAAAAACATTTATAAGGTTGAAGGGTTTTATATTAAATCCAAAATTTGGGAGCAAATAAATAAAATAACCCTTACACCGAAACAACGTTTTAATCATCCAAACACATTGATTTTTTTTATGACACCCATGAACAAACAAAGTAAAATAAAATTTCATTAATATAATTTAAATTTGTGCAGAAAAAATAGATTGAAAAAATAAATTCAAAATTCCCTTGCAAAACAAGTTGGAACATAAAAACAATTCTAATCAACTAAAAATAATTAAAATTTCATAAACAATAAAAATAATTGAAGTCGACTATAATAATTTTTCAAACAATGTTCTGAACCATTTCAAACATATAAACTATATATAAACAAAAACAGTAAGAGGAACAGAGTCCTGTTATACATAATAGTTAATCTAATAAAAACTAAATCGATATGTAGAGGAAATTATTTTCATCAATAAAATAACATTTTTGAAAAAAATAATATAGTGATTTAAGAAGTATAAAAGTTCACTTACTAAAAATGCATACATTTTTTAAAATTAATAAAATCATATTGATCCCTTTCTAAAAAACATTCAAAAGAAATCCTTAAAATGATAATTCTAAAAACAATTGTTGTATATGAACAATGAAATTTTTTTGATTAATGTAATTGAACCAAAAAACTCTAAAATATAATTACACTTACGCAGAACTAGGAAATAGAGATTATAACATGAAATAAATAAATAAATAGAATTCCCTTTACTCAAATTAGATGGTAGCATATTATTGAAGAATGGTGGCAGATAAGATGTTTCTCTTTTAATTAACTCACGAATGGTGTTCCACAACCACAATAGGTGTGCATGATGAACAACACTCAACTAGGGAGTGGAAAAGGCGTGAAAAACTCAAAAACATATATCTATATGGGAAAAAAATAAAACAACCATTTATAAACATTAAATTGAATTTTTATGTAATAATTTATGTATAAAATTGAAGAGAAATATTTTCTCATAAAAATTGGAAATATATATCATAAAAGTAATTAGAATATCAAATTAAATGATTCCTATACCTAAAAAAGGCCAAAATAACCACAACACTTCTTCTAGACGAGGGAATAAGTTTTCTTCCTTCCTAATGAAATTTGGACCAGAGGTGAGAAAAGAGGAAGAAACAAGGCATGGCCAGCATTCCTTATAATAGAAGAAATTTCATTCCTATGTGTAAAAAAACACTTTCATATATACTTGAAACAAAAATTATATCTGAAATGCTTTGTGAAAACAAAATGTGATAAAAAAGAGCAGACCCTACATGAGATTCTCTTCATACTAAAAACAAAAGAGGCTGAAAGTTTCAATCAACTAGTAATAATATAAAATGAAACAACACATAATTATATTGAATTCTAGAACCATAAATAGATTTAAAAAGTATAGTCACAAAATTATATTAACATAACAAAAAATGTTTCCCATTAACCAAAAAAATTCATCAATTGAAATCAATACAATATTCAACCAAAGAGACAAAAATTACAATTAGTATGCTCAGGCAGAAAGGAAAATAACCATAGATCAAACCATGGGGACCAAGAATTGATACCTATAATGTAAAACAAGAAACATACCTATTATATATGAGAAGTAAAAGCACCTTAGAACCCCAACAACAAATGATCAACATCTTTGTCACTCGAATCTCTGAGTTCCCTAGGTCAACACTTGCAAAGACACGACTACTATGAGGCCATTGTCTTCGATAGTTTCTAAGCCTCTATGTGCTAAAACTACCATCAATCGATGGTGAAACACCTCATCCATGCTCACCCTGATCAGCAGTTTTATGTCTCACTCCCTTGATGTTGGCTCATGCTTGGGATTTCGAGAAGAAACCCATGGTCGACAATATAGCGTGACATGGAAGACTACCTAACTACTACACGGTTTCCCCTAGATAAACCCAGCACATCCCCCTTATCCCTTTATACTATTTATTCCATTCATTTTTTATAAAAATTATAAATTTAAAAAATTAACATATTATTATTATTATTATTAGTTTTATATTTAAATGGATATTTAAAAAAAATTATAATGTAATAATTTTATGAAAACATTCCAATCGTTCAATACTAATATATATATCATTTCATTTTAGAAATAAATGTTATAAAACCAACCTATTTATATTTATTTAATATTTTTTTTATAAATTAGCATTGTCATAATTAATAAATTCAAAAAAAATTATAAAATAAATTCTAAATTTTTTTTATAACATTCATATATGTTTATTTAATGTAGTAATATTATATAATTAAAACATTATTAAAATAAATTCATAATATTAACAATCTGATAAAATATTTTTTTGAAAACAGTTTGTAATTTAAAACCAATATTTAAAATTATATATATATATATATATATATATTATATTGAAAATAAAATAAAATTAATTATATTCCATGTGATGCATTTATTGATTGGTATTAAGTTTATTTGTTTAAAATATTATATCAAAAATCCCTTTTCATAAAAATAAAATTTGATAAAATAATAATTAAAATTAATATTAAAATATTATTTAAAACAATGCAATGCAATATAATTAATTTAAAAATTATTTATAAGAAAACTTATGATCATATATATTAAAATACATATTTTCAATTTATTTAAAAAAAACAAAAAATATATTTTATTATTTTGTTTTTATTATAACTAAATCCATTTAATAAAATATATTTGTAATATATTCAACTTCAGACCTTTCTGAGTTGTTACATTATTCCACCATCAAAATAATTGCATCCTGATAATTTGCTTCGTCAGATTAAACACAATCCTATGTTTCTTCCTTCAGAATTAATCAAACTTGGACCATTATACTTATAAACTATACTGCATAGATCACAACATCTAATCTTTGGAGTTGTCTAGACCATGCTTCTGATACCAATTATAAGGATCCAACCTCAAACATTACATATCAGAGGACCTATCACCATTCAAGATTCTATAGAGATATATATTCAAGCATACAATTTATCAGAGATTGGATTAAATAAAAAAAATAATATCGAAAAATTGTTTCCTCATGCATAAATAAGATGGAATCCAACTTTGGAAATCAAATTGACCTATGGAAATTAATTTTAAACATTGTATGTTCATTCACAATTACAAATAAGTGTTTTTCAAAGAAGACCATTAAGAAATAATTTCATTTTTCAAAAATTTCTTTAAAATTGATTCTTTAAATCATGAAATTATCACTCCCCATAACATATCATCTGTATTTCCATGAGAGATTCTGAAACACCATTTAGCATAATCTCATGCCCAAAATTTCTAAACATGTTTAGGACTTATAAATATATTGTGTTATAAAATCATGCATTCACTTTTACTGATCTACATGTACTTTCACCAATAAGTTGGATGATGAAAAAACATAATCATTCTATTAAATTCCAAAGGTGTGGATGAATATTTAAACATTAAATACTATGTAATCATAATTTCACATAAATTGATGTCATTTATTTTTTTGTTTTGGAAAAATAATTATTAATTCTTCTTTATAAATAAAATTCTACATAGGCATGTAGTTAAATATAAAACATTGAACCATGTGCACCTTGAAAATCATATTAATACTGGTTCATAGAATAATGATCATTGGTCATGGATATTTTACTAATTGGATAATCACATTGACCATCACTTACTAGAATTAATATGTGGTAATGAATAATGAAGGACAATAATTACATTGTATCAAGCCCTCATGTCAAAAAAATTCATTATCATTCTATCAATTCCTCGTGACATAACCTAGTTTGTATCGTGAGACCTGCCATTTCATCTAAAGGATATAGTGGGCATCACCTATCACATAATAAGTCATTTATCTCCCTCTTATTCCTATGGATCCCTCACATTTCTAATATTTTTAATGAATTAGGCATAGAAAATGATATCTAGGTTAAACATGTTGATAATATAAATGGAAAATGTGTTAATGGGTTATGTAATAGTACTAGTTTCCATGTTAATTGATATGGATTATGGTTTCTATTTGTGTTGGTTTTGGTTGGATGTGAAATGAAATATGGGGTGAATGGTCAAATAAGCATGTGCACATGTCCTAGTAGAGTGGGGAATTCACTTGTGGTTTTAGTCACATGTTTCAATTGAAAATAAGGCTCTATACTCCACCCCAAAATGCACAGGTTAGGGATGGGAAAGAAGGATTTATTCCCTAAGGGTTCCATTACACACGGGTCGATGCATTGAGGTGGGGATAATGTGTGGTCGTGATGTTTTTATCCATATTAATATATGTAACTTGACTTACCCATTGTACATGGTAATTGACCATCTTATTCCATAGTGTAAATGATGTAATTCTTTACCCATGTAACACGAGTAAAAGATGAATTCAGTAATGTTGACAGCCTAAGTGGTGAAATGGAAATAATGATTAAAATGTTGTAAATAAATATTTCTACAAATGGATATGTAATGAGTTATGATTAAGTAAAACCACTTATAGTTAATTGTGTCGGTTACCCTTGTTCATAGACTTATACACCAGATTGAATTGAGTAAGTTGTTGTTTGTTCAATATATATAATTTTATTGGTAAAATGAGTATTAGAAAACTACCTATATGATTTTATTGTATCCTTATTTATTTATTACACTTTTATGTGCATACAATTTTTAATGTCCTACTATTGAATTTGACATCATTAGTTGTGTCCTACTGAGTTTTACTCACACCCTTATTGGACCTCTATGGAACCTAGTTACCCAAGATGATGCTAGATATTTTAGGTACATGTTTAGGACAATGACCTGGTTTATGGTTATGTATAGGATGAAAGGTTGGCGCATAGAGGATTGGACTGAGTTGGGAGTTGGGTCCTGGATTAGATTATTTTGATATTTTCGATTCGTTTTTATATTTTATGATATCATGACGTGTAGTGTATTCAATATTATAGTTATATCATGTTTCACTGGTTACATATTGGTTTTTTTTCGTTTTTTCCATTAATTTTCACTATTGGTTATTTTGTCTGTTAATGTTACAACTGTTGAGGCTCCACTGGGTTAAGTTGTTATAATCTACCACAATTATCTTTAGAACCAAGATATTAGTCGGTGGACTCTAGAATATGGGGAGGCACACCTGAGTTCATGTGACGACCTTACTCGAGGGACTTGTTATAGTGGCTCCAAGGTCGGGGATTTTACAATATGGTATCTGATTAGGTCTTCCATTATCTTACTATTTGGGCATGGTAGATAGGATAATATGATCTTATCATGACATGGTAATGAGCATGTGTCTTGGTTCCTACAACCCCACGTATGATGAAAAAACCGTGCTTCGATGGTTGGGAAATGATGTCATATTTTGGGTTTCTATAGTTCATTGATATTTCCACCTTGGGTGGAATTCTTTGATGAAATTTTATTGATATGTGAGGTTTCATCTCTTGACTCGGTACCAAAAGAAAAGGTTTGTGACATTATGAATCTTGTTAGGAACATGGGATAAATATTTCATATAAATACTACATATGATTGAATTTTAAATGAAATTATGATGAATGCAAGGGGGTATAAAATGTATAATTGGATTAAATAATGGATGATGAAAACTAGTTTAAAAGGGTTTTGAGAAACATGAATCATTATTTTGTAAGTATAAAAGTTTAGAAATGCGATTTTGAATAAAATTAATGTTTTTATGTGATTCTCTAACAAAATGGTTATTGACTATGTAAATTCCTCGTTTCTAAGGATGATATTTTTTGAGAATTGAACTAATGTATTTAAATGGTATTGACAAATTAAAAAGAGAAATGAGTAAATGAGGGAACCATTAGGTACCGTGGTGGTGGTTGTTACTTCTGTTGGTTGATAACCATTTTAGGGGTTTTTTGGTAAATGAATGTTCCATAGTATGATACATGAGGCTAGTGGATGTGATATATTGTTGTGATTGGTGTACAAATTAATGGGATATTACTTTTTGTGACCATAGATTTGGTTTTAACCATGGAGTTGTGAAGTGAGGTCTCTTAATGTGAATGTGGTGATCATTGTGGATTGAGACATTGTGAGTTGTGTTTTAGACCCTAAGGTGGGTGTTTAGTTTAGGGATAATGTGTACTTGTGAAAGTATCATTTCTGTGGGACCTAGACTAAATGGGTTTTATATGTGTTATATTTAGTTTTATTGAATGGGGTAGAATGACCCATGAGGGATGTCTATTAGGGTTTTGGTGCTTTTGGTGTAGGTTACATAGGTAGATGTTTTGGGATTTGGAAGTGGCACATAGAGAGTGTTACATAGAGTTCTATAACATGGAGTAGTTTATGGTCAGTGAGATATTGGGAATTCCTTGGGTCCAATGAAGCTGTAAGACTTGGGGGGCTTGAACTATAGTGTGATTTTTCATTTGTGTGAAGCCTGAGTGATGTATGGATCATCTGAGCTAGATATGAGTTTTTTATTAGGTTACAGTATTGTGTGATACCACGATGGTCTTGATGAGTATCAAGTGGTGGGAATGTGTCACAGATAAACAATATCATTGAGCAATGTGTCCAGGTGGGTCATATCAAAGTGCACATGTTTTCCATGAAATCATTTAGAGTGGTCCAGGAAGTGCAAGATGCCGGTTGATTTTAAACTATATGAATGAATCATTGCATATTTTTCAGATCTGTAAGACTTTTTGAGTAGAAAATGAGTAGAGTGGTGATAAGGTTTCCAAAAGTAATGTTGGGTCACAACCACTTGGCAGAGGTTCTTGAGGTTGCAATGAGTTTCTATGGAATTTCTAGATGAGCAATTTTGTTTTAGTGTGGATGAGACATTGGGGAGCAGGGAATCCCAAGGGCTCTAGTAAATTGAGGTTTTCTCAAGGTAATAGGTGGCGATGGTGATGTATAGTTTATATTGTATTTTTTGATGACATAATAGTGTAAATTTCACTAGTGATGATCATGTCCAATATCATGAAATTTCCCAGGTGCACTGAGAAGGCTCTTGAATTACACCTAGTGACTTGCGTGTGTTTTGCACGGTTGTTGGAAATATCAAAGGATACACAAATAAATCGATATGTTTGCAGGATCTGTGTTGTAGAGGAGTGCACAATTGGCCGGTGGTGGGAAAGGTCCTCATAATGTACCAAATTTCAATGAATTTCATTTCTATTTTTCATTGAAGCCTAGTATGAGTAGTGTGTGATGATATTATTGTTATTACAATAGTGTTTTAATGGTCATGTCCTAGTTTTGGGGTTTAGATATGTGTCATCAGGACCCATAGTGGTTGGATTTTCTTAAGGAAAATTTGAAAATGATACTCCAATTGTGGGGAGAATAATGTTTTGTTAGGGGTGCGAGGATAAAGAAATGAAGTAGATTTGGCGGTGTCGTGTTTGAAATGGATTACATGTGAGGTGCATGTTCAGGTTGGACTTGTGTGTGATGGACAATTGGGCTGAGCACTGGATTTGGGCTCGGGTATGTTCTAAATTTGACTGGATTGGTCACATCATATAAGTGTTAAGAGGTGATAATGAAAATGAAAATTGTTTTAAGAGTAGTGAAGGATGAGGTAGATGAGTATTTTCCAATGTAGTGTATAAATAGAGTGAGTTTATTGGGGATGGACTGACTCAGCTGGTTAAAGTGGAATGAATGCGGTGGGTTGTATTTCACATGTAGTTAACATAGAATGATAAACCTATTTTTTTAATGAGGATATCCTGTAAGGAAAAACCAAGTTACCATTAAATAAGTTTGGATAGTGGTGTTTTCAAAGATAGGTGGTTTTGATAGAACATCATAATGCCAATGTTGTGTGTGTTTTCATCGATGTTGGGCATGGTGAGTTGGGTAACATGTTTTGTATGTTCTAAAAGTCAATTTCATGTTATTTTGGGCTATTTTTTGTTATGAATCTTCTCAGTACCATAGAATGTGTTGTGTTTTTTTTAATGAATATTATGATGGTACCATTGCTGGAATGTGTCTAGTTAATGGTGTAACCGACGGTTCACATTGTATGGACATGAGTAGAATCCATCACAGTGAAATAGTGTTAGTGATGGTTGTTTGGTTGAGTGTTCACTAGTTGAGTGCCTTGAGATGATGTGTGTTCTTGGGTAGTTCATTTTAAACATTCAAAAATTGACTGAGGATGTTGGAATTTTTGTGGAAGATTGGGTAAGTGATGATTTGTTGTTGAACATTATGGTTTTTACACTAGTGATGTAATGATTCATTCACCTTATGTGCTTCAAAAGAATCTGGGTGAGATTGGACCATGCGATTTCTTCTATTAATTGTGATGTGCATCAGACTGAGATTGTTCTGGTTGGTTATTCCTAGGTAATACAATGCATAATCGGTATCTGTTTGTGCAGAGTTTTAGTAGAGTTAAAAAAATCTTTTTGTTTTTATTGGAGTTGGTAATGAATAGTTTAATTTCATTTTTCCACATGGAAAATATGATTGTGACTTTGTAACTCGATGAGATAAATGTTCTCGAGGTCAGATTATTTCCTTAGTTTGGGTGTTTTCGTGGTATGGATGTATTCCAGAAAAATACATAAGGTTAAGGTTGACTGGTGGTTCTATGTTTTGACATGTTTTTTTGTGGGGTTTGAAATGCTCAGAAGTGTATCTTGAGGACATGCCATTATATGGTGGGAGAATGTAAGATTATGATTTTTACTAAATCTAAATTCTTGTTCATATTTTTGGTTAAAAATATTTTACTATTATTTAAGTGTATCATGAGGACTTCTGGATTTATGGATCCTTTCTGGGGTTATGGGATTCAAAAAGAGTGGGAATGTTTCGAAAAAGTTCATATTTCACAGTTGGCACACTGTTACTCTAATATGTGTGCAAGGCCAAGAAAACTATCAAACATGGTGAATATTTTGGATAGAAGGCAACTTCATGGTTACCACATGTTTTTATGAACCATGTTAGTATGTCAAAGTTACCATGTTAACTAACTTCCCATATCTAGTAGCTTGTGCATGGTTTGCGCATAGTTTTGAAAACTGTTTGGTTTAACAATGCACCCCATTAAAAGTTATAAAATTTATGATTTTTCATCTTTGATTTTTTATATTCATACCCAATTTTCCATCACTTTTGAACCCTACCATATGTGATGAAAAATCAAGCCCCTACCCCTTCATGGACGATTCGCATTTGATTATTAGGTGTTTGGAGGGTGTTTGTGTGCGAATGAAAGAATCAGGAAAGCCTAAAATTTCACAATTCATTATTATCTAGATTAGGGGTTTTAGAATCCCTCATCTTCTCTATAATACCTAAAAACTACTCTTTTTATTTTTATCATAGTTATGAGATTTACCAAATGTTTTATTTCTAATCAAATGTCGATATTAAGAAAGAATTCATCAATGGTTATGTGGTAAGTGGTCTTTTCAATTTTCCAATAGTCTTGTTGGTCTATATGTATTTGAGGTTGTGACAACTTGTATACCTGATAATTATATTTTTATTTGGTTATGTAAAGTGTCTTGGACCTCGTATTGGTGATAGAAATGCATCATAGACGCCATTGGGTTTGATGTTAGTGGGATACTAAACCTAGGGATGCCAACGATATTAGACACACCTTTTAGATGGTGAGATAAATTGGTAAAACTTGAGATTGGGGTATAATGAGAGAGTGTGGGGAATGAAAATATAATTTATGGGTTGGTATGGTAAATTGATTAGTTGAAACAATTTATATGGTGGATTTTTTAAATGATTGGATGGTTTAGAAATTATTTTGATGGTATTTATGATGAATCGAACCTATTTTAAATTTATTGATGAAAAACGTTATCTAAAAGTGAGAAATATTTTTGAATGGTTCTGTTGAAAACAATCATATTCCAAAGGGATTTAAAAAGACCTTTTAAATATTTTTTGAAATGGTAAAAGGTTAATTTTTTTGAAATTCATTAATGGATGTATTGATTGGTTGAAAATGAAAATAAAATCCTTGGGGTATATCTTAGTTTTTCAATGGGGAATACCTAGGTTATAAATGGTTATTTAAATATTATTTCAATGAATATTTTGAAATTGGATTATTTCCATGATTTTATTTGTAAAAATCCATCGGGACCATGAAAAATTTTGTGAAATAAGGGTTGGTGAGATAGAACCCAAAAAAAATTATGTTGGAATGTTAACATTACTATGAAATGAATTAATTGATGAACTAGATTATTTGATTATATAGAATGATGGGGTGTTTCGAATGATGTGAAAATTGGACAAATGTGATTAATTTTAATAGTATCCATGGATTCTGATTTTTATATAATATTTACAACTGGTTAGTACATGGGAAATGATGAATTTGGTATGTGAGTTAACATATGTAAATAATTTGATATTATAAATGGATTAATATATGGGTATTAATGAATATGATAAATGATTTTAGGCATAAAAAATAGAATTGGGTCAAACTACTATTCAATAGAAATGGAATATGTGTTAATTGTTTATGACATAGTATTAATTCTCATGTTGATTGTTGTAAATTATGATTTCAATTTGAATTGGTTATGGTTGGTTGTGAGATGGTATATGGGGTGAGTATTTAAATAGGAATGTGCATATATCTCGGTACATTGTGGTATTGACTTGATCTTCGACACCCATGAGTCAAGTTAGAATAAGTTTCTTAAAGTCCATCCCAAAATGTAATCTTTTGTCGAAGGGATAGATGATCTATTCCCTAAATGCATTCATTCAAATTTAGACTAAGGCTTTGAGTTGAAGATAATGTGTGATCATAATGTCTTTACCCCTAGTAATATAGGTATCTTGAATTAAAAATTATACATTGTAATTGATTTAATTATGAAGTAGTGTAAATGATTTAATTCCTAACCCATGTAACATAAGATGAAGATTAATTTTGCAATTAAGATATCCTAGGAGATGAAATGGAAAAAATGGTGAAAATAGCTCAAATAAATATTCCAGTTAATGGGTATGCTATGAGTTGTGATAAGTTAAACCACATTATGTTTAATTTTCTATGTCACCCTTGTCCCTTGACATAGAACCGAGTTTGACATGATTCTGTTGTTGTTGTTGTTGTTTGAATTTAAATAATATAATGGGTAAAATTAATATTAGATAAATACCTAAATGTTTTTCCTTTAGACATGTTTATTTCTATACCATTTTACCTTCATACAAGTTTTATAGTATGTCTATTTATAATGAAATGATTTGTTGTGACCTATTGAGTTTTTTAAACACTCTTCTCGGGTCTCCATCGCACTTGGGTATCCGAGAACATGCTTCATTTTTAAGGCACTAAATTCAGATAGGGACCTTGTGTTTGGTTGAACATGGGTTGATAGGTATGATCATGGAGGTTAGACCAAGTTGGGACTCGGGTCTGGGATTAGATACTTTTGATTGTTTGGGTTCAAGTTTATATTGTTTAATTGCCTGTCGTGTAGTGTATGCATTTATCTTTTATAGAATGAGTACTTGGTTTCTTATTGGGTTTTGTTGTATGTTGTCCATCTATTTTTAAAACAATTTATTTTAATTGTTGAATCTACTTATATTTTGGATCCATTCTAAAAATCATGTATAGTATCCCCGTGTTTTCTTTGGAACTACAATACTAATCAGTAGCCTTTTGCATATGGGGAGGTGTAGCTGAGGTAATATGGAGACCCTGCTCAAGTAACAAGTTATAGTGGCTCCTGAATAAGGTACATTACACTTTCCAAAATAATTTTATCATAACCAAACCATTATAAGCAATAAAACATATCCTAATTCATGTAACATCCCACATATATGAATCAATCACAAACAGTTTAATACTAAGAATAATTCTAAAAAAGAAATTCACATAATCATGAACCAAAAAAAATCAACAGTATCATTTCACAACACAAGGTTTAATTCATCAATCTACCATTTGAAGTCTATTTACCCCTGGATTTATGTAATTTATATTCATCTAAATTATAACAATAATTATTTCATGTATGAATGGAGTGAATTTAGCATTCTCATGAATATAAATGCATAATTAACCAATTTATCAACCTTAATCTATTTAAATAATTATTATTCCTACATCACAAAATCAGGGATTCAATAATCTTTTATTTTGAATCCATTTAAATTCAATGTCACCAAATTTAAACCTTATTAAAAATTCTCAAGCTGATCATCATAAATACCATGTTCGGAAATTTAAACATCAATCCATTTCCACAGATTACAATCCAAAACGATTCACATAGTTGAATAAAATATTACAAAAATCTATTTATTCAAGGGGGCCTAAGTTTATTCCACTTATGATCCAATGAAGTGGCATGGGTAAGCATACTCCTCTGTGGCTGTTGGTCAATGTATCAAATCCTAAAAAACCATCGGTGTCTAAGCGAGGTCTAGGCCTCTAAATTTTGATGTATGTAGTGTATTTATAATTTCATTATGTTTGAAGTATTTCATGCCTCTATGATTACCAATATTGCATATATTATAAAAAATGAAATTTACCAATGGGAATTTTCAATGTCCTCTTACCTGAAATATAGTTAACCCTAAACCATGGAAGGTCTAAAAACATTATCTTTTCTACCCATAACCAATCTAAAATTCCAAAAATCCCATGGTTCCTATATCATACCAAATTATTCCAATCAATTAATTATAACTCCAATATAATTAATTATATTCTATTAATACAATGTGGTTAAAATTTATTATGAATACATGTTAAATGACTTACCAGACAACATATCATAGTCGGAACAATGATCAATGATCAATGGGTTGTTTGAAACATTATTTTAACACCAATCCAAGAAAAATATCCATCAAAAAGAAATTCTAGAGCAATCAATTTATTATAATTAAACTAGAAAAATTTTAGTCATAAACCAAGAAAATCACCTTTAATGGATATAACTTCAATGGTATGAATTCAAAAAAAATGGATACCCCCTCACTAGGAAGACCTAGGATCATATCGTAGTCATAAAAAATTTCCTATATCCAATGGATTTTCCATATAATTTCTCAATTTGAATTTTTACACAACCAATGTTTTAATGAGATTATAAGGATAATTTGATATTCCTTGGGATCACAATTTCTCTGACTCTCTATGAAAATTCCATCACAACAAATTAACATTACACCTATGGAGGGATAATTTCATAAGGGCAATTGTATGCCAGGATCCTCCATTATATAACATCACTACATATGTGTTCAATAGGATAATTTTTTAGGGGTTATGAAGTATTAATCTTTATTCAAACATTTTCCAAATTCATCCAATAAAATTCGCGACATGAAAATGAATCCACAGAATGAAAATTTTGATCCAATTAATTTACTATGCCATTCCCACATGTGTCTTTCTGGGAATGGAATCAGAAAAAAATGACTTTTTATGTTGAGTGAATGTAGCCTTATGACACATATCTACACTATTGTTTTACCCCACAAAACCTTCTCACGTCATGAATATACAGTTCTCAATGATAATGTTCTTCTTAAATATATTATCACTATCCTGATCCCCCAGACACTCCTCTGGTGGCCTCCTAGACCACCATGTCATCAAATAATATATGAACCCCATAAAAACTACATCATTAAAGTTATAAAGACCCAAGAACTCATAATTGTTTCTTATTCTAAATATGAAATGCCTATAAAAAGGATAAAATTAAATTACATCTGAAATTATTGATTCCAAGGTACACGGGTTCTTAGTCTCACATTATCATTCACATAATAACCATTATTTCAATCTATAAATTCCCCCTTAAATATCTCAATAAAATGATTCATTTTCATAAAAATCACGACTCAGAATGATTGATACCATTCGTCACATATTTATGAAATTTTATTTTTCTAAATTTTTCATAAAACTCAATATAATGAGAATAATCCTTCTAATTTTAATTTTAATCCTCATACATACTACAATGAACAAATATCACTTCATCATAATAAAATATTCTCAAATTTAGCTGATTTAATCTGAATTCAAATCCTTTAAGTATTCAACAATCATTAAGGTCTATTATTAGATTATTTTTTATCTTATAAAAATTATTAGACATTCCATCAATAGAAAGAGTGGTTATAAGAAAATAAACATCATAAAAGAAACATTAACATTTACTAAATTTATTGTATAAATCATTTTCCTATAAAATAATAATGAATGATTCTAAATTGATTTATAATCTATATATAGTCCTTAGATTATCTTTCTGATATCATCTATAAATACCATAGAACAATTATCACTATAATCCTAGATCCACCAAATGTCTTTTTACTTACTTATAGAAGGAGTAATCACCAAATAATGGAACTCATTTAGTTATACCAACATCATAATTAACTATAATTCATGGAATAAATAACCAAAAAAATGTTATAAACTAATATAAGGGTTTATCTTAATTCCCATGATAGCTATGTTAATCTAAAATATATTTCACAAGGGTAATAAATAAATTATCCAATAACAAATATAATTATCTTGACTATAAAAACATAGTTTTTATTTTCCTTATTATATTGGTACATGATACAAAGAGTCACACTAACCAAGATCAACATGTTCGGTAGTCTTAGCGAACCATATACAAACATCAATTCCATAATACATAGGAAATTAAAAACATGACATGAAAGTATTTCTTGAATAATTTAAAATAATTCAATGATACCATATTTATATCTTGGGTAAAGGAAATAATATAAGGGGTGATCTTAGATTCATATTATGGGTTATTTTCAATAGAAACTATCACAACTAAATAAGGAATAATAAAATTGGTAGAGTGGGTAATCAAGACACATGTAATTCAATGAAAAAATGTATTCAATGAACATCCTTGGATAATATATACATATTAATAAAATAGATAATCCAAAATAAAGTCTTAATAATGTAAATTTTGATATAGTGACATTGAGGAGCATTATTTCAAGGACTTGTCCATGGTATCAAAAATATTACAGTCAATGATGCTTAACAAAGACATTCATAATAATAAATAGTTGTGTGTAAAAAATACTCAACTAATGTGGCCACATATTTTTCCTAATGATCCCATTTGGTGAATTAAGGGGATATTAGTTACATATCCATACCTGTCACTTTCATGTCCTATGCACTTGTCATATTTTTAATGATCAACATAATTAATTATAAAAAATTACTTATAATTAAAAAAATTATCTTTATTAAATAAAGGATACAAAAAATTAATATGTACCTTTTACATGAGATAGCTTTCATACTAATACTTTTTTGACTGATATAGTATAAAGGAGTGAAATATAATTAAAATTAATCTATATAACAATGATGATATGGAATTTTTCCTTGATATTCATCAAAAATGATTTATTTTATATTAAAACTATGGCTTTAGAAAATAAAATAGATTATGTGTATTTAAAAAAATACATGTAACATTTTTAAGATTGGATATATAAATATACTCACATAATTCTATTCATTCCATAATAAAATATTTTATTTTGATATCATTTAAAATAATAATTTAATAATTATTGACAAAAAACATTTTCTTTCAAAATAACAAGTGAATTTTATAAATTAAGCGTCAATGGAATTAAATGTCACTATAGTGGGAAATCTCATTCATACGGTAAATGTTAAAAACATAGATCTTCAACCTTTTAGAAAAATGTAAAAAAGTAACTCATTTTTTAATCATTAATAATACCCATTTAAAGAAATTTTAAAGAGAGAGAAAGATGATTGAAAAGTTGCATGGATGGATAACTTGAAAATATGAATTTCATTATTAGAAAATCCCATAATTAAAACTCACTCAGGGATTCGTGTCCCAAAAAGAGAAGAAATTGAAAACATACATGAAAAACCAAAACAGAACCATAGGGGAGTTAAATTTATTAGCTTAAAAAAATATGTATCATATAATTTCGATAATGAAAATATAAACATAAACATTCTCGAAATAAAATGATATTTGAAAAGAAAGCACTTAATTATTTTGGAAACTATGGAATGAAAATTAATTTTAGTAAAAAAAAGTAATAACATGAATGAAGTGTTATGAATGATACAATGTATCAAGTGGGTACTATATAAACCTTTTAAAATAAGTTAGTTTTATAATGTAAAAAATATCTCATTATTATAAAAATAAGAAGAAATTACCTTATATATGGGACTCCTCTTAGTTTTATGTGTTTGATTCTCTTGAATAGTGAAATAAATATTATTAAGAAAATTTTTCTATTTTATTTCATTTTTACGGTCTATTTATAATCATTCTAATATTATTTATTTTATAGTTCATTCTCTGGTCGACCAATTTTGGTTGTTCTATCAATTTTATCCTAAATTACATTAGTATATTATCTGTGGTAAAATTATTAATAAAATTGAAAAATTATATACATACGGATAATAATTTCATGAATATAATTTTTTCATCATATACTATTTTTTATACTTTCTTTCATGGCTGTAATAGAAAATGAAATCAGATAATTTCATACAGGTGGTAGTCAACATATATGCACAACAGACGTTATCATTTTTCAATAACTGGAAGGGTATAAATGTATACGATTAATTATATTTTTAAATAATAATAATGTTATAAAAACATTTATAATCATTAATTCTATTTGAATAAAAATTTATTAAATATAGATATGAAGAACAAATGGAACCTCTATATGGAGGATGTAGACCTTACGTATGTATGAGAAATGTTTTCATTTTTCATTTGATGATAGACATTTGAATAAAGGTTTTCTTCTTCAATAATGTCATTTTAGTATGCATAAGATATTTATTTTATTATATGAGCAATTTTATAGAATATTTTAATGAGGAAAAATATGAAATTAAATGAAAACCTATGGTTAAGGGAAAAATACATTCATCATAAAACAAACATTGGCTTACACATTTAGCATTCTAGTATGTTTATTTGTTGATACCCTAGACTCAAGAAATTTTGAGGAATTTTTAATTTTATTTGAGTAGATCATGGTCATGTTAATAAGATCAAAAAATGTGAAGAGGATAGGGAATGTACATCCCTCTTATAAGTGGGAGAAAGGTCAAAATAAGAATCACATAAAACATAAATATAATATATATGATAACTATGTTAAGTGGAACTGAATGGTAATATTTTTGAATGTATGTCATTAATAGGTAAAAATAACTTCATAAAATTAAATTAAGACAAGATTATGTTTCATTTTCAATCGTATAGGTTGGTTTAACCCCTTGATATCTCTTTTTATGCTTAATTGTTTGTAAATTATTTTTAAATTTTAATGGTCATAAATTTACTTCTATAGAGATAAGTGACTTAAGAATGGCCCATCGATGAAATTTTATACAATTTTCCATCCCACTTGTATTATTTAAAAATATTTTTTTTAAATTCATTTAATACAATTTTTTTATCATAAAATATTATTTCATTGTTGTTTCAGAGTCGTCATTTAATTACACATCCAATTATTCCTGTAAACAATGTAATTAAGATGTTAACACATTTACCATTTTTTAAATCTTTATAAATATTTATTTATTTGTTTATGATAATTATTCATAAAAAACACATTAATTTTATTATTTTAAATATTATTTTCCTTTATTTTTAATACTTCTTTATCATGAAAATTATCGACATTGCATAAAAAATAAATATTAATATTACAACCATAAATATAAAAAATAAATTACCATCATAACAATAATGTATTAATATTAGAAAATAAATTTTACATATAATATTAAATTAATTTTATCCTAACAATTATATTTGAGATATTAAAATGAATGATAGTGAAATTTGTATTTATTATTTACATTAAATAATATATATTTCATTATGAATGAAAAATAAACCAAAATGATATATTTTTTAATTTTATATGGATATGGTCGAATAAAAATCAATTTATAGGATAAATACATGTGTTCGAGATATTTTGGGGCCTCATATCATAGATTAATTCTGGTTTTACCTGTTTTCCCTTACTAGGCTAAAACCTATTCACCACAATTATAGTTCATGATGAAAAAGGTAAAAAGTAACAATTGAAAAAAAAATTGAACCTCCTGATTAAAAATTTGAAATCAATTTTTCAGGATTACATTTATATATCTAAATGAATTCAATGTTAATATAAATTCAAGAAACAAAATAAAAAATAGTTTTAAGAAAATCATGTTTTATTGAAAAAAAGTGAACTTATACCATAATAAATTATAATGATAATTAACATATAATTAATTAAATTATTTTTAAGTAAATTATATTTTTTTAATTTGATATCAATTTCATATGATAGTGTAACTTTTAAATTAAGTAATTTAATAAAAGGAAATGACAATATTACAAAATACAGTATTTTTCACGATTCACCCATAATTGAACCATGAGAGGAAAATCTCAAAAAATCAAAATACGTCTATTATAAAATGTGGCTTTAAAAAATTATATTAATTTAAAAAAATAAATTTTTATAATATTATATAAATTATTTATATTTTGCGAGCATAAAATGTAATAAAAACTATTTTTTATAAAATAATATTTCTAAAGAATAAAATTATTTTATGAAAATTTATGTACTTATTTATTCTACATTAATAAATATAATTTCATTATAAAATACATTTATAAATATTAATCATAATTAGTTTACTCATATTAATACCCTGAAACCAAACATTTAGGTCATAGTAGAAATATTTAAATAATATTATTTCATAGTTTTTTAAGATCAGTGTTGCTTGTGCTCCATGTTATCCAATGTACTGTTAAAATAAAATATACAATAAAATATTGTGGTATTAAAAAATATGGAGAGTTAAAAATGTAATATCCACATTTTAATACAGTAGGAAAAAAGGTTCTGTGTCATGGACCTAACTACCCCAACATTGTGCTACACTCAGAGGCCTTGTTATGGTAGAGCCTAAGGACCACGACGCTATCAACATTAAAAGGCAGTAAAGCCCCAACCCCTTGACACAGAGCTCTAATTCATGGCATTAAGTCCACCATGTAGTGTTCCCAAAACTAAAATATAGCATTTCTATTTTTAAAATACCTCCATGACACTGTCTCTATGATTACGAAATTGTGCTATTTGGTTGGGAAAAACCCAGAGCACCAATGCCAACCACTACCATATGGCCACTTGGGGAAGAAATGCGACATAATACAACCCAAGTATAAAATTATCTATAATATCTTGAAATTACATAAAAACAATGAAAACTCCCAAACATCAAAATATTTACCAAATCATTTAATAAATAAAACAAAAGTGACATGGGGTGTCATATTCTATACCTCCCTAACAATTTCTAAACCCATAAATTCCTTGGTCAAAAAACTTATTGGAAGTATAAAAGAAAACTTATAACCTCAAAAAAATCAATTATCAAAGAAAATCATCTAAATCCAAAAAATAGCATAAACCCTAATCTTAAAATGCATCGTCCCTCCATGAATCTCTCATGAATATTAAGATCTAATACAAGTCTCCACCGCATTTATAATTTTTATATGTTGGTGAAGAAATCATAACATATCCTAAATTAATAATGAAATCCATGAAACTTGATTTCCCTAACCAATATATAAAAAATGGATTCCCCCTGCCATAGACATTCATAAAACAACATCTACTCCACAAATGAAGCATAATATAATATAATTAAATCTGAAAAGTCCACAAGACATGGTTAATAAAAAAATAAAATAATAAATATCCATTTTTACAGGGATGGGTCACTAAAATGGACCACACTAATCTATATAATTTCAAATATTATCAGTACAGACACATAAGTTGGGGGATTAATCTGGTTTTCCCTATTTTTACCAAATTACAAATTATGTGGAAACCCCTTTAGAATTTGACCCATACTAACAATCAGTGCATACTGTTTTATTTAATGTTTAACATAGAAACTATGAACATCATGAAATTAATGTAATGAAAATAAATAATAACACAATATTTTTATATGGTTTGGTAATAATACATACTCTTTGGATTGATTGGTTCATTCCCTAATAAAGGATTATAGAGTATAATATGATCTCTATTACAGTGTATGGTATTTCCAACACCTTCCCATTAAGACTCAATAGATATAAAAATAAATTTCTTATCTAGGACTTCCAATTATAGCATCACATTATGTTCACAAATCCACATTGTTATATCTCTTTATACCATGATTTTGTCTGGTGCAATAAAGCCCTATCATATATTTTCTTGTTTTTCATTATTCATATATTTATAATAGAACCATCAAATCCATCTATAATGCTTCAAAATTTATAATGTTTATATAGACCTTATTAATAGAATCTCCTTAAAATTTCATCAAATATTCAATAATACTGTTCCACCCAGTCACTTCTTAGATCCCAACATCACAAAATATATATTAAAATCAACTCAACTAGTTTTCTAAATAAATATCTAATGTCTAGAAATATTTTATATCCATTTTTTCTATCTTATTGAAAAATAAGCATTAATAAATGAATACATGAACATTAGTTCAGAATCAAACTCTTTTTTTCATTTTTTCAATATTGTAAAATGATGAATAACAAAAGAATATATTCATATTCATTTAGATTTTATAACCAAATTATATTTCTCCTTAAAACATGCCAATAACTTACTTTTCATTTTCTCCTTGAGAGTTATTCTATATATCACACAACACACAAATTTTGGTTTCTAATAACTTTATATCACTACGGTATATTCGTTATATGAAAAGGCCACATTAATTAAGTCTACTATTTAGGAATATCAAATATCCCAAACTAATTTAATGTCTGTGATCTCATTTAATTCCCCATCAATTTTTCATACATAAGATTACCCCATAATCTCATTATTCATTTTCCCCTACTGGTTGTCTCTTGATAAATACCAAGATTGATCTTACTTTTCCTTTTCATTTATCATATTTCTCTTGAACAAATAAAAATACAATTCAATTTTCAATTCAAATTCTAGATTATTTTTAAAAATCCTCCTTGTAAATATTCTTATAAAATTTATATCATAGATTGTTTTTCATTGATCAATTGGCTTCCCATGTGAATATTCATATAAATTAATGCATTTTAACATATATTTAATAAAATTTCTGAACACAATTCCACATTAAATTAATCTCAATAATTTTTAAAAATGAATCAAAACTTATACCATTTTAATTAAAATTTAATCTTGAAATAATCAATAATCACATCATAAATATCTATTACTGTAGACATTTTATTATCAAAATTAATAAGTGAATAAATTTGAAGAAGCCACACCCATATATTTTTATATTAAAGATAAAAAATATATTTCAAAATTAAGTCATCAAATGTCATATACAATTACAATATTAATGTTTAAAAATAATACATATTAGATTTTATTTTAATAAAAACTCTATAAAATAAGAACATTATTGTTTACCAGAGTTAATGGAATGTAAAAGGTATATTTTTAAACTAAATTTCACAAAAAAAAAATTAAGAAAAAAACAAATTTTATCGGTTATCAAGTAATGATTACAATTTTTTTCTTCATTAAAATTAACTATATGACCACATTTTGATAAAACCTAATGACCAATCCAAGATGAGGTTCACATGTCCCTACAGAATCATTCCAAACCATCACATGTATTTTTTTGACATTCCAATCCAACAATGAAATTAAAATATTAATATCATTATGAATTATTTATCCAATTATGTCATATTATTTAAGGTACACCTTAATCACTATCATATAGTACATAAGTGGTGAAAAAAACACATAGCGTTTAACTGTGAGGGTATCCATTCCTTGATAAATAAAGAGTTATCATTGTATTATTAAAATAAAAATAAGGAATCAATATTGATATATTTAACATTAAAGTGAAAAAAGAGTCACCTTAGGCTACAAAATTCAAGTGGATCTTAATATTTCGTGCGAATGAGATATTTTTATCACCAATTTTTAACAGACATATGCAAAATATGTCAAAAAATAACTTATACATTATTGAATGATTTTTTTAATGATGTATGTAATAAGTACTTTAACACTAAAAAGAGGTATAATTATGACACCCTAATAAATATTTAACCATGTTAATAAAAAACATCAGAAATTTTGTAAGATGAAAAAAAATTATGTTGTTGGAGATACTATAGGAAGATAATAAACGATATTTTCTGACATTTATGCTATTAAATATAAACTCTAACTAAATTATAAATCAACTAAACTATTAAAATAAATAATAATTTAGTTTTATTCATTTTCATTTACATTTTTATATCATATATTTTGTTCCTCAAGGTATTCATTGATATTCCATAAGATACTGAAGCCGCATTATGATGTTAATTCATAAAGGAGAATTTTAGTAGAACTCAATTGATAATATATCAATGTAGTATTGATCATAAAAATTATGGTAACAAAACTATCAAAAACATAATTTTCCTAAATAATGTGTTGTATTGATAACTCTCTCATTAGGATTTTTCACTAACTTTTTTAATATGACTCATTCAAGGGTTTTCAATGTGATTTTTTATTTTATAGTTTTTAAATATTCTCAATGATGGTTTTAATTATTATTAGATGTGATCCTAGTTCAAAGAAATGTAATATTTTTAGGATATAAAACCCAAACAATTGTGTGTTTTCATTAAAAATTAAGGGGAAAATTATATAAGGAATATTTCATATCAAAAAATCAAAATGCACGACACATGGACGGAACCATGATGACATCTAGAGAAATATTTTTTATTCATACATAGGTATAATTTTCCACAATATTCCATGATTTATGTATTTTTTGTAGAAAATAATTTGTCTAGTAGTGTCCATTACTGGTAGAATGTAAAATCATAATATATAGAGAAAAAATATAATGGTGTGCCTCACTAATTAATATGACGTTTCTAGAAATTTAATGTTTCTATTGGATTTTATAGCCACATTATCACACTGAAATATTCATTTCCATGCCTCAACATTTTTTTATCATGATTTCTAGATAACTAAGGGTTGAAAATATTTTAACGTAATTTTTATCCCCATAATATGAAAATGTAAAAACAATTAATGAATTATTATGATATCATAGAATATTTGAGAAGGCTCATAAATTGATTAGATCAATAATTATCATATATGACTATTCCCATAGAATTAACCAGAAAAAATATTGCCACACTAGGATAATTGAGATGTATTTTTAAATTTTCTATTAACATAGAAATTTGTGGAAAAAATGAGATATCCAACCAAACTATCATGGGATATATGTACAAATATTTTAGTCATGTTTGAAGAGGAGAATAATATTGTTCACATAATCTAAAAATGGAGACACATGATTAAGATTGTAGATTATCCGTAAACCTGGGAATACTTATTTCAATCGTCACTATACTTAAATTTTGATATTATCACCATATTTTTTTCATTTTTATTGTTGAAAAAAATATAATAACATGGAAATAATTAGCACAATAGATGGAAAATATTAAATAACAACTAGATTAAAAGGGTGTAGACCTTATAAAACTGTCATATATCTTGTACATTCTTACCTAATTTATCTCTCCTCGTTACATGGATTCAATCATTGATCCTATACTATAAAAATGATGAAAATAATTTCCTTTTTTACATTAGGTTTGTTTACTAATTTACCCCCACACAGGTCGTGTATCTCTCAACTTACTATTAACAATTGTTATCAAATCCATGTGCAACATTCATCATGGTATTCAATTTATAAATTCTATGGATTTATGTAGTAATTATTTCATGTATTCTTATAGATCTGACAATTAATAATTATTCATAATATCTATTGATTGAATAAATCTACAAATAAAAAAAACTTTTTCAATGAATATGATTTTTCCATAATTGATCGAATGTAATTCACTTTATTAAAATAGTTGATGAAATCATATGTTTTATCCCTTATCATACACAAAGATGATATCACTGGGAATGGTTCACATATTCCTGATATTGTGGTATCTTTCCATTTATAAGAGACCAATAATATTTAATATATCACAAGAGCGTGTAGTGTGTTACTCACATACCTCAATGATTAATAATTTATTGGATTTATGGACTCAAATATAGTGAATATAATTTTGAGAAATAATCATGATAACCATAAGGGAGATTTTAAAATCTATGTGGTCAAAATTTTAATCATTTATACTAAATTTAAGGAAACTTATATGCTATAAAATAACATTGTATGAGTTATTTATATTGGTGAATAAATTATAATCCTAATAAAAATTTAAAAATAATATCATAAGTGTCACAACATTATATTAAAATAAATAATGCTATTCTAGAAATGTTTAATTCCACATCATAGAATTAGTGGAATGATACAATAAAGATTTCCCCTAAATAAGATCAATAAAATATTGATCATCTATGATATGAAAAGGGGGACATCCTTAAAGAAGATATGATAAATTTAGAATGAAAGTACATTAAAAGTTTAAAAATTTTCATAAATAGGATAATATATGTGTCTCATAATTAAGAATCTAATCTTGAGGAGAATTGAAAAACCTTCTATGACTTCATATTATTTTTATAAAAATACATATAATGGTGAAAATATAAATAAAAAACAAAAAAACCATTTAGTTGGTTCTTTTAAATAGATATTAGTAATTTTATTTTTGTTTTACCTAATAATGATATACGGGTTTCATGTACCAAATTGGCCTAGGGTACAACCTTGATTGGAACATGACATAGTTCGCCACTGATCTAAGAAGTGTCCCAAACACCCTATGGATAATGGCAGCAATCATAGGGATCAATTTAATATAAAGGAATGATATAACCCTAATAAATAATACTTATGAGTGATGTAATAATAATAGAAAAACTAAAATGACTCATACATACATTGGAAGACCATGAAAAATTTAAATCTGACATTTAAAATTAAATGTAAAATTTAAAACATATAATAAAAGATAAAATAAATGGTGAATAAATTCCTCCAATATCAATCCATATACCCTACATAGAAGAAGACTCACATCTTCCACTACATATATCATTTCCACCAATCACCCCATGCTGTCATTTAATTATTCAAACCACTGATAACCAGAATTAAATGTAGTAAATGAATTCTTGGCCAGTTTTATAAAGAATATAAATGAAGACATGCATGAACAAAATGATCCCCTTTGAAATATTCTCAATCTTTATCCCATATATCATATCAATGCTTGAGAAACCACGAATTGAAACTACATCTATAAAAAGGTCACTTGGTCTATAAATATTAAGCTGTATAAGTAGGTTGTGATCTATAAGATCAGAAGGTAAGCACAAAAACCCATTTTTATAACTTTACAATGAATTTTTGACACCATTTTAAAATATAAAATTTTGAAATAATTATTATTTAATTTCCAAGAAAAAAAATCAATATTATTTCCAAATCCTATTTTTTTAACTCAATACAAGGTTTTTATAAATATTATGAACATCCTTTAAGAAATTAATTTAAATTGTTACATTAAAAAATCCATTTTAAATATAATTTTCCCAAAAAAACACTTTTTATTTCAAAATTATTTTTTAGAAAATAATTTATAGAAAAAAAACCCATTTCGACCAAATAGTCAAAATATAAAATAAGAAAATAAAATAAAATTTTAATTAACTACAATCAACCATGATAATCAAAAATAAATTTTATTTTGATAATAATGTAAAATGAAACATCAAATGAATAATATATTCAATTTGAGATGATCTTTGATCTATATTTTCCAAATGTACATAGAAATTGTCATCGAATAAAGTATCTATCTATGTTACTTAAATAGTAAAACAACTTTGGTTCACTTTTAGCAAAACAAAAAACCAACACTGGCTATAATAATTCTTAAATCCAGGTCAACACACATATACTCATTGGAATACGTATAGTCTCTCATTTTTTAGCACAATCAAACCCATCCAATATTCAAATCCACAACAAATGTGAAAACCACACCCAAATAAACATAATACATAAATCCCCCATTGATGATTCATTATAAAACCATTTCAAAACACTTAAATGTTAATAAACTCGTTGGAGTAAAATTAAAAAAATTTAAAAACCAATTTTAATAACCCATATTTTAGATAGATATTATATGAAATTTCGATATATATATATACATGTACACATCTATATATACACATACTTGTATGTAAAAATATTTACCTACCACTTGAATATATGTAATATTCATAAATTATTCCAAAAGATCAAATAAATATATCAAATTCAAATAATTTTCTTGAATAAAGGAATTTCTATATAAATCCATCAAAATCACAAAATAGTCAAGCCAAAGTTTTATTTTATCATCACCAAAATAAAATTTATTTTCAAATGTAATAAAAATATCAAATAAACTCCAAGACATACTTATATGTATAGTAAAATAAAAATTCCATGATAAAACGAACAATTTTACAATAAATTATATATTACTTTTAAATAACCATTTTTAATACGAAATTTCAATGAGAAATACTTTTAACCATTTAATTTTATGATATTTCATCGAATTTATATGATTTAAAATTTTTAAAATCCAAATGCAACATGTTTTGTGAGGGAAAAGAAAAGAAAATGGAAACACCTACCTCAACGATATGTGGATTTGATGAAATAAGTTATTTTTGATGTATTAAAAACTGAAAAACACTTTTCAAAAACTAGAATCATGAACTAAATTAGATCGAAATGAAAAAACCTAACTAGGGTTTGGACAATGATGATGAATTGTGAAGTAGTGAGGAAAAATCAGAAATATGAGAGCAATAGAGGGGGTGACATCTAACTATAGTATAACAGGCCTAAAATATGACGGAAAAGGGATTGAAATTGAAAGGAAGATATGAGATGTGGTGGAATCACATAAGGGCACTCCATGTAGAGTTTTGGTGTGACACTAGGGGAGGAGGATAAGTTTGCATGAGGGTTTTATATTTTAATTTAAATAAGGGATAAATATGGATTTTAAGAAACATAAATCATGTCACATTCCATGGTTTACAAAATCATGCACCCTATACTGGGAATACTTGGGAACCAGCATGATTGGTTCATATAGTTTCAGAAACTATGTGTCAAACATGGAAACCAACTCCCTAAATTGTAGTCCTAATTTTCACATTTTCCATATTGAATTTTTTTACCATGCACTAAATATGTGGAATATAGTATTTTATAAAACATTCATGGATCAGTCTAAAAAAATAGCTAGAGAAAAATAATTTCTAATAAATAAAATAAAATTGATAAGTGATTTCAGGGCATCACATTATGAGTGATGTGGAAGCATCGGTTAGACCCATGTCCAACCTAACTTTTTATAGATTCTAAGAAAAATAAATATTATCATGATGAAAAAATAACATGTCACAAAATATACCAAAAAATTATAAAATAATCCCAAAACTAATAGATAGGATCTTTAACATTAAATTAAATATTATTTGTATAACATGGACAATGGTGTTCTTGAGATTATTTCTTCAATGAATTCGTTGATCATTTTAAACCTTCTCCATGTTGTACCATCATTTTTATAAGAGGATCCAACCTATATTTTGTGTATTCATGGTCCACAATTACATCTAGATCTCTAAATAACATCAATATAATTTTCCGTGCAAGCATGAATAATCTGTCCAACTTACGTACTTTATCTCGATTTCAACACACCACATTATCTTCGAGGATTATATTTATCTCAATATATCATTAATAAGAGTGAGTAAGGAGGTGGTAGAATCTTATGCATATTTAGAGGATCCATTGATATATTATTCATTGAGAGAGAATTCACGAGGGATGAAAATTATTGTTCACAAAAAAATACTATTTCACGCTCTCTAAAATGATAAAAATATAAGAATATGTTTATATTGTCGTGGGTTATTATTTTTAATTTTAAAGAACCCTCAATCAATTAATAATCCTAATGTATACCAAATTCAAATATTAATAATGTTTTTATATAACAGAATGCACATATTTTCAAAATAAATATTATTTTATAAATAAATTGTTTTTTATTTATATAAAATATATTTATGATTATATCATTTCCATTACATTAAATAATTCAATCTTTCCACCATATATTTCATTTATCAAATATTTAATAACAAATATCATTCATTAGATAAATAAATTAATATTATAGTCATCGCCTCACATTTAAATATTTATATTGAAATTCACATGACTAGATAGATATTTAATAAAAAATAAATATTAGTTATTACCTTCGTAAAAATATAAGAGAGCGATAAGTATTATATTTGATGGTCTTATGAAAAAATATTTATTTAATTATTCAACTCACATTGGTGAATAAATAAATGTGTTCAACTAAATATCTATGATAAATATTATTACTCATTTTTAAGAATAATATTTATCAAAATAATTTATAAAAAAAATATTTTACTCAGATTGATGGAAACACTAAGTCTTTGATAGTCTAGAAATATTCCACAACGACATTATGTGGACATGAATAAACTACAACATTAGGTTCTAGAAACATGTACTGGAATCCATAGAGGAAGATGTTTGTTTCATAAGGACAACAATCACATTCAAATTATCATTATGTAATATTGTCCATTTTTCTTGATATCCCATAAGGAAGGCTATATATATATTTCATCGATCTATATGCATGATATGTATTTTATTGACTTCTTAAAATGAACCCATCAATCACCATGGCCATGATATTTTATTTTGACATTTCCATTCTATCAAAAGGGAGGAGATATCGACTTTCATAATCTGAAGGGATGAATCATATATTAACTTATTCATTAATTCTATTTAACTCATAAAACACCCAATGTATCCAACTTCTTCATAAACATATATCATAATGGTTTTGGTAAATACACTAGATTATTCAAATCATGATATAAATTAAGAATAATATCATGTCTTAGGATCATTTTATATGTTTGCATGTAGGAATTACAATGACACAGAAACATGGTAGATTTGTATTGGCGGTATTATCCTTATAGCATCCAATCGTTGTGATTAAGAAGATCATACATAATGACATGATGTGTTAACCACATATGACTACATTCACCTTATAGTCAAACATATTGTGTTTCTAGTCAAATAATATTATCCAAACAATAAGATATATGTTAATGAATGTCATTATATCATTTCCTGGTTTTCATCATAGTGTCGAACTTTTGAAAACTTTTCAATGTGATAGATACTTTACTACAATATCAAATTTATTTTTTACATTACAACAATCAATATGTTATAATACATTTAATAATATTCATATATTTGGTTATACATATAATTTAATGTTTAAAATAGTTGTCTATAGGGAAAAAATTTAATATTGTCCCATATTCACTAGAGCTAACTGATAAATAATAAGGTATGTATCAAAAAATAAATAGAAATATATTGGATTTGTATATAGGTTTATGTAATACCATGTTTTATCAAGGATACGGTATTTATTGAAACAAAACATTATTGTAAATCTTTTAACTACAATATTACTACATTGATAAACACCCCCAAGTAGTAATATCACAAAGTATTCACTTCTTGTTCCCCAATCATAATATTGACATCCTAGATAATATCATAACTAGAAATTATCGCAATAATGATAATACCCTTACTATTTTCATATAAACTAATATTAAAAAAATGATAACTGAATCTATTATTTTTTTGTATTAGAATCCGTAACATTCTTGGTTATTATTTGTAGGAAAACCACATGTTTTAATACAAGTATATTGGATATTACATTTTATTCACTACAATCCTAGATCAGAATGTTCTAAATAAAATCTAGTGTAATTTACACATAAGACTATTAATCTAATTTATCTTTTAACAAGAAAATATTCTCGTTATACCGTTTCAAGTACAATTAGATAGTTATAAATAAAATTGCATTTTTTTGCGTGTTTTTATTAAAATTTTTACTCCAAATAAAATTCATATGTAAAATTTAAAATCAATACATATCATTGAATATTATATAGATTACTAGTACATATGGTTGTAAAATACTATCCTCACCCTCATCCTAAAACCATGCATGTTATCATGGTGATATTATTTTCCATGTGACATGGAAAATAATTCAATCATTAATTTTTTTTTCATATTTTCAATGTATTCAATATGAATAGATTTAGTAAAAAATAGAATTATGTTAGTACATCTTGTTATATTAAACTATAGTTAATATTTTATAGTTATTCTGGGAGAAATTATTTCCTTAGTATTAAAAAATAGTTAATACTAACCATTTAATTTTTGAATGGTAGAAACATATCATTCATCGAATATTATATCACATTCACTGACCTACTATTGTAATATTCCACTCATTTCATTAAAAATGAATATTTTATGATAACTACACAATGTTTTATCCACAAATTTATAAATTCAATTCATAAAGGTTTTTGGAATTCATTGATGTCACAATCCATTTTAGGTGAGGTCATATATAAATACGATTTATAGAAATTGTATTCAGAGTCCAACGAACTAATAAAATGATCCTAAAATGAAAATATGATAAGTTTAATTTAAATATATTTTATCTTGGTAATTGGGGTAATGTTTTAATTAAATTATATGTCTTATAAGTCATTTAAATATTTTAATAATCCATAATATTTTATTGGTGTGACTTTTTTCTATCCATATTCAGTTTCTCTAAAAACCTAACATTACTATCAAGTCTAAAAACATCAAAAATATATGTCTCTTAAATTCTTGTGCTTATAACCCATTCTATTATTCAATCATAATTTTAAATATTATCATCTTTCCATTTAATTATTATTATGGGACTCTTCATTCTTATTTAATTTTATAACACAAGTTTTACTGAATATAAAACCACCTAATTGGTTTTAACATACTACACAATATGTGTCTCTTAGAACAACTCCTCCCATTGAGATTACTAAATTAAATGCTTTTATGCCAACTAATGTTAATTTAGAGCCTATATATCTTTTGAATATATCCCACTTCCACTATCTCAAAATGAGATGTTCTTCTATATTATAAAAATATAATTTTTTTTACTAATATAATTTTTTATATCCATAGTGGTTATAGGATAATTAATATAGAGTTACTTAGTATTTCAATGACAGTATGTTTTCAGAGAGGCTATCTTTTAAAAAATGGTACTCATTAAACTCTAGAGACTATACATGATGGATTCTTCATTTTATTCTAATTAATATGATATCAATTAGTGAATATAGTTTCCACAATATTTTTTATTTTGATGATATTTTTGAAACTATTCCTACAGGAAGTCAACTATGATTTTCAATACTAGTATGAAATTTCATTTATACCCCTTTAAAATTATTACAATAATATATATATAAGGAAATGTGTGTTTGGGATTACATTTTGGTCACACGTTAAAGACTGATGAATACTTGGTTATGATGCACTATAAAAATCCCTCCATAAGATGTTATATCCATTACCAATTGTAGTTTTATCTTGAATAATAAATATTAATTTTTTAAAAAGACTCTCATGATGTATTTTAATATACATCTTAGTTAAATCTTGAGAATATTTTTCATGGTTTTTTAGAATGAAAACTTGTATATTTGTGTCATGCCAAAATTTTATAAAGGATTCTTTTTCTAAATCATTACCACGAGCTTGTTAGTGTACCTAGTATCTTATCTAAAGAGAGAATAAAACACCTTTTTGTATATAAAATTTTGAACTACTATAAAATTTAATGATAAAGAATTATATATCCATAATTATGTACATTTATTCTTATTTAGTTTTTTAATTAATAGAAAAATTGGGATATGGTTTATGAATTACAGTACAATTATTTGAGTTTGTAATTTCATAACAAAATAAATTTTAAACATGAAATAGTTTCATGTTGTGTCCAATTAGAAATTAAGGATATTGTTTGGTAATAATCAAAAAAATAAATAGTTTATCATAAATCCATTACCAAACATGAAGTAACGTGATTCTATATACTAATTTAGTGATCACCTTTATTCATTTATTTAGATAATTCCCATTACTTCATATAATATTTATTTACTTTCATGGTCTCTATATACAACAAAATATTTAAGAAAATTTAATATTTTATTACCAATAAATAAAATATAATTCTCTATTAATTAATATAACATAAGTATCATATTCCACTTCAATTCATTTTAGTGGTTCTTCCAATGACCTTTCTTGAAACAAGAGATGAAAATTTCCTCTTGTTCATTACTATCCCTTGGAATACTTTTTCACGTTGTACTTGATGTAAAGGAAGCTTTGGCATTTAATCGATTAGGCAATTTTCGTTATTTTATTTTATTATTTTCCTAAAGAATGAAAAATCTTTTTCCCCAAGAGTCTTTATCTTTTAGGAGAACCATATTCGAAATATTTCTTATTGGGTAATTTGGATTGTTCATTATATAATTATTAATGAACATAAATGACTTAGAAGGTAATGACGTTGGTATTAATTGAATTTTTATATTAACCCATCTCTTCACTAACTAATTTACATAATATATCATTTTTAAGGGATGATCACTAGATAAGTGTGAGTCTTATGGTTTAAACTTGTATATTTCAATGAAAATATCATTATATTTAGTCCTTCTATTTTTTAAGTTCAAGAATATTATTATTTTTAGAGACTAATCATCCATGTATTTATTTTTTAATATTATCACTCTAAAATATTAGATAACATAATTTAAATTACATAATAAAAACAATCCACGATCCTCTGGTCGGACTCTTTTTCACCTTCTCTCTCATGGTGGACGAAGTGATCTGGTATATGGGGTTTCAATACATAGAATAAATTTTACTATATAAATTCATGTATGATGGACATTACGACTCACAAAAATATGTCTCAGTGGGGGATTTCAATAAGTTATTTAACAATCATAATGTTCCGGTGGTTTCTGGTTCCATTTTTATATAATATTTAATGATGTAAATTATCACTTTATAAAATTACAAGTATTGATTTAATAAATTCAAATTTATTTGTATAAAAATATTTCATCATGTCCTAATGACCCTCACTAGTATAATAATAATTTATAATATACAAAAAATTACATTTCAAAGGAATCATATTTCTTTTCTCATAACCTAGAAAAGATAATGGGCAGATACATGAAGGATTTCAGGTAGACTGCATTTCCAGAAGCAGTCATGTAACTCCTTTACCCATTGAGTGGACATCCTAATCTGAAAATTCTAACTCAAATTTCCATTACACTTGTCTCTAAGATACCCCATGTCTAGAAAAGGTTACTTACCTTAACTTTAATTTGGTTATGTCAAACTAAATGTATCATTAGACTTCTTAAATAAATGTATGTGTTTTGAAAATGGCAAGATGAACAAATGGTTATATTATTCAATTCAACATCACATAATGGAAGTATTTTATGACTTCATATTTTTGGTGATTTTCTTTATTAGGCATGAATATCATTATTTTATACCCTTCTTGCATTTTTAATAATATATAGATATTATATTATTAAATAACCATGTTTTCATAAAAAATTTATGCATAAAAAATTTATTTTAATTTAACTTGCATGTCTTCTAAACTTAGTTAATTTCTATGGTATAGTTATATCATTATAAAAACATGCATCCGTATAAAATTGATAACCATGTTCTTAATGAAAGAAAATTATTAAATTGACTAGAAAGTGATCTTTATAATGTATTATTTATCATCTGATTATCAATTAACCTATTACACTAGGGATTATAATACTTATGTCAAGATTGAATAACATTAAATCATTTTATAATTTACCTTTCTATCCACTTATTTGGTTTCAACTCAACTCAGGTTCTGAACATCCCACTCTTCATGCAACATCACCATTTATATAATTTATACTCACATGTATGTGAGGGGAATTAGGGTTATCAATTACATATAAAACAATTAAATATAAGTTATTCATAATAAAGGTGGATAGGATAACTCAAAATTCAACATTTTTTATTTAGTAAAACATTATCCTGATTAAAATCCCAATAAATAATATAAAATTAAATAGATTACAAAGGAAAACATTGATAAGTCAAGATCATGTTCAGTTGCATAAATTCAATGACATCAAATTAATATATTCTTGCATACATTTCATATATATATTTTAATTAATATAAATTTCAATTGATTTAAATGTTAATGGCCTTGTTAATTAAATAGGATTTTAGCTTAATTATTAATCTAATAAGTCTCAGTAGAACATAAGATTCAATTCTGTGTGATTTTTTAATGAATAAATGAAATATTTTCAGTTAAATTACTTATATACAAAATGTGTTGTTGAAGACAATATGACATATGCCCACTCAAACTGTCTGACGCCTTATAGGGTTGTGTGAAGTGTATTCAGATTCTATAAAGATTATTTAATGTGTTACACTATTACAGGGATTGTATTTCAAAATATTAAGTACATCAGTCGACTAAATGAGTATTGAAACATGGTATATGTTTAACTGAAGTGGTTTTACCACTTTAAATTCATGTGTAATGTACAGAATATGTATAACAGCCACAGAGTATGTAGTCATGATTTTATTGGAAAAATAATTATGCAGTTAATATTATGAAACAAAATATGACATATAATGTACTATAGCTACACATCATTTAGTTCGGTTTAATAGTGTAATTAATTTTCATGGTGTCCTTGATGGATTGTGGTACACTCCATAAAAATGGGTATGAATTGCATTTCATGTACACTAGCTATGTGTGGGGTACTTCCCTTATGGACATCCCAAATTAGACTTTTATGAACTCAGTGTGTAATACAAGTGATATAATATCACATAACATGGAGCTTATTCCAGTATCATATCCGGTAATCATGGATAACTTGTGTTTTATCATTTTTATTCAACAACCATCTTGTAAACCAATTTCATTCGATGTAATGACCTCTATTATATGATGGATGTGGTAATATACCTTTGTTTCACCCCACCCATATGCTTTTATACTTATTCTTGTATTTTTAAAAAAGTTTTTAAACTTTTCTTCTAAAAATACTTGATTGGTACACCCACTGTAATTAATTACACACAATGTATATTGACCACATTATCACTATGTTGTGTGGGAATTACATATAGAATACATCAGTTTTATGTGATTAACCCTGAAAATTGTGTTGAAAATAACATTCCATATATGGTTTGGAATAATAAATGTTGCGTAATGGATGCCATAAAATAATCCATGATTTATGGAATCATTTCCTTATGTGTTGACTAGGAATACATGGTGTGAAATTTTATTTAAGAATTTTATATTTTATAGAATTTATAGATACCTTGAACCCTCATAATTCTATCTTCATGTGATTTCACCAATTCTTATATTTTTATATCCATTTTATAGAAAAATATTCCACTATATTTAAATGATCGATTAAGTATGAAAAATAAAATGAAAATACAATAAAAAATTATTGTACCAATCATTAAAATAAAAACATTGTAAATTTAAATGAGACCACATTGATCCCATATAATTGTCCAGGGTGCTGCAGAAGCACCAGTCAAGACCATAAATAACATTTCTCCTATCATCCTATATGAATACTCAACTCGTACATGATTAATAATTGACTTATATAACGAATATACCCAATACAATTATAAGGAATACTAGAACCAATATGAAGGAACATTCATTTTAAATTTATTATTAATTTAATATGACGAATTGACTCGGTCATGATATTATTTCTTTAATGAAGCTATTAAATTTTATAACCTTTAGTCATGTTGTACCCTAACTTTTATAAGTGGGTGAAAAGTATATTCCCTGTAGTAATGATCAAATCCATGCTTCTCGATCTCTGAATGATGTTAATGGACTATAAGGATATAGTATGAACAATATGATAATATTGAATTTTTCTTCAAGATCGTGACAAAAACCCTCAGGATTGATCATTGTCTTTATCTTAAAATCTAATTCATGAGAGCAAGGAAGGGGGAGAATTATCATAGTCTTGAGATCAACCATTGATATATTATTCATTATAAGAGGATTTTCTAAGAAGAAGAGGTGTTGGGCACTAGAAAGGATTCTCATCCAATATCTAAATTTATATACCATCATATATAAAGATCTAGGGTTAATTATTTTTAATTAATTAAATAAACATACTAATTTAATAAACCAAACATATACCCCATGATAGTAATTATAATACTATTATATAACAGAAACCACAGACTGGCTCAAATAAATATAATTTTATAAAATAAATTATTTTTGATTTTTCTAAAATGACATTATAATTATATCATTTACATTACCATGTCTTAATTTGGCTAGTCCACCTTCATTGACTTTTATCGATCCTCATATAACACATATGATTCATTTGATAAAAAAAATTAATATTTTATTTATGGTCATTCAAATAAAAATTTATATTAATATTAACAAAAAATTGTGTATTTATTAAATACTAAATATTATTTAACACCTGATGACTAACATGATTGATAAATAAATATTCTATTTGACGTTCTTGTGAATAAATATTTACTTAATTATTCAACTCACATTAGTCATTGAATAATTGATATCAATAAAATATCATAGATAATTATTTGTACTCAATATTATGAAAAATATATATATAGTTGTTACATAAAAATAATATTTAACTAAGATAAATGGAGTCACTAAGGTTGCGACCTTCTAAGCCTCTTCCTTAATGACATTGAGTCAACTTGCATATATTTCAATACAAACACCTAACAACACATAGACACCTATAGAGTATGAATTTAATGTCACAATGATGGAAACTATATATTAATATTCAATGTACAATATTATATATTTTTCTCACTATCTCATCATTCCTGTTAAAAAATTGTGTCATCAACCCATTTTCTCAACATTTCATTCATTGAACTCTTAAAATAAACTCATCAAATACAATGACCATTGAATTTTACATTCACAGTCTTAGATATCACTACATGATGAAGTGGATTTAGCAGCGGTTTTGAAAATGTTTTGAACAAATCCTTCAAGGTAACATTGCATCATTTTTGGGTTTCATTGGGTTTGTTGAGAATGCAGGTTTCCATTGATGAATTTTCAAGTTCTGGAGAAGTTTTTGACAATCCATCTTGACCAAGAACAATGAAAAAAGGAAAAAAGATTTGGAGGTAGTACAAAAGAACTGATATAAGGTGGCTCTGTTTCCCAATATTTTCCAAATATTTGGGGTGTAAAATTTGGAGTTTGCTGAACATTGTGAAAATTGGATATCTGTGAAGATCTCATCAAAATATGGAAATGGAATGAATTTCGTGAAGATAAAATTGAGGATTATATTTCGCGATGACATGGAAAATGTTGATAGCGATGCTTCGCGATTACGGCGAGCTTCGTAAACAAAAGGATGGAAGAGCATTGTGGAGGTGAAGGGAACTGCGAGTGGAGATTTTAGGTGAAGTCACGAATGAATTTACAGGATGCTCCGTGAATACAATGTGCTCTATGATTATAAATTTGTCATGGTGCTTTGCGATATTGAGATAATTTCAGAAGAATTTTCAGAGCCTCGCGATTTGTGATGATGTGGCGTTGACTTCACGTGGAAGGTTCAAGGGTCGGTGTAATCGCCTAAAAATAGGCCTCGAACCCCTTGATATATTTAGATATTTTTCGAAGAAATAATTTTTCTCTCGGCTCATGAAGTTGGTTCATGAGGGCAGTGTGCTTCGCAAAAGGAAAGAGCTTCATGACAACTATTCTAGCTCTGCGAAAGTTGTGTGCTCTGCATTGGCTCAGTGTGCTTCACGGGGGAAGTCGCGTTGTGATGACTTGATCTTCGTGATGGACTGACCTTTGCAAAGTCATGACTTTCGCGAAAAGGAAGGATCTTTGGGAATGCTTGTTTAAGCTTCGTGAAATTTGGAGCTTCGTGAAGTAGGGTGCTTTGCGAATGTTTTTCCAAAGGTTGTTTCCTAGTGTTAAGAGGCAATGTGGTATTCATATGTGGCTGAAATTTGGACATCAACAAAGAATCTATCAACAGCTGATGATGCATGTATTCATGAAAATGATGAGACCTAAATGTATTTAAACTGCGAGTGGATCCCTTCCAAGTGCAGTGAGCCAAGGAAGAGGAAGAAGGTAATCCTCTCTACTGGTAGTGAGCGGGTGAGAGAAAATTGGGAGTGACCCTTCAGAAAGTAGTGAGCTGACCCTAAACATTTTAAAGGCAGTGAGCTTGGGCATAGAAGAGATCAAGACCGAACATTATTGGCATTGAGCATTAGTGGATTTGGTACAGCAGCACATCATCGATGAATTCTCCTTGGACGTACCTCAGTTAGGTTGAACAAAGTAAAAATATATATGTATGCCCATATGCTTCCCTGGATTTCATTTAAAGCATCATCATCAAATAAAGAAGAAAAGAAGTTTTTATAATAATCTCAAAAGTGCAAAAAAAGTTACCCTTGTAATAAAGAGGTCAATGACCAGTGGGGATGGAAGAATTTTTAATAAAGAATATACATACCCTGATTCACCCCCCCCCCCCCTCCCTCAGGGAATATAGAGCCCTATTGGTCCTAATAGATTGCCACCGGTAAACGTGAATTTATTATTTTTTAGTCAATGATTTTATGAAATTATCACTAATTCTTTTTAGTTTATTAAAACAAACACTCCAATTTAGATGTAGTTAAACCACTACTAAAAGTGAAATAATATGGTTATTAATTAATATTTAATTTTAGAAGAGTTTTTTAAAAACATTCATGAAATTAATATTAGTTAATAATTATTATTAATAATTTGTGAATATTTCCATTACTTGTCAACAATTACCAATTAAAAATTAAAAATTTATTTAATATCAATCTGTGCACAGATATAGAAAATTTTAATTATTATATTATTTAATTATATTATATATATATTTATGTATTTTTATATTTAAATATATTTATCTCATATATTTATATGTAAAGATATGTATAGATAAATATAAGTTTTTATGTATATTTATTTATATTTTCAAATATTTATCTGTATTTATCTATAATTATATATATTATATTTGTATATATATATATATCAATATATATATTTATAGATATATATTCATGTATGTGTATTTATTTATATTTATATATATTATCTGGGAGTGTAAATTTATATATCACTCTTTATTTAAATAAATTTATATGCTCTTTAATATGCATTTATATATATACCTGTATTTAGATTTTTTTTCTAATTATCTTTACATAAATACACATATAAGTATTAATATACATTTCTATTTATTTATTTAAAATTATATATATATATTTATTTATTTTTAAATATTTATATGTATTGATAACTCTATATATTAATATATATTATGTGGGTATATATATAAATATTTATATGTGTATATATATAATTATATATATATATATCTTCATATATATATATATATTTATCTAAATTTATTTATATTTAAAGTTATCTCTATGTATTTATGTATATTTACACATATTTATATATATTAACATATATTTACATATATTTATATATATTTATACTTGTATATATATATATATTATATCGGTATATATATATTATATGTTTATGTATCTCTGAGTGTGTGTGCCTGTATGTGTGTCTATTTATAAGTGTTTGTGTGTGTGTGTGCGTGCAATCCCTTAGAGTGTAGGTCAGTGGAAGATTCCCCTATCAATCTTAGAAGGGTTTCATGTTTAACCCTTGATTTTTACATCCCAGTATTTGTGTGTTTCCTGATTTTCATTATAATTCATCTCTTTTCCACCACATCAATGTAATATATATATATATATATATATACATAATTAGACATAATTATGTACATATATATCTATGTGTCTGTGAGTATTTTTATGTTTTTATATATATTGTCGTAAATTTATTTATATCTTTATATAATTATGTTTAATTATATCTATTTATGTATATTTACATACCTTTACATATATTTGTATATATTATGTTGGTATATATGTTTTTTTATTAAACTGTATTTTTTCAACTCATAATGAGTTTTTTGGATTGGAAATGGAATTTCAGAATAACAAAGAGGAAATGAGATAAAATTTCACCCTACATATATAAATGAATAATTGTACATTGTGGATTCAGGAGGGTCTGTGCATGGTTGGACAAGGATGGGGTGGGTAGAATTAAATAATAAATGGTAATTAATAATGATAAAATAAAAAATGGAAAAACCATTTAAAAATAAATATTAAAAAACAATGTGAAAATATTCTTAACTAAAGAATTCAATGTTGTTTATGAAAATAATCATTTGTCATTTATTGTGTCCTTAAATCAACTCTAAATTCAAAAATAAATTGATGCAAAATACAATTTTTCTTAATCTATATCAAATTCCATAATGATAAGATTCAAATCCTTTACTAACTTATTCATTAATTAAATCTCACTTTTGATGAACCGAATATACCTTACATTTCCATGAATATGTGATGTCATGATTTTGTTTAGTAGGCCAAAGTATGAAACTCATGATATGAGTTTATAATATTATCAAGTCTATGGATCATACCATATGTTCACATATACATATTCCAAAGAATCACAAACATTTAAATTAGTATTCAAATATTTTTCATCAGAATCTCTTATTTTAAAAATTACCAAGTGTGAGCTTTAAAAGATGAAGTCATGTATGATTATGGTTACTCACACCCAATAGTCAAACATACTACGTGTCTAGTTATAGAATTTCATTCTGATTGTTGAACATATAATAAAGAACAACATCATATTAGTTCATGGTTTTCTTTATAGAGGGGAATAACAATGAATTTTTCAATGAAACATGTATATTAAAAAATTATCACATTATTTTCATGAATAATAACATTCAATATGTGATAATAAATGTATTAATATACATATCATTGAATTTTTAGGTAATCTAAATTACAATTTTGTTGGTTCTAGGGTACCAAATCCAGTTAGTATATAGTGATGGATAAGATTATTAACCTAAAATATCTTTTAAAATAAACAATGTGGAAAAGATTTGTAGTGGAAGAAAATTATTTAAAGGTTAGTGAAATACCAATTATTTACACAAAATTAATTTTCTCTAAAAAATTATATGAAATCTTTTGATAATGAAAGTGAAAGAGAATTACAAGGGTTGAAGGTTAAATAAATTATATATTTTATATCTTATTCAAAAAAAATTAATGTTCCCACAATAGAATATGAAACTATTATTCAAGAGAGGAGAGGTAATCAATATACAAAAAAGAGTTTCAATTAATGATGGAGTACAAGGTGTGTTTAATGAAAAAAATCATGAAAATAAAAAATAATTCATTGAGTAATGGGAATGAATCATTGACTAAATATATTTATAAATCAAATGTCAATGAGATTAATATAATAGAAATATATTTCATAAGAAAAATGGGTGGTCTCGATGAAATACATGAAGTGATAGATAATATTATTGAAATTAATAAATGCAATTTTCTTACATGGAATTTACATGAAAAATTATTTGATACAAAGTATATTAAAGATGTTTTTTTGAAAATATATATTTTATTTTTATAATTCTATCAATTATGTTGGATAATATTTCAAATTAGTGGAGAAAGTTATATATTCTAATTATTATCATGTTTATTTCACAATTTTTGAAACAATATTCATATTATACACTCGATCCTACATTCAAAATGATAAAGTAGTGACAATGAAGGAAAATGATGATAAATTTTCCTAAGAATGGAGAAACATATATTCTATTCTCAAGTAGGAGAACTAAAAAACACAAAATAAATAATGCATGAAATAAAAATAATGATGATTCTATTTATATAAGAAAACCCATGGTGAATGAATAGTATTCAAATAAGGAATAATTTTTAGATAAAATGGAATCTTCGGATTTGAAAATAATTCAATGAGTATATTTTTTGGATGAATATTTCTAATTGAAGATATTTCTATGTGAAATAATATATTTATTGTGTGTAGTATAAGAACATATATTTTATGTTTAACTATATAATATTTAACTTCATCAGTAAATGAGTGTCCATGATTTAAAGGGGATTTATATTTGAGACAATATTAGCATTCTATGACAAATCCAAATGACACGGTAAAATTTTATGATAATTTCGATTTTCTTGATTAAACTTGAGGTCAGTGGTATCAACCTAAACATGCTAATAATATGTTATTTTCTTTACAACAAATGTAGTTACACAAAAATTATAACACCATATCAATCAATATGATGAGTAATTAAGATTAATATATAGCGGTTGAGTTTGTATGTAAATATATGAAATAATAAAATCCTAAGATATTAGATAGTCCTTTTTCATCTCTTTTAAAAAAATCCTTTATTTATGGATCTATAAATGTATGATTAACAATATTTTACCTTCAAAATTGATGGGTAACTAACTGTGAATGTAGTTGGAAGCAACAATGTTGTTTAAAAGAAAGTGGTATCTACTGAAGTAATCCTTTTCCAAGGGTTGAGAAATAATATATTGATTGTCTCTCAACATCATGATAATGAGAATGATGTGATATTAAAAAATAATTAAGGAATCATTAGGATAATGAAATGTTGAACAATCATAACTCATAGATAATGGATATGTGAAACTATATTAAATATTAACCATTAGAAAACACTAGTGGTATGAGGGTAATGAAATAAAATTGACTATGGATTATAATACTTATATAATGTTAATAATGAACAAGGAAAAGGTTATCACGTTTGTATCCAGTTAATGTATAAAAAAGTTACTTCATGAGTGAAGATATGCATGTGTTGTGTCACATAATGTAATGAAATTTAGAAAGAGTCCAAAGCATTCTGAGATCAAAATAATAAATTCTATTGAATTTATACTTTTATATTTGTGTATCAGGATTTGATTGAAAAAACCCATTGAAATAAGTACATTATTAAATTTTTGGTGATTTTACATTACTCAATTATGTTTACTTTATTTTGAGTGAATCTAATGATCTATGGATGTGTGATAATTTTTAAATATGCACATGAATAAATAGAGTATTCTATTAAATTTCTTTAGTGTCGTAATTTTCCAAAATACAAAAAATAATTTATTTAAAATTGAGAAGCATGCGATAATTGTCATGACCCATCCCCCGAGGCCCATTACGTGACTACCCCATGCCCGCCTTCTATAGGCCAGGGGATAACAACTAGTACCGGAAAGGCATCTCTCTAAAAATGGGAATGCAGTGCCATTAAACTTTTACACTCACACAAACCAAGAACATAGGAACATACAAGTACTAAGTAATCAATAAATTAAACAAGGTGTGTACAGTAAGTAAGGGGGGCCAGAATACAAGCCCAATTGGAATGTACAGGTAAAACTAAAAACAGATCCTGTAAAAAACTGCCAAAAATCCTACCAGAAGGGTTGGTAGAGCTCTTGAACGGTCATCTCTACAGTACGTCTCGTATAATGGTCCACCTTAGAGCACCCTCTTGTCCCGACACCCTCAGCCTTGATCAATGATGTATGTCATCTACATAAGATACAACAATGTGTTGGTATTCCTTTTGTAGGGGTGAGTATAACAATACTCAGTAGATAACCCGAGACCCCCGAAGGTATACCAAAATCCACAAAGTATAAACCAAAAAGAATGACCTAAATTTCATAGCAAAAATAAATAGTCATAAACACTACTTAGTTAAATTCCCATACCTAATCCTATGTTATAAATATATATACTCATCTCATTGGTGATGGAAGAATACCACAAAGGTAACACCAAGAAGGTAGATGTACAACACAGGTAACACCACGAAGTTAGATGTACTACACAGGTAACGCCTCACAGAACAATTCCATGATGGTATCACCACACATAAGTGTACCATAAATGTAAAGACGCCACTCACATCAGGTATAACTTAAGTATAGAAGTATAGATTGTTAGTTGTATTGCTAGACCATCATACTTCGTCGAGAGGCTATGTTGTTTACCCGCACAGGATCGAAGATGACCAAAACCGGATCTGAAGATCACCCACACAGGATCTAAAGATGACCCACACAAGTTCTGTAGATGACCCACACATGATATGTAGAATCTGACCCACATCGGATCCTAAGATGACCCACACAGGATCTAGATATTCTTCAAATACAGTTAGACACATGGTTCCCACACTAAGCATATTTGATTTTGAGAGGATCAAATCCTCATGTCATCGGTATATACATCAACATCGATGAGGTCTCATGATGAAGTATCTCAATGTACCTCCACGTCATAGGGGTCCCAACACAACAGACGACGCGTCCATCGGACGTCTGGTCTGTATGTTATTAGTGTTTCCATTCCGACAACACGGTTGGATTCAGGTTCGATCCAACCTTGATGTACTCAATACTTTTACAATACTAAAGTGAATTATACCCAAAGTACCATCTCAATCAAAGGATATTGGTGTCGTGGATGGTTCATCAAACAGACCCACAGTTCTCAAGATATGGTCAAAAAGGCATATTTGGGTCTAGATGGGCCCGGATTCAGTCGGACTTGATTAGAACGACCTAGATAGACCTGACCCAGTCTAGGTACACACTGGATGGGCTGGACTATGGTAGGCCCATCCCCTTGAGCTGTGGACCGGCCCGACACGCAAAGGGTGTGGCCCGAACTGCTAGGCGCGACCCGCTCAACTGTTGTGGTTCATCGTGGCAGGGCCCGTTGTAGCTTCCACTCAGCGAGAAGCCCCAGTATTCTGAACTGTCCATGGACAGTTTGGATAGTGCCTATAGGTGCATGGGTCCCGCCGAAGCAGTCACACTCGGCGTGATGTTGCCGACCGGAACACGGCCAGGCTCTACTCCCAGAGGGTTGGTAATGCTGCTATCCTCCCATGGTCGGTCAGGTGTCGAACTCCCTCCAAGTGCACCACTGTGGATAAGAAACCGCTACCCTACCCTCTACTAGGGGCATGGATTTGTGCCACCCTACCTCAACGTGGTCAGTCAGTTTGCTGGAAGGCATGCCAACCGTCATCCTCTTCTCTACTGCTACCGATAGGCTGTGGCCACCTCCACTACCAGTGGCACGGACGTTCGCCTCCCATGTTCCACATGGCCAGCTGGTGTGTTGACCGCCATCCACCTCCACCACCTACTTGATCCGCAGTTGGTCGGTTGTCAGTCACCCTCCTCTACTAGTGGATCACCACTACTTCGTTCTATGACCAAAAAATATGACAACTGCATATTCGCGATCCTCGGGTCAAGATCTTTATATTCAAATGTTTTGATCAACAAAACATTGTGTTTTTAGTTAGCATAATTATTTGGTATTGAAGAATTCATGAAGAACAAAAGAATTAGAAATTGAAAAGATCTTGGTATTTTGTCGAATCGATGACTGTGTTTGTTTGGCCAACGTCATTGAGAATAGAGAATATGAAAAATCTACAAAAAGATAATTATCATATCTCAAAATAAACCCCCTACCTCGTTTGATCATTGGAGGTGGTCTGAGGTAGAAGTTGAAGTTGATGAAGGGGACACTGGTGTTCGTTTCACCCGCAACTCACTTCTGATCTGGGATACGGCATCCATTCCTCATTCTTCGTTGGGGTGGTTCTTCTTTGGAGGATGATCTTCCAAAGGCTATCCCCATGTTCCCAATTTGCCAATGACTCCCCAAAAAGAGGTGAGGATCCAAAATTAATTATGTAATGTTAATTAATTCAATAATTGTTAGCACATTAATTGGGGGAATTCTAAGAGTTATCTCACATTAAAAGAGGAGTTTGGGTGGTCCACACCACCAAGATTCATATGAGAGATTTCAAATAAAATAAAATTTATTTATTTTATTTTATTATTTTTATTTTAACTCTGCCATGAAAATTTGAAAAACTAACTCTCACCCTAGACCTATTTTGGTATAGGTGAAGGTCTCATAAAGCTTATATTAGTGTTGCGAGTTTAATGGTGTCCTCAGATTACAATTCGGAGCATCGGTTCAAATGTTACGAAACACCCCTCACGTGTTTACTAAACATACCAAAAAAGAAGTTCTGAAATTCATTCTGGGACACCGGGACTCAGTTTTATGCACCATTAATTTTCATAGACTCATAATAATTGCATATAATTAAAAAAATTACATGGAAAATCTGGGACATTACATTCTACCCACCTCTGGTATTTTTTCCCTTGAAATCTACAACACAAACTTTGGAAACAAGTGGGGTACTGATCATGAATCTAAACCTCTCGCTTCTAAGTTCTCTCCTTGAGATTCTCATGCTGACCAAAAATGTCCACCAGAGGTATCAACTGCCAAAAATGTACCTACTTCTGTCGATCTGTAGTCTCTACTGTAACCTCCAAAAACGTCACTCCATCACCGATGTCCAGCTCTCCCCAGACAAAGATGTGAGAAGGATCATGTTCATATATCCCCAGCTGGGATACATGGAATGCGTTATGCACCTGGAGCAACTGAGGGGGAAGAGCATGGCGGTAAGACACCTCGACAACTCTACAGAGGACCTTAAAGGGTGTGATGAACCTCAGAGATAACTTTCCGCCTCGTCCAAATATCTACGAACCATGTCGAGGTGAGACCCATAGAATGACATGGTCACAACCCATGAACTCCAAAGGTCTCTGTATCTTATTATCATTAGAAATATTCTTATTCTATGTAGTCTTTATTCACTTCTGGATGACCTACACCATCTCAATGGTATCCCGTACCATCTATGGTCCCATATGTGCTAACTCCCTTGGGTCATTCCAGCACAGAGGTGATCTGCAAGGTCGACCATACAACACGTCAAATGTTTCCATACCGAGACTGGAGTTATAGCTGTTGTTTTATGGGAAATCCACCAAGTGAAATTAATCCTTCCAATTCTCGATGAAATCAAGGACACAAGCACACAAGCTGCCCTTGAGGGTCTGAATTGTTTGCTCTGTATGAACATCTGTCTAAGGATGAAAGGTAGTGCTCAGTCGAAGCTGAGTTCCGAACGCCTTATACCACTCCTTCAATAGCTGGGAAGTAAAAAATGCATCATGATTAGAGACAATAGTATATGGAACCCCATGAAGCCGCACAATTTATTGCATGTAGAGGCTTCCAAATCCCTCTACTGATCCCTAATATTTGATAGGTAGGAAGTGGGACACCTTGGTGAGTCGTTCAATGATCACCAAGATGGAATCGTGCCCCTTGGACGTGCATGTAAGTCCTGTCACCAATTCCATGGAGATTCCATACCACTTACACTCTAGAACCACTAATGGCTGAACTAAGCATACTAGATCATTATACTCTGCCTTCACCTGCTGAAAAGTGAGGCACTGAGAGACAAACTCTGCTATAACTTTATTCATTCCTGACCACCAGTTCTGATTCCAAAGGTCCTGTTTCATCTTCACCACTCTTGGATGTACCGTTAGAGGGGGCATATGGATCTCCATTAAAACATCTACGCATGGCGCCACTGGTACCATAGTATTCCCTCTAAAGTGGAAGACATGCACCCCACCTTCATAAAATCTATCAACTACCTATCCTATGGATATCTAAGAACTTCATACCTCGCATTTAGTGTCCCTATGTTGCACCTCCCTAGCTCAATGAAGAAGTGGGGGAGTGACTGTAACAGATTGAAGATAATCTGCTCCATCTCATTCCATGTAGGATGTCCGTAAAGTAGGTAGCTTCTATTTTTCCTCACTCAGCAAATATATACCAGAACTCCTACTGAGTGGATCTGCTAATACGTTCCCCTTACCATGTATATAGACTATCGTTATTTCATAATCTTGGAGGAACTCAATCCAATGTTGTTGTCTCAGGTTCAGTTTTTTCTGAGAGAATATATACCTCAGACTCTTGTGATCAGGGTTGACTATAAAATGTTCTCCCATCAGGTAATGTCACCACATCTTCAAGGTGAAGACCACTACTGATAACTATTTTTCATGGGTATACAGGTTCTGATCATGCTATCTCAGCTATTGAGAACCATATGTGATCACTCCTCTCTAATACATCAGGACAAATACAATCCATGTCCCTGATGTGTCGCAGTAAACTACGTAACCAATGCCATCCTCCAGTGGCCTCAAGATGGGGCCACTCGTCATTCTCTACCTAAGCTCCAGGAAACTCTATGGAATTTTTATGACCACACAAAGGGTTTCCCAATATTTTTTAATGCTTATAAAGGTGTCGCAACTCTGGAAATGTCAGGCACAATCCTCTGGTAGTAACAGGCCAAGCCCCGAAAACTCTGCACCTCAGTCACACACATGGGGGAACCCAAGCAAGAATAGCCTCAATATTCACTGGATCCACCACAAATCCAGCCATCGAGATGATGTCCTGTAGGAAGTGAGCCTCTCAGATCTATAACTGGCACTTCGAGAGCTTACTATAAAGCTGGTGCTCTCAGAGTGTGTCCATAACTATCTATAGATGATAGGCATGATCCTCCTCTATAGATGAGTATGTCAAGATGTCGTCGATTAAGAATACCACAAAGCTATCGAGGAATGTATGGATTCTCATGATCATGGTTCCCATGAACACTTATGGGGCGTTTGTCACACCGAATGGCATAAACATGAACTCATAGTGGCCATACCGACATATGAAGGTCAACTTCTACACATCCGTGTCGCGTACCCCGGGCTGGTGATAGCCTAATCTAAGGTCTATAATCAAAAACCACCATTCTCCCATAAAATTATCAAATAGATCATCAATCCTTGGGATTGGGTAGTTTTTCATCATGGTCACGTGGTTCTGGCACCAATAATCTACACAGAGTCTCGAACTCCCATCTGCCTTCTTGACGAACAAAATCGGGGTTGCCCAAGGAGAAACATTAGGCCTAATGAACCCCTTCCTCTACATGTCCTCCAATTGTACTCATAGATCTTAATGCTCCGTGGGAGCCATCTGATATATTGGTGTAGATATCGACGCCTTTCCAGGGTAAATGTTGATGTAAATGTCCACCTCTCTGTGAGGAGGTTGGCCTCAAACTTCATCATGGAAAACATCAGCATGCTAGTCCTCCACTATAGGATTTCTTGGACTCTCAACATCAACTAATCCATGGGTAAGGCTAGCAAAATAATGTGTTATTAGATGCACCTTCCTATGGGTGAGTCTATCATGTGATTCAAATGTTCCCTTCCCACTGGTGAAGCAATCCTCTGTCCCAGCATGATGGACACAACGCAGTTGGCACCTAATACTGTCTATCTGAGCATGGACTGTAGATAACCAAACCATACCCAAGATGATGACGTAAGACCTAGATGCCGCTACTAGAAAATCTCAGTTGAATCTCTCACCTCCTAGAGTAATCTCACACTGTGGGAACTAGCGTTTAATCATAGAATCCTCTCCAATAGGAGTCCCTATCCATAAGGATCGATCGAACGGACCCACCAGAATCTCCGAGTTCCGAACAAGTGTCGTACCAATAAAAGAGTGATTGGAACCTATGTTTATAAGTACTATAGCTATGGTTGAGTAGACACATATCGTACCTCAAATCATCTCTAGAGCATTGTGGTCATAGGACTCAGTGGCCGGGAGATGAGCTCGTCCCTGTCCACCTGCTCCCTGTGGTCGCGGTGGACCACTTGGATGTGGTCATGGTAGAACCTCAAATCGATGCCCACTACTTGATGCACGACCAGCACCTCTGCCATGTCCGTCTGCTGCCTACAGACCTCCTAGATTGAATCGTAGCCTCTACCCATGCGGTCCTTCCACCATATGTCGGTCGTCTGTATGGTGGGTTGTGCAGTCGTGAGCCATGTGACCCTACCCGCCACACGAGTAAAATTTTTTACGTATCACCTGTCCTGATCTGTCTAAAGAGCTTCTCACAACTGAACATGTACCCTACGATCATCCACCAGTAGGTTTGGTTCTCTTGGAACAATGTGTCATCTGTTTTTTAATAGCTACAGATGAATCTTCTACATGACGTCTAAAGGTGGGTCTCACTACTGGTGACTGGTTGGCAAGGAAGCTCTCTACTATGAGTGCTCACTCTAACACCCCCACCTATGTCGGAATGATGATAAAATCATCAAATCTCTAATTTCCCAAATGATCTTTTGGTTGAAGGTCTGGGCCCTGAAGAAAGGGTCCTTCACCATGTCAGTAGAGTAGGTCGAGAGGTTGGTGAACCTCACTGAATACTGATCCATAGTCAAGCTACCCTACTTCAAGTAGAGATGTTCTTATACATGCATTTAGCATATGGTCGTTGGGATGAACTCTTTCCTGAAACGGCTCTAGATTTCCACCCATATGAGAGTGAACTCATTTATAACTTAGAGGATCACGCTCCACCATCTTCCCACAACTACCTGAAGAAGACTAGCGGCAAGGATCACTGTGAGATCTACTCATGTCCCTACTAGTCGAAAAACTATAACAACGGCTTCTATCTATTCCACATCCTCCTATGGACCCATCTCACCCTGGAACCTCGGTGGCCCCTGGTGATGAAAATCGTGCAATACACAAAATCAGAATGCAACCTCTATTGTTGGGGCTAGTGGAATCTGCTGCCCAATAGGTAGTGATGCTACTGGTACACTACCCGAAGGTACAACTGTCGAAAGGGGGCCCTCCACCAAAGATTCATTGCTCAGTGGGATGTTATCGCTTACTTTACCTAGAACCCTAGCTGGTTGTCTACATGGAGGAATCCCGAAATGAAACAGGTGAACCATAGTCATTATGTTACACCTGGTGAGCTGACTCAAAGAGTTCACAGAGAAAACATTTCAAAAACACACATCCAATCAGTATTTTTGTACACTAAGTCAGAAATAAAAAGTAAACGTCTTGTGTATGGATACATTGGCTGCCATAAAAACAATGGGTTCCTCTAACTGATAACCACAATCATTACACATAACACTATTTCTAATTAAAATATTAGAGTCTAAGTTCTTCTATAGAATTGAATCCTCTTATACAAATTTGACACAACCCATCCCCATACGCTTGTGTCGGGGCTACCCCAATCCCGCCTTCTATATGCTAGTAGTTGGAGACTAGTAGCAGAAAGGCATATCCCTATAACTGGGAAGACATTACCTTTAAACCAATAATCTCACACAAAACAAGCACACAAAAAGATACATGCACAAAGTAAACTATAATGTAAACCGGGAGGGTACAATATGCAAGGGGGAAAGAATACAAGCCCAACTAGAATGTACAAGTAAAACTGAAAACAACTCCTGTGAACACCCACCAAAGAACCTACCTGAAGGGTAGGTATAGCTCTCGAATGGTCATCTCAATGGTACATCTCATCTAATGGTCCATATTTGAGAAACCTCTAGTTCTAGAACCCTCATCCTCGATCAATGATGTCGGTCATCCAAACAAGACACAGAAAGGTGTGGGTGTACACCTTGTATGGGTGAGTATAACAATACATAGTAGGGACCCCTATACCTCCAAAGGTCACCCAGAATCCACAAAGGATAAACCACAAAGAAAGACCTCAATATCATAGCACAATGCAATAATCATCAACACTACTTAGGTATATGCCCATACATATACATAAGTTATCAATATATAAACGCATATCATAAGTGAAAGAATAATACTACAAAGTTAACACCACAAATGTAGAATTACCACACTAGTAACACCATGATGTTAGAAGTACAACATAGGTAACACCTCACAGAAGAATACCACGGTGGTATCACCATAAATAAGTGTACCAAAAAGGTAAATACACATATCACACATGTTATAATGTAAGTACAGAAGTATATATGATTAGCTGTATTTCTAGATCATCTTACTTCGTCGAGAGACTCTATTGTTGAAACACACAGGATTGAAGATAACCCACACAGTATCTAAAGATAACCCATATAGGATCTCAAGATGAACAACACGGGATCCATAGATGATCCACATAGGATGATTAGAAGCTAACTGATACATGATCCGAAGATGACCCGCACTGGATCTGGAGATTTTTCAAGTACAGCCAGCCACTGGCTTCTCGCACTAGGCGCGCTTGATTCCTGGAGAATCCCATCTGCAAGACATTAGTCTATACTACAACTATAATGAAGTCCCGCAAAGTAATATCTCAAAGTGACACCACATCATAAGGGCCCCAATGCAATAGATGGAAAACTAATCAGGCGCTCGGTCTATATTATATTATCATTTTCGTTCTGAGGGCCCGGTTTGATTCAGGTTATATCCAACCTGGTTGTACTATAACATTATCAAAAAGTCAAGTGGAGTATAACAAAATGACCACCTCAATTCAAGGATCCGAGTGCCACAAACGGTTTGTCAATTGGATTTCGGTTATCAAGATATGGTAAAAAAGTGTATCTCGATCTCTATGGGCCCCGGTCCGGTCTGACCGGGTCTTAACCTACCCTATTCTGGCCGACCTGACCCAGTTCAGGTAGACCCAACTTGGTTCCGGAAGACCCGACCCTGTTCGGGTCCAGCTTGTGCAGGGTGCGACCCCCTAAGCTGGTGTGGTCTGCCAGGGAGGCGCTTTCCCTAGCCGCTACCCGAGGGGTTCACCCCCCAGTATTCTGAACCGTCCATGGAATGTTCGGAATGCACCTGCTGGCACGTGGGACCTAATAGAGCGGTCCAGCTAGGCATGATGTGGTCATCCGAAAGATCGTCTGACTCTCCTCTTGCAGTCAAATGGGTGTCGACCACCCTATAGGTGCACTTCTACGGCTAAGCAACCATGACCCTCTCCTCAACCAGCGGCGCGAACACGCACCACCCTACCTCCACACGGCAGAATGGCATGTAGGCCGCCATCCCCTTCACTTCTATGACCAACAGGTCACTGATGCGCACTGCCCTAGTTCCACGCAGCAGGCCGACATGCCGGCCATCCTCCTCCTTTGTTGCATGCTCGAACCGCAGTTGGCCGGTTTTCGGCCACCCATATCTACCGGCAGATCATCATAGCTTCGTTCTAAGCCCAAAAAATTTGACAACCCCATATTCGCGATCCTCGGGTCGAGATCACTGCATCCATATTTCACACTCAACAAAATAGTTGTGTTTTTAGCGTGCTTAATTATTTGGAATTGAAGAATGCATGATGATCACATGAAAAAAAAATAAAAAAATATCATGGTATTTAATGGACTGATGGCCATGTTTGGAATATTAATTGGGTGAATTCAAAGAGTTAACACACATTAAAAGAGGATTTTGGGTGGTCCCCACCACCATTATTCAAATGAGTGTCTTTAAATAAAATAACAGTTATTTATTTTATTTCATTATTTTCCTTTTAACTCTCACACGAAAATCCGAAAAACTAACTCCCACCCTCAACCAATTACGGTCGAGGTGAAGGTCTCATTAAAAAATATTGGCACTGAGAGTTTACCGGTGTCCTCATATTTCAATTCCATGTACTGTTTCAAAAGTATAAAAATGCCGCTCACGCGTTTACTGATTTTACCTGAAAAAAAGTTCAGAAATTCATTCCAGGAAAATCGTTCCTCAGAATTGCCTGCTGTTACTTTTCACAGACTTATAATAATTCCATAAAATTAAACAAAAATACATGTAAATTCTCGGTATTTACAATAATCCAATTAAATACTAATTTATATTCACTGTTATTGAACGTGTTAGTCAAAAGAAAGAAACAATGTTTAGTTTTCATGGGGAAGACCATGTTATCAGAGCACGACACATTGAATTAATTTTAGATACAAATTATAATGAAATGTAGGTATATTATAAATTTATTATTAATTAAACCAGATTTGTTTAAACATCTATTTATTTTTTTATTGGTAATAATCCTAATTTTAAGACATGAAAAGTTTTTGGTAACCCATGTTACATCACAAAAAAAGGGATGAAATTAAGTCATGTTTAATCAGAATTCTAGTGAGGACATATATCATGGATATATAATGAATATAAAAACATAATAAGGTTATAATAAAAATATAATGAAAACAGATAATGTTTGTGATGTAATTGTCTTTGAAGAACATGGTCACTGATGAAAATAATTTTTTATTTACTATGATATTTAATAAGGTCAATGTAATTTTTATGAACACCATTGGAAAATTATTGTTACATGAATAGATTAATGAAATTCTCATGATGATTTTCAAATTTTCTGTGATGAATAATCTTAAGTGTAATGAGGACATATGTTTTTATGGATTGTAAACCATTTTGATCAAAATATTATCCTTAAACATAAATTTTCTAACAAAACATAGATAATACTAAATATTTCCATTGAAAATAACATTTATCTCTTGTAGTACTGTGGAGTCTTGGTGAATCATTGTTGCAAGAGGATTGCATAACATTAATTAAATAAATAGTGAATCATATTGAGGAGATTACATCATGGGCATTGGTTTCATGTATCAAAGATAAAATTAATTTCCTTAAAAGTGAGTCTTTTGAAATAAGATATTTGAGAATGGACATGTAGCATGAAATATATATTTCAATGTATAGAAGGGTTACTCTCAAATTTCATGTATAGATATTGGGGATAAATTTTATCTTATCCCAAGGATTCATATGAATTATATTTTTCTTATGATATATTTTCAATATATTTACTATGTAGTTCAAATGTATGTAAAGTTAGTTTTCTTAAATAGTAAACATGATGAATTGGTTTTCATTAATAACGATAAGTTTTTATCATTGACAGTGATTGTATAATGTTTTAATGGTAAATATAGAATTTTATAGTATTAAATAAGCAACCTAATCATTTTATTCAAATCCATGCATCATATTAGTGAGAAAAAATTTCATTAAAATTAATGTAAATAGATATAACAATGTCAAGGGAGATGGCCCAAACACAATATTTTTGATTATGTATGTCAATGATATTATTTTACATAAAATAATTTTTATACTTATTAGAACATTCTACCCAAATGAAAAAATCATTCCAAAATGACATTGATTAGTGAGTTGATATTCTTTTTTGTTTAAAAAATGTAAATAATAAGGTTGTGAATTCTTCTTTCAAGAAATTTATGCTCTTAATTTTATAATGTCGTTCAAACTGGATGATTCAAGAGGGGTATCTACTCATATGGTACTTGATAATAAGTTATCATTGAATAAATAAGGAGAGATTTTGGATCAAAATGAGTTCCAAAATATTATCTAAATCATACTCTGCTTGAAAATTTCAAGAGAGTGATTTTTTTTTTTCACTACTCTTTTTGTGTGATTCCAAATTAACAAAATATAGTTGAGAATTAATGATAAAAATGTATTTTATGCTACATAAAATTAAATCTTGATTATTCACTATGGTAGGATAAATAATAAACTTCATATAATTATAACTTTTTGTGCTAATATGGAATGTGATGTGGGAGATCAAAATTTAACTATTTCAGGTGCATTTTTTGTTATTGTTTGTTTAACTGTTTGGAACTCCAAGAAGAATAACTGATTTACTTTAAACACAATTAAGGATGATTATATTGAAGCAACTAAATATATAACCCATTTTCTATGGATATAGTCACATCTTGAATACATGAGGTTGAATATCTCATTCTCATTAATGGTTAGGTGTGATAATCATAGTCAAATCAATTTGTCAAAAACATTTGGTAAAACATTAAAAGTAAAAGAATATTGGATTTCCTTACAACTTAATCGGTGGGAAAATGGATTTTGTAAATTATTCATTGGACTATATTTTATAAAAGTACAATGTTTTAGATATCTTAAAAAACTCTACAGAATTGTTAAATCCAACAATTGTGGGTTTTATTGTATGTAACTTATCTATAAAAATACCTATGACTATGGTGATATATTTTCCCTCTATTATTTCCATCCATATTTTTAATAAATGGGACAATATAAAGGGAGATCTTCATGTAAACAGATAGAGACTCATAAATGTTTTATTGAAAAAAAGTGAGACAGTATAAGAGAGGTATACTTTTAGAGGGGAATACATTTTTAATTAGAAGTAAATATTGGATAATCCATAAAAAATGTTTTATAATGTTTTTAATATATATAAAGGGGAATATTAACAATCATTGAATATTGAAGAACCATTAGAAAGTGAAATGAAATTATGTGATGTAGGAATATCTCAAATTTTGATTTAGTAAATACAGTAATGATCTTTATGTTGGGGGTTAGAGAAATATGAAAACTCTATATAATCCCATGATGTGGTTTTTATATAACACTAAATTTATGATAGCTAAATAATGAATAGGTTGGTAGTAATCCCCATTATTAAAAATGAAAATGAAAACAATAAACTCTTTTGAATTGGAATTATGGAAATCTCATTACAAGCTCATAGTCCCAGAGGTATATAGCCTTTGAGAGCCCAGTAGGAAAAAATCCATGATCAATCCCATCACACATCCAAATAATAGATCCATTGTGAATCAAGTACCAATCAACACAAAAAAAATCTAGACATTAACTCAGGAAAACTGAGTCAACAACTTTGATCTAGAACCACCACGCCAAAGCAGATCCTGCATAGAGTCTATTTGCCATCTTGTTCACCATTAGAATACTATATCACTGTGTGTTGGCTGTAATCAAAGAAAACAAACCTACCTAGCCTAAAAGAAATTCCAATTCATGCTCCCCCAGTTGAGGAATGATCTCTCGCACCCATCATCTACATCGTAAGGCCACTAAAAACCACCAAAATCACCAAATATGTAGTTGTATTCAATGAGTGTCACTGCCCCATCGAAATCCATTCCTTCAAAACCCTTATCTGAAATTGTCCCATCTTTGTGAACAATATATCCAATGAGGACCATCACTTCGACCAAAAAGGGCCCTTTCGATACTGACAATCCCTTGCATTGTCGCATCGCATACCACGATCGCAGAGACCTCTTGAAATATAGTTCACTAATTTAACATCACATTTTATTTAGAAACCATGACATGTTAATAGATTGAATCCTAATCCTCCAGCTGAATATCCAGAAAATGTGAAAACACACCTTTTTGGGAAATCATTTTTTTGACAAACAAGACCTGAAAAAAAAATTCCAATGATAAAAAAAATGAAGGTTATGGGCATTCATAAGAAGGAATAAATGGGATAATGGAAAGAATGTATTCTGATAGAAATGAAACTATGTAAAGAGGATGTGATTATTGATCCTCAGAAATAGTTAAAGGACACAATGGCAATTAAAAATGTCATTATAGTGATGTGACACACCCATAGGCATTATAAATACTAACTGGTGGTGTCAAATATTATAATTTATATAGCTTAACACGAAAAACAATACTAATATTTTATAATGTATCTCAGAACCCTAGTTTAATAAAAATATAATTAAATACATTAATACACCCATAATATTGCAACTTATCAATATTTTCTTCTTAAATTTAAAAATCAAATAATGGAATAAGAGTTTAACACAATCCAAAAATAGGAAAATATTAATGGAAACTTAAAGACAGTAAAATATTATTAAAAGGTGGTATTTCTAATAATATTATTTCCATCACTTGAGAATAAAATTAAATTACATCATTAGAAGATTTATATGTAGTCAAAATTAATTATATTAGTTTTAATGAATACTATAGATATAATTTAAAATATTTATGAAAAACATTAGACCCACAAATTAATGTTCATTTAAGTTAAATCTAAATAAAAAATAAATATTAATTTTTTTTATAAACAATTTTTTTCTAAAATATTATTTTTCCTAAAATAATTTTTTTCTATAATAATAAATTGGAGAATAATTTGATAAATTAAATCTCAAAATAATTTTGAACCAAAAAAATCATTCACAAAATAATTGAATCGTTTATTATATACCTGTCCCTTTACATTAAATTTACCACCACATAATGGGACTATTCACTCATGATTAATAGCTAATAAATCATCAATTAATAAATCATATCAATCTAATTAAAAATAAGATTAGATCAAATAAAATACTCAATAGAATAGAAGAAGTTCAATTTTCATAAAAACAAAAATCAATTCTTCCATACCCGAGTCCCATATGCAACATCCCAGGTCAGTAAATAAATATTAAATTTTAATATTTATTAATATTTTGTAATTAAATATTTATTTTACTTTAAAGGGGATGCTATTTTCTATGGCGTACCTGATACGCAACAACAAGTTTCTTTGAAATCTAACTTTGCACACTATTAATATAATATTACTATTTTAAATAATATTTTACACCTTGCTGTTGTGATGGTGGGAATAAATATAACAAACTACAATATAATTATACATGTTTGTTAAATGTTTTTACAGTTATACAATAAAATTTAGTGGCTTAAAAGGTTAATGAATCTAATTGTAAGCACAATTTACTTTAAAAGGTTCATTTACTGCCTTTTGATGGTGAAACCTCTTTAAATATTGTTTTGGTCACTTATATATGTACTATTTGACCAAATAAAATCCTTCTTTATAATCTAGACATCAAAATTGACTTTGGGTAAAATTTTGGTATTTTTCTGATAAAGTTCATTTCTTAAGAAATAGTGAAAAATAATATATTTTAAATAAAAACTACCTTTTAATCTAATTTATTTTTAAAGGTAGAATTTTTTTAATTGGTTTTAAATTGTAATTAGAATATATTTTTACAATTTAATCCAATTTGGGTCATTTTAAATAATTTGACATATAATTTGGACATAAATAAGTGTCAATATTTAGATAGTTATTATTTCATAAAAACATACATTTTGTTTTGACAACGGAAATTATTTTTAAATTAATTTCCTCCACTTATGTGTTTTCAATTTTGAAGAATGTATTCCATATTTGGAATCCAAATTTCCATGTTATTTAAATTGGTAACTTTTATTTTTAGACATTATTAATATTTACTTCAGTGAATATTTTCTTTACCATGGTTTAAGGGTAAATCTAGTAAATAATGGGAATCAAATATTATTATAATAATATCAAATTTCCCTAACATGTGTCCAAATCATATTGGATGATACATACCCAACCATGGGTATCCTTGGGTCGATTTTGGGTCCCCATGGAGCCACATGGAAATGATAATGACAGTTTATATTAACTAATTTAAATTAAATACATAATGACCTAAACAAATTTCTTTTAGCCAATAATTTTTTTCTTATGGTTATATAAGTTATATTTTCAACAATAGCTATTAGTTGAAAGCTAACAATATTTCCTACATCATAGTATTTTTTTTATAATATTTAGACATCAAATAAATAAAATTATATATGACACAATGATGATGAAGTGTTTACCTCATTAATAAATGATTTAAATAAATAAGATTATAATGATTAAACTAATATCCAAAACATATAAAATTATATTTGGATGATTTTATTTTAATTATGAGGCATATCATATTCAACATTAATATTTTTTGGACCATTAAAAACCAAAAATCATTATATAATAAAAAATTATTTTCAAACATTCTTAAAGATCCCCTTCTCCCTCTTATAAAAATACCTCACCTCTAACCCATTACACACGCCACTCAAGCCCCTAGGCTCATACAAACTATTCCCAAATAATATCTCAATATACCTCTCTTCCACCTAGAAGCCTTAACTAAGTCATAAGTCAGTACAAGAAGACCTTTTGGTTCAATCCAAAGGGAGTTACTAGAATTAAAGACAACAATTTCTCTTAAATTCAATTCTTTTATTTTACAGCTTCATCCCATAAACTCTTTTTTTTCATTTATTTTATAATAAAACTAGTATCATCAATAGAATACGATGTATTTATAAGAAGGGTTCCAAATACACTTTCACACACCTCCATCTAATGGGTAATGAACATACTGTATCTGTGGATGGAAAACTAATGCATCATGAAACAATAATAGTTCAATTATCTCCTACCACCTCTCATGTTGGCCATTAAGATAAAACTATATTTATTTATGATATATATTATTTTTATGTTTTATTTATGCTTATTTATTTTTTATTTATAGAATAACTTTATGGTTTTCATTATGGGTAAACGCGATAATTTCATTTCAGAAAGTGCGGACTACCACCACATCAAAGTGATATGACTCATTCATGCCATACGTGGAATGTATAAATGATAGAGTTAATGAAATTATATATGATATTATATTTGAATTATAATATACCTATCTATCATTATTTTTTCATTCATTATATATGAAGTAGAAATAAAAGTAGAGTTCATGGGTATGTACGGCATACGATCTCCATGAACTGTGCATTTAATTTGTTATCTCTATATGTTATATACTACTATAAATACATATATATACTGGATATATATAATATTTATGAAATCTAAATCATTAAAATCATTATAGAGAATATTTAATTCTGACCACATGATCAACATATAATTATAATAAGTTCATTTTTTACTCAAGTACCAAATATCGTCAAAATGGGCATTATTAACTTAATTAATTACATAATGTTTATAATATGGTAATAAGTAATATAAAAGGAATAATAAAATTGAAAAGGTTTCCTAATAAAGTATTAATTATATTTATGTTATTATTCAAGAGATTAAAGAACAAACGGGTCAAGTCAGACATGAGGTAAGGGACTTCATCTCAATCTCCTTTCATTGAGACATATATTGTTTTATACCCGACATTCATTTATATGGTGTATAAACCCCTTTAACTTTTACTTTCATTCAAAGGAAATCATTTTCTATGATTTGTTTTTCTGGATGACAAAAAGAATTTTTTTTTCAATGTACGCAGTGACAACAACCTTTCCTCTGCCATGAGTATTATTTGATCGTTGGCTTCCTTAACAATCTTTACTATTTTTTTAAGGAATAAAAATACCATATATTATTTTTTGTATTTTGGTGTTTAAATGGATTGTCGATTTATTATTTCAATATATTGCTCAATATCCTAAAAATATATATTTTGGTTGCAATTTGGGAATGTTATCTTTCCATTATTATTCTATTATGTGTTATGATTATATTATGGTCCTTGTGAATTGTTTACGTATACAAGTGGTTCTATGATAATCCTAGAGTGGGTGACCCTGAGATTTCTCTCCAATGCATTGGGTAACATGACGGAGGTAAACATGAATATATCTCCTAAGAGATTTTGGGAATATATTGTGATGGGTATTCCAAATGTTACTCCCCACGTAGCTGTGATAGTTACAATGTATGTATGATATGGATTCCACAAGTTACCTTTATGATTTATGATATCTATGTGTGATTCCTAAATCTTATGATTTCATGAGGTATGTTAAAGAGCTTATGTTATGTATGTATCGATAAAAAAATGTTTTCATTCATTTTTTTATAACCCTTAATCAGCGTTTTATGCTCATCCCATGTTTCAAAATATTTTTCACAGGACTTAAATATGAATAGGGTCAAGGATAGGATCAAGGAGAAGTCATGCTATCTAAAACATGGAACTAGATATGAATTTTTTTTAAGAGTGTTTATTTTGTGAAAAAAATGGAAACTGGGTAGAAGTTTCTACTTTTTAATTCTTGAGATGTAATGTAATAGTTATGGCCTAATTCTCTAAAACGCTAAACTGGAATAGATCCTCAATGTGAATTATTCATTCAATTCAATATTATGTAATGTTTTATGGTTGGGTCCTTTTAGTTGGTATTAGAGGTTGGTTTAGACAACTTTAGGAGTTATAATATTGTTAAATTAATTTCCATAAATTAATGTATTGTAAGATTCAAATGGTATAGCATTTACAGATTACAATGTTACTTCACCTAAGATATATTTGTGTTAAGAATGGTTTTCCACTGACAAAAAAGGGCAACTATATTGGGATAACATTAGGAGGAAGTCAACCTTCCAAATCAACAACGTGATTTGGTCGTTATTGGAACTGAATAGTTTGTTGTAGTGATGAAACAATTGAATTTAGCTACAATTGGGGGTGGTATCCATGCACGGGATCATCCAGATCAACCATAGAGGAACTTGTCAGTAGAAGAGCATTTCATGAGAAAACATCCCCCATCTATCAGAGGATTATCTAACCCTGTGATAGAAAAAGGGAGGATTAAATCATCAGAGAAGTTTATCAATGTTATGGGGTTTTCAAAACATCCAAATGTTAGTCTTACTATTTAACATTTTTAAGGTAAATCTGATCAGTGGTGGTTGATGGTAAAAATTATCATGGATTGTGAGGATATTGGTAATCATGATTGGGATAAATTCAAAGGTAGGTTTCTTGAGAATTATTTTCCTAAGGTGGTTCATCGTAGGATGGAAAAACTATTCCTAGAATTTAGGTGGGATGATGAATCAAGGGCGCCTTATGAAGAAAAATTCACTCGACTGGAAATGTATTCTCCCAATTTCATACACGATCTTGATAGAAAAATCAACCATTTTTACTCAGGATTAAATCCAATGTATTGATGGGATTTAGCTTCTTGTGAATTTAAATGTTATGAAATACATGTTCGATATGCAAAGAAGTTGGAAATGGAGTTTTCTAATGATCATGTCTTCTTTGAAAAACAACAGAATAAGTGGTCGAGGTGGCTGGTGAAAGGGAAGAACTCTTCAAAAAAGTCGGATGGTAAGAAAATTAATTTTATTGTTTGTGAAACTTTTGGAAAAAATCATACTGGGGAATGTCTTTAGAATTTTGGTAAGTGCAACTGTTGTGGTAAAATGGGAAATAATTATCATAGTTGTGCTAAAAAGATCTAGTTAATTGTAAGACAAAATCAGATTCACACTCGATAAAATGTTTTAAGTACAATGAAATAGGTCATTATGTAAATTATTGTCCAATGAAGAACTCATCTAAGGAAAAGGTACCAGAATAAAAGAATAATGGGGTGGTGAAATCCTTTACAACTACTTCAATAGATGTTGGGCCATCGAATGATGTAGTATCAGGTGAAATGTTTTTTTGTTCAGATTACACCAATGTATTGTTTGATTCAGGGTCTACACATTCATTCTTTCTATGATTTTTTCTAGTAAATTGGTAATTTCATCTCAATATATGAATCCTAAACATTTGGTAAAAACACATGGAAGAAATGTTGAGACACAAAAAAATTATACGAACCTTCATGTCCTTGTGTGCAGATAAAATCTACCTACAAACCATATTATTTTTCCACTAGTAGATACTGATGTTTTTTGGGTATGGATTGGATTTCTATTTATCATGCTAAGATTGACTACACAGAAAAAGATGTTAATTTAGAAATATTTTTAATTTTTTTACAAGAATTAAACCTTAACTTTGATAACATATTTGAAAGTTGAGAAACAAGTAAAATGTGGAAATGAATGTTACCTTGGACTAATTGTTGAAAATAGAGGAACTATTCAAGTTAATGATGTGGTAGTAGTAAATTAGTACCTTGATGTATTTCTAGATGATTTTCCCAATATTATACATGATCGAGAAGTTGAATTTACTGTTGACTTAGTTCCTGATGCCAATCCAATTTCAAAACCCCCTTATCGAATGACACGAATTGAACTTTGAGAGTTAAATAAGCAATTGCATGAGTTATTAGATAGATGATTCATTCGACCTAGCACATCCCCATGAGGTAATCCTGCCTTGTTTCTTAAAAATAAATACGGTTTAATGAGAATTTTCATTTATTATAGATCATTGAATAACATCACTGTTAAGAACAACTATCCTTTGCCTCATATCAATGATTTCTTTTATCAGCTCCATGGAGCACATTATTTTTTGAATAATGAATTGAGGTCGGGGTTCCATTAGTTCAATGTAAACGAAGTAGACATTTCGAAGAATGCCTTTTTTTACTAGATAAGGACATTAGGAATTTGTAGTTATGCCTTGTGGTTAAACCAATACGCCTGTTGTATTAATGGATCTTATGAACAGAAATTTATGTGAGTTCTTGGATATATTTGTGGTTGTGTTCAGTGATGATATTTTGGTTTATTCTAAAAGTAAATAGGATCATGAATTTCAATTGAGGGTTGTATTTAAGTCATTAAAAGAAAATAAACTATTTGGGAAATTCAAAAAGTGTGAGTTTTATATATAGAAAATTTCTCACCATGGTCACTTTTTTAAAAAAAAATGCAATAACTATTGATGATTGTTTTCAATAATTGAACATTTTGGATGGTTATCTAGTCCAATGACTATTTTAACTCGAAAAGGTGTTAAGTTCATTTGGACAAAATAATGTGATGATTGTTTTCAGGAATCGAAAACTAGATAGGTGAATGCTCCAGTTTTGGCACTACCTTCAAAAATTGGTGAGTTTGTTATCTATAGTGATGCTTCATTGAAAGTACCTAGTTGTTTCCTTATGCAGAATGATCATGTAATTTCTTGTGAATCACATCAGTTGAAACCTCATGAGTTAAATTACCATACACATGATTTGAAATTCGCTGCTATTGTCTTTTCTTTAAAAATTAGGAGGCATCATTTTTATAGATTAAAATGTGAAATATATACAAGCCAGTAAATTTTAAAGTATATATTCACTCGGAAGGAATTGACCATGAGACATAGTAGATGGTTGAAATTAATCAAGGATTATGAATCCATGGTCCTTTACCATCCGAGAAAAGCAAATAAAGTGTTTGATTCTTTGAGTCAAAATATTAATGCTTCATTAACCATGATACGTTTGGAACAAGAACCTTTGGATTTTGATTTTTTGAACCTTGGAATAGATTTTTTGGTGTATGAAATTCTACTATTTTGTTTCAGGTGTTAGTGAGATCCTCTCTAACAGAGAGAATTAAGAATGTGCAGAAGGAAGACAGTGAGCTGCAGAAATAGGTAGAGTTGTTTAATAAGGGTATGTTCCATGATTTTAACATTTATAATGATTATATTTTGAAATTTTGATAGAGATTATATGTGACTTGGGATTCAAATTTGAAAAATGAGTTGTTATGTGAAGCTCATAGTTCCTCCTTTTCATTTCATCTTGGCAGTACTAAGATGTATATAGATAATTGCGAGTACTATTGGTGGGATTGAATGAAAATAGCTATTTCTAATGTTATTATGAAGTGTCTAACTTTTCAATAGGTTAAATAAGAGAAGATGTTACCAAAATAAATGCTTCAGAATTTACAGGTTCAAGAGTGGAAAATGAAAATATATCCATGAACTTCATTGTGGGATTACCGAAGACATCTCGGGGTACCAATGAAATCGTGGTTATTGTTGACCAGTTGACTAAATCTTATCATATCCTTCCTATTTGAGATACTCTGTCTCTATATCAACATTTTTGATTGTATGTTAAAGAGATAGTTAGGTTATAAGGTATTCCCCTATCCATTGTATTATATCATGATCCAATGTTTACTTCCAACTTTTGGAAAGGCCTTCAGAAGTCGATGGTCACTGAATTAAATTTTAGTAAAGCTTTTCATGAGAAATCAGATGGGAAGTCAGAATGAAAAATTCAGACCTAAGAGGATATGTTACGTGCTTGTTCATGTATGACTAGGGAAGTTGGTACAACCATCTTTCATTGATTGAATTTTTATATAATAACAGTTTTCATTCTAGTATACATATTGCTCCATTTGAGGCATTATATGGAAAGATTTGTCGGACCCTAGCTTGTTGGGATAATGTATGTGAAAGGAAGTTTATGGGACAAGAATTGGTATAAGAGATGGCCAAAAAGTTTCAATTGATTAAGAAGCACGTGAGAACAGCTCAGAGAAGGAATAAATGATATGCGGATAATCAGAGGAAATATCATTCTTTTGAGGTAGGTGATCATGTCTTTCATAATGTTTCTCAATGGAGTAGTGTGATGTGTTTTTTAAGAAGGGAATGATGAGTCTGAGGTTCATTGAACATTACGAAATCCTAGATAAATATGGATCTGTTGCGTATAGAGTGTCTTTACCTCCATGTTTATCCCATGTACAATTTTTTTTTCATGTTTCAATTTTGGGAAAGTATATGCCAAATCCATCTAATGTTTTGAGCCCTGAGGTTATTCAGTTGGAAGAAAATCTCTCTTTTTATGAACAACTAGTCCAAATTCTTGACCGAAGAGAGAAAGTGCTACAGAATAAAGAAATTCATAAGGTAAAGGTTTTGTGGAAAAACAATATGGTTGAAGATACAATGTGTAAATCATAAAATGTTTTGAGGGATCCGATGTAGTTCTTGGGAGCCGCGGCCTAGGTTTTCCACCTACCGCCCAGCACTGCCTTCCGCCCTAGTGCCACCTCCAATATATGATTTTCTATGTCCCTGTGATTCCAGTCTATAGATCTACCATTGACATTCTGGATCAGCCACCGTGAGAAATCAACCGCGGGTCGCCCTCCCAGATCTAATGGTGTGTTTACCTAAGGAATTATGTAGCTATGAGGAACACCTCTAGTTTCTGACGATGTCCTAGATCTCGCCACTGTGAGTTTCCCTCCCAGGTCAGACCCCGCATCTCCCTCTCCAAACCCATTATGCGAGTCTCCCTCCCAGATTCTGAGGACTCTGCATCTCTATTGTCAGTAGGAACATACAAATGACATCCCCCCATCTCCCATCATTGTGAGTCTGCTGTCATGGACAGTTTGCTCAAATCTTATGTTCGCGATGATAATGCCTCCCATTTACCACCGCTGGGAGATAACCGACATCGATGGATCGAACTTCCACTCCCCCACCAGAGTTTCATTGTGCTCTCTCGAATGTGGAAAATGAAAATTGAGCTACCCTTATGGTTTGTTATGCCACACTCCCACTGATGTATTCAGCTTGTTGAATGGTGTACCCTGGCATGAAGCTGCCATGAGTGGTCGATATGGAGTTTAATACTCCTCACAAAGGCTTGGAATGAATTCTTCTGGTGGCGTAGTGTTTCGAGTGGACTTTTTTTGTGTCCTTGTTGAAGACTGGTTTGGTTTCATTGGATACGTATTGTGGCCGGGTAATCATCAACATCATGGGCCTGTATGCGGACACAAATGGTCATCGCAGGAACGCTCTTTTTCAGTTTTCTTCACCACGCCAAATGGATTCACAATTCCCTAGAGGTTTTTCCTCTGGTGCTTTTGTTTCTTCTTTGTGCCCTGATGGATCTGCATCTCCTTGTTTCATCATCCATTTCTTTGTGCTCCTTCGCACACGACCCCATCTTGGTTGGGTTTGATAGATTCCATGATGTTTTGGATTGTGTTGGTGGCTTTGGTGAAGGTGGATATGTTGGGGGTTCTCTTTTGGCATCATGGTGTCTTTGTAGTGGTTCGATGAATCTCCTTCCATCTGTCATCCTATGCCTTTGTTTTGGTGTCTTGGTCTAGTTTTGTTATGTGTCTTCAATGGTGGATCCCCTCAGACAAAATACTTCTCTTATGGTTCCTCTTATTTTGATGCTCACATAGCCTGGAACTATTTTTTGTTAGGTTCTCACTCAGACATAAAGTGATTTATTTGAAAATACAAAAAAAATTGTTTGGATATGACGGATAAATACCCCCATTTATTTGATAAGTGAATAAAATTACGAGGAAACAATTTCAAAAAGGGGTTAGGATGTAACTCCCAGGTAAATAAATAAATATGACATTTTCATATTTATTAATATTTTTTAATTAAATATTATTTTTACTTTAAAGAGTATGTTATGTTCGATGGCATACCTAATACTCAACAATGAGTTTCTTTGAAATCTTACATTGCACACTAATAAGATAATATTACTATTTTAAGTGGTAGTTTACGCCTTACTATTGTATTGGTGGGAATGAATAAATCTAACAATATTATGATGATACATGTTTGTTAAATGTTTTTATATTTATCTAATAAAATTTAGTGGCATAAAACGCAAATAAATATAATTTTAAGCATAATTTACTTTAAAAAGTTGATTTACCGCCTTTTGATGGTGAACCCTCTTTAAATTTAGTTTTGGTCACATTTATATGATCAATATGAACAAAAGAAATTCTTATTTAGAATCGAGACATCAATATTCACTTTGAGTAAATTTTGGTATTTTTCTAATAAAGTTATTTTCTTAATGAATAGTGAAAAATAATGTATTTCACTTCAAAACTACCTTTTATTCTAATTTATTTATTTGGTTATATTATCTTTTTAATTGGTTTTAAAGTTTAATTAGAATTTTTTTTACTATTTAGTCCAATTTTGTTCATTGGAATTATTTTCACTTTGAAATTTGACATGAATAACTTTCAATCTTTGGATAGTTATTATTTCATAAAAACACATCTTTTGTTTTGACAGTTAGAATTAATTTTAAATTAATTTTTTCCACTTTTTTGTTTTGAATTTTTAAAAATGGATTCTTTATTTGGAATTAGAAGTTCCAAATTGTGTAAATAGGTAACTTTTATATTTAGAAAATATGAATATTTACTTCAATAAATATATTATTTACCATGGTTAAAGTGTAAATCTGGTAAATAAGGGCAAAGAAATATTATTATAATAGTATAAAATTACTCTAACATTTTTCCTAATCCTATTAATTGATACATATCCGATAATGGGCATCCGTTGGTTGATTTTGGTTCCCCATGAATCCACATGGTGGTGATAATTAAACATTATATTAATTAATTTAATGTAATGACAAAAATGACATAAACAAATAACTTTTAGTAAATTTATTTTTATATAGGATTATATAAGTTATATTTTAGACTATAAATATTAATTGAAATCAAAAAAAAATTTCCTACATCATGTGATTTTTTTATAATTTTTAGACACCAAATAATTAAAATTATTTAAGACACAATAATGATGTAGTGTTTACCTCTTTAATAAATTATTTTAATAAATAAGATTATAATGATTAAACTAATATTCAAAACCTATCCAATTCTAATTGGATGATTTTATTTCGATGATGAGTCAACTAATATTATATATTAATATGTTTTTGACCTTTAGAAACTGAAAATCATTATATAATAAAACAATATTTTCAGACATTCTTAAAGATCCCCTCCGCCCCTTATAAAAATCCCTCACCTCAAACCCATTCCTCACACCTCTCAAGCCCCTTGGATCGTCTAAAATCTTCACAAATAAGCTCTCAAGATCTCTATCCTTCACTTAGAAGACATAATTTATGCAAAGGTACATCTAGAGGTCCTTTTGGTTCAAACCAAAGGGTGTTTTCTGAATTAAAGGTATCAATATCTCTTAAATTATTTTCTTTTATTTAACTTCTCTAACTGCTAAACTATTTTTATTCCTTTATTTAATAATGACACTAGTATCCAAAATATACTAGGTTATTGTTATGAGAACGATTCGAACAACACTTTGACACACCTTCTTCTAATGGGTAAAGAACATATTGTTTCTGTGGATTGAAAACTAACGCCTCACGAAATGATGATTGTTCAATTATCTACTACCGCCTCTCATAGTGGCCATTCGGATGAATTTGTATTTATATATGATATCTTTTATGTTTATTTTTTATTTATTCTTCTGTATTTTTTCATTTATATCATACCATTATGGTTTCCATTATGGGAAAACATGACAATTTCATGTAAGGAAGTGCGGACTACCGCCCTCTCAATATGATATGACTCATTCTTGACTTACATCAAATGTATAACAGATAGAGTTAATGAAATTACATATTATATCATATTGGAATTATAATATACATATGTCTTTTTATGCTTTCTTTCCATTAAATATGAAATATTAATGAATGTAGCATCCATGCGTACGTACGACTTACCGTCTCCATGAACTGTGCATTTAATTTCTTATCTCCAAATGTTATATACTATTATAAATACATATATATACTGTATATATATGATATATATGAAATCTAAATCATGAATTTAATTTTGGATATAATGTAATTTTGACCACAACAACATGTTGTAATTAAAAGAAGATCATTTTTTACTCAAGTAAGAAATATTGACAAAATGATCATTATTAACTTAAAATATTACATAATTTTTATAACATGATAATAAGTAACATAGAAGGAATAATAAACTTTTAAATGTTCCTTAATCATGTTGAAATTATCTTTAGTTTAGTATTCATGAGATTAAAGAACAAACGGGTCATGTAGAACATGAGGTAAGGGACTTCATCTCAATCTCCTTCCATTGAGGCATATATTGTTTTATAAACGTCATTTTTTCATACAGTTTATAAAACCCTTGGAATTTTAATTTCATTTAAAGGGAATATTTTTCTATGAAGACTTTTAAAAAACTACAAAATTAATATGTGTTTTCAATGTACGTGGTGAATATGAACATTCCTCCACTGTGAGTGTTATTTGATCTTTTTCTTCCTTAATAAACAGTAATGTTTTTAAATTAAAAATAAATACCATATACTCTTTTATGTATTTTGGTATTGAAAATGGATTTTGGATTTATTATTTCAATATCTTGATCAATATCATGACAAGATATATTGTGATTGCAATTTGGGAATGTTATCTTACCATTATGATTATCTTATGTGTTATGATTATATTATGGTCCTTGGGAATTTATTACATATACAGGTTGTTATATGATATACCTAGGGTGGGTGAGCCTGATATAGCTCTCCAATGCATTGGGTAACGTGACACAAGTAATCATGAATGTTTCTCCTAAGAGATTTATGATATATAGTGTGATAGGTATTCCAAATGTAACTCCCTACGTAGTTGTGACAGCTACAATGTAAGTATGATATGGATGCCACAAGTTACCTTTATGATTTATGATTTCTATGTGTTATTCCTAGATCTCATGATTTGATGACGTTTGTTAAATAGCTTATGTTATGTATGTATTGATGAACTAATGTTTTCATTCTTTGTTTTACACCTCTTACTGATCTTTTTATGCTCATCCCAAGTTTTGAAATGTTTTTCACATGACTTAAAAAAGAATGGGGTCAAGGATGGGATCAGGGGAAGTTTATGTTGTCTATAACATGGAACTGGACATGAATTTCATTAAGAATTTTTATTTTGTGAAGAAAAAGGAAACTGAGTAGAAGTTACTACTTTTTAATTATTGAGATGTAATGTAATAAGTATGGCCTAATTCTCTAAAACACTAACCCTAAAAAGATCCTTAATATGAATTATTAATTTATTCAAGGCTATGTAATGTTTTTTGGACAATTACTTATATAGTATGTCATATCATTAATTAGAATATTATATTGCACACAATTCTAATATAATAAAAAATAACACAAATTTATTCTATAAAATAAATCACAATGAAATGATATTCATTATAGTTTAATTAATAGGATTTCACAAAAATACATTTAGAACTCAATGTAAATAATCAGAAGAACCTATCTCTATCCATGTTCTCTGGATAAATTTTCATTATCTCTAAATGTTACATCCCAATTGATTATGTATTGTGATGTAGTATTATTATTAAATCACCATCAATTCTCCCTTATTCATTTTTGAATTATAAAATTATTTTATTTTATAACATTAATTATCTATGAAATTATTAGTTCAATATTGAATACTATACAATGTAATCATATCTTCAACAATTCATAAAATTATAGCTAATTAGAGTGTTTCATCATAGTCTCTTCACCAACAAATAACAATCCAATATTTATTTTATATGTACATTCAATAATATCTTATAATTATGTATCATTATTTAATCATAAAACTATAATGAATTATTGGATCATTAACATCAATATTTATAATAACTATTCCATTATAGAATTTGTTGCAACAATATTCCTTCCCTTCAACTTTACAAATTCTCCAAAATTCTCTAAATACTTCCAAAATCAATAACTTAATAAAAAATTAAATAATCAATAATTATGAAATTTTAAGATACTTTACGTATTTATATCATGGAAAAACTTTGTACCAAAATAAGTTTAACCAATTACCAATTATTTAAACATGTTTTATCTTTATTGAAATTTTCATCATCCAATCCTAATGAATACCTAGTTTTATATAATAAAACAACACTAATAATTATACTAAATAAAAAATTATAATTTTAGAGTGAAAATTTACAAAACATATCCAAATTAGAGTGTCAAATAATTTTATATATAAGTCTTTATTTCCTAATTTCACTTCTCATTCACTCACATCATTCAACTTTTTATCATTATACATGATTTTTTATGATATAACATTCTAAATAGTATTTTATGCATCATCCAAGGAAATTTCAATAGTTTTGTGACAAAACATCATGTAGATGTACTATAACTGTAACACCCGAGACTTTAATGAGAAATATTTTGTTTTTATGTTATATAAATCATCAAAGGAATCTTTCGTTGCACGCAATCGCGACCATCCTCAATAGCGTGTGTAGTACGCAATACCGAGTTCCACTAAACAATGATATATTATTATAATATTATAAACTAGATGTTATGAATAGTATTAACTGAATTTTAAATTTTAAAACATTATTATTAATCTTACACATTTTCTAGAACAAGGTAAGAGAACAAAATAATTTTTTTGGGTAAAATAAGTATTTATCAAAAAAATACAGTTTTGCCGCCTTTTGATGGCGCAGCCACATTAAATATAGTTTTTGAAACATTTATAAGTTTAATTTGACAATATAAAATTCTTCTTTTGAATAAGGATATAAAAATTTACTTTGGATAAATTTTTTGATATTTTTCTGATAACTTTCATGTTTTGATGAATAGTGAAAATACGCTAATTTTTAATTAAAAACTATTTTTTCATTGAGATAATTTATATGGGTAAATTATAATATTGAATGGTTTTAATGTATAGATAGAATATATTTTTACTATTTAATATAATTTATGTCATTAGCATTAATTTCACATTGAATTTATAGGTAAAAACATTTCAATATTTGGCAATGTTTTGACTTCTAAAACTCATTTTTTTTACAACGTGATTTATTTTAAATTAATTACTGCAACTTATATTTTTTGAATTTTGAAAAATGGATTCCATATTCAGAATCAGTGGGTCCAAATTATGTTAATAGGCTACTTTTTATTTTTGGGCATTATGAATAGTAACTATGGTAAATTTTATGTACCATAGTTAAAGGTAAATCGGGTAATTAAGGGTAAATACAAGATTATAAAATTACCCTAACACCTGCCAAAATCCTATTGGATGACTAAATGTAGACTCATATCACCTAAGGGTAGTATTATATTCATTTAATAGACTTTGTTCCATGACAATAATTTAATTATTATTAAAACCAAATAATGTGACAACATGTCAGTTTCTTAAATCTTATTATTATAATAATTTTAATTTGGTGATAATCTTAATGAAACATTGAACATTAATTGTATCCAGATATCTAAAACAATTATCTACATCATAGGATTTTATTATGAATTTTTATGGATTAAATAAGTATCATTAATTATGACACAATATTGATGTTAAAATTATTTTTTTAATTAAAATATCAAATAAATGGTTTTAAAATATTAAAATAATTATTATATGAACTATTTAATGTGATCCACTAATTTTATAGATACATATGACATTTTATTAATCTATTAATGCTTTTAGTTCGAACATATCTCTTGTATATATTTTATGTAAATTCAAATAAATGAATGGTGTCGAAATTGACACTATTGTTATTTTATAAAAATTACATATTATAAAATTGCGTAAAAATCACAAAAATATTTAAAAATTATAAATTTAAATAAATATGGTCTAAAATGTCATAAAGTGTCAAATTATGGAAAATTAACAACACATATGCAATTATTAATAATAATTTAAAATTTAGAATATTATTACCACAAATAAAATAAAATTGATAAATAAGGATAAATCAAGTTGGTAATGTTTAAAATAAATCTTTAACATGTCTAAATTTTATTGGTTGAAGATATTACAACCCTAGATCATCTAATCTTTGGATATGAGTCATTTTGTATGTTTTTATGTGGGGTTGGGATTTAATATAAACTAATATTTCTTATATTTCCAAAGGTGCCCCTCTCCTCCCTTATAAAAGGGAACCTCCTCCCTCTCCTCCTAACACCAATTTGAGCCTTCAACCTCGTCCAACCCATGCCCATTTCACTTCCCCACTTCTCTATAATCATCCTATAGGTTCTGGTCTTCTTCAAAGACCATCCCTAGTGCCCTAAGAGGAGGTTAAGAAGAGGCGCGTCAAAAAGAGGTAATATCCATTACCGGTCCTTTCCAAATTATTTCTTCTTCAACATATTCTTCCTTAGTTGTTTAATTATGAAGTAATAACATAAGTATCACTCATGTACTGATATGTTATTATAAGTATGAAACAACCCTATTTCAACATCTATCCATCCTATGGAAAATGAAATCACCGCGCGTGCGTATGTACGGAATACCGTCTCCACGCCGTGGTGTAATCTATTTCCCCCCACCACCTTACTTGGATGGGTATAATGATGTAAATAATTACTATATATTATTATTTTAAAGTGATATTGATTCTGAAATAGCATATATACACTCCAATACAATTCCACGATCATGGGAACGATATCATCGCTCGTGCATATGTACGGAATACCGTCTCCACAATGTGATGTGATTCGTTCTACATGATCTTCATTGCGTGATTATTATATAAATGAATTGAATGAATAGATATGATATATAGTACATTAATACCATTCTGGAAATGATTTATCTATAACCTAAAGAGAATAATAAGAATTTATTTGATAAAACACGCATAAGAATAAAAAGTTATAAACACCCGAATAACAAGTAGAAATGAAATATGACTACTAAGAAGCTAAGAATATGACCATATATGATATCATAATAATAATTATGATTATTAAATAAGTCAATAACTTTATTTAAATCATTATATAGGAGGTTCGGACACTTATGAGGCAAATTAGACCTAAGGTAAGGGAAATATCACAATCTCATTTTTACCGAGATTGTTTATAATTTACTATTTACTGGGGTGTATTTTATCATCCGAATCCATGTTTCCTAAAAATGTAATATTATTTCCATCAACCTACAATTTTTTAAATCCAATTTAACCCTTCGGTGAGTTTTTAGTAAAGGATACGAAAGGAATCTTTTGTCCTTTTTCGTACGAGGTACTTTTTGACTTTTCCGATAAAAGTACGATGAATGTTTTTCTTTACTTATACAGCATGAATGGATTTTGAAAACATTATTTCCAAGAATATTCATTTAAAAGTTTTCATGTTTATTTTTAATCAACTTCTTTTAGTTTATAATTGTACGACATGTTAAGAAAGGAAAAGTGTTTTTGAAGCAGAAAGATTTTCCTCAAGAATGGAGTTCAAGTGTTTTATCAAAATTATTTTCCATCTAAGAAGATATAGGGTTCTGTTTCTATCCCTATTATTACATTGATGTGATTATGTTGTGATGGAATTATTTTTATGAATTTATTTATATTATATGAATTGTTTTATGAAGCCGTGATGTTTAAGAATCCCATTTTTATTACATGGGTTATGCAATGATGTATGATTTATGATTTTGTGGCACACATAAGAATGGTATAATTATGAGATGGGTGGGACCTATATCTCCATACAATGCATTGGGTAAAGATTTTATATCTCATGATATAGACATGGCTGGAACGACAAGTTAAACCGGTTCTGTGAAACAGGACTTAAACGAGGAGTGAACTTGGTTCAGAAATTGACTTTGTCCACTAAGATAGTCTTCGAAATGAGTCTTGACTAACAAGAAATGATTCTATATTATTATGTGTGTATTCCACAAAGATTCATGTTTTATGTTATGATTATTGGGATTACATTTCACTACTACGATTTATCCCATGTTATGTAATTATGATCTCTTTTGCAGGTTAAGATTTTCAAAAGTTATGTTCTTATGAATATGATGTGACTGATATTTCTTTTGTTTACCCTTACTGAGAATTTGAGATCACACTTTTGTATGTTTTATTTCCCCAGGTCAGGAAGAAGGTTATTATGTAGGATATTCCAAAAAGGGACTCTAGATATGATGAAATTAATGGGAGGAAAAGTAGATGCTTTATGAACCAGTTGCTTATGTTTCCCAGTTTCTAAAGACTCTGTACCTATACGGTCCTTTAATGGTTTTGTTATATGTTGTAATAAATGTGCTTCAATTTTTAATATTAACAATGTATGTAAAGTATGGGTCGTTATAGTTGGTATCAGAGGAATGGTATAGTCAACCTTTGGAAACTAGGATGTGAAAGCCATAGTAAGAATCCTAAGGATAAGTCTAAGCATAGAACACTATCTTAGTGTTTTAGAAATGGCCATGAACAACCTATGATAAGACCTTAAGTGTGAAATTTTATTCTTGATTATCTGGTTTTCCTATTATAATTAGTGTTGCTCACACTATTCTTCTTGGTTTTAGTAAATGGATAGAACCCGAAGGAACCGTGTTAATGCGGAATGCGACGGGCAATGCAATGATTGACCCCTGAGCAACCAAATGTTATGGGAGATGGAATGCAAACTTATGTAGCCATGCTAACAGAACTTTCTTAGCTATGAATCATGTAGGGCTTCCAAATGAGAAAAGTAAGGAGCAACATTCTGTCGAATCCTTCATGAGGTAGTGTCCACCTTCTTTCAGTGGGTATACTGATCCATTAGTTGCTGAACAATGGATTAGTACTACTGAAAAGATATTTTTAGTTCATCAATGTTCTGAACATGATAAAGTCATCCTAGTAGTGTATCGTTTGGAAGGAGATGCTGATCAATGTTGCAATCTTATTAAGAATACGAGGAAAAAGGATGATATTGAGTCCATGGAATGGGATGAGTTTAAGAACTTATTTTTCAATAAGTACATCCCTCGTATTCTCCGAACAAATATAGAGAAAGAGTTTCTTGAACTGAAGCAAAAGGATGATGAATCTGTTGGTACTTATGATGCAAATTTTATAAGACATGCAAGGTATGCTTCTGGTATTTTTATCCAACCTGAGAGTAAGATCGATCGATTCATTAGTGTCTTAAAACCATGTCTTCGAAGGGCGTTAGCCATAAGGGACTTCAATAGCTACGAGGAAATCATTCGATGTGCTCTCCAAGTCGAGATGGAGATTGGAGTATCCAATCATTCATATGGGTTTGATAAGAAGAGGAAAATTGAATTCAAAGGAAAATCTAAAGAGCACACTGAAAAGAAGATGAGCTTTCCCTTATGCTCAAAGTGTGGAAATAAACATGGGGGGGAGTTTTCTTAAAGGGACAAGTAGATGATTCAAATGTGGAAAGAAAGGTCATCGGTAATTTGAATGCCGCAATGATGGGAAGAAGATGTCTAATTATGGAAACAAAAGAAGGGACACACAGAATGAACCAACTAAACTTCAATGTTTCAAGTGAAAGGAGATGGGGAATTATGCCAATCAATACCCAAATCCAAGGGTTGATGATGATGGTCGACGTCAACAAACTCTTAAGGCTAAAGATAAAGGACATTCACATGCAATTTCTATCAGTGATGTGGAGTATGATAACGATGTGGTGAAAGGTACACTTACCATCCACTCTAAAGTAGAAAATGTTTTATTTGATTCTGGATCCACCCACTCCTTTATTTCTATAGAATTTTCTAAGGATATCACCGTATTACCTCAATAGTTAGATGTTGAGGTTGCTGTGACAACCCCTAATGGTACAACGGTCACATCAAAAGTTTATAATTCTTCTCCGATTGAAGTTTGTGCGAAAGTGCTTCATGAAAATCTTGTGATCCTTCCTATAGTGTAATTTTATGTGATTCCTGGCATGGATTGAATTTCTCTACATGGAGATTATATCAATTTACAAAGAAGGGATGTCACATTTCATATTCTAGATCAATCTATGATCGTCTATCGATGCAAGGATGAACATAACCTTCCAGTGGAAATTTCTTCCATTTTATGGGTATTGATTCCACTAAATGAAGGATATTTATCTCAAAAGGTTGGTGAGAAACTCACGATTAAGAATATTCCCATTGTACGGGATTTTGATGGTGTCTTTCTGGAGGAATTACTGGGTCTCCCACCAAATCGTGAAGTTGAGTTTTCAATAGAACTCGTTCCAGGTTCTTTGCCTATTTCAAAGACACCTTATAGAATGGCCCCAATTGAGTTGCAGGAATTGAAGAAGCAACTCCAATAGAATCTTGATAAGGGGTTCATACGCCCTAGTGTGTCACCTTGGGGAGCACCTGTTATGCTTGTTATAAAGAAAGATGGATCAATGAGGCTCGACATTGATTAATGAGAACTTAACAAGATCACTATCAAGAAAAAATATCCTCTCCCATGCATTGATGACTTATTTGACCAACTACGAGGAGCTCAATACTTATCCAATATTGATCTTCATTCAGGTTATCACCAATTAAGTGTCCAAAGGGAGGATATATCAAAGATGGCTTTCTATACAAGGTATGGACACTATGAATTTATAGTGATGCCATTTGGTCTTACTAATGCCCCTTCTATCTTCATGGATCTGATGAATAGAGTCTTTAGAGAATATCTTGATCAGTTTGTGGTAGTCTTTATAGATGATATTCTTGAATATTCATAGAGCAAGGAAGAACATGAAGATCACTTGAGAATTATATTGAAGACCCTGAGAATGGAGAATCTTTATGCCAAATTTACCAAGTGTGAATTTTGGCTTCAAAGAGTTCCATTTTTGGGTAACATAATCTCAAAAGAGGGGATATCTGTGGATCCAGCAAAAACAAGGTTATCAAAAGAAGGTCAATACCATCAAAAGTGACTGAGATCCAAATTTTTCTTGGTTTGGCAGCATATTATCGACGTTTTGTGAAATATTTTTCATGATTATCTAATCCACTCACGAAGTTGACTCAGAAAGGAGTTACGTTTGTTTGGACGGGGGAATGTGAAGAGAATTTCAATGAGTTGAAAAGAAGGTTATCCAGTGCACCTATGCTCACACTGCCTTGTAGTGGAGAAAGGTTTGTGGTCTATAGTGATGCATCCATGAAGGGTTTGGGGTGTGTTCTTATGAAAAATGATATGTTGATAGCTTACGCCTCATGACAGTTGAAAATACATGAGATAAATTACCAAATTCATGATTTGGAGCTAGATGCGATAATCTTTGCATTAAATATTTGGAGGAATTACCTTTATGGTGAAAGATGAGATATTTATACAGATCATAAAAGTTTAATGTATATTTTCACACAAAAGGAGATGAATATGCGCCAAAGAAGATGGTTGGAGCTGATTAAGGATTACGACTGCTCAATTCATTACCACCCTGGGAAAGCAAACAAGGTGGCAGATGCATTATGTCGACAAGACCATGCCAGTTTATCCATGATGAGGATCACAAAAGATCCAAAATTTGTGGATTTACAATGGATGGATCATGTAATTATAATGAAAGGGGAAAATCGTATCTTTCTCAAATTTATGTTCAACCATCTATACATGTGAAGATTAAAGAGGCACAGAAAGAAGATGTTGAGTTACAAAAGAAGGTGAGAAATGTTCCTGAATTCAACCTTGATTGTGATGGGATAATAATGTTCAGGAATCGGGTTTGTGTTCCTCCCATCCCCGAATTAAAGAAGGATCTTCTGGATGAGGCTCATAGTTTATCATTCTCTATTCATCCTGGAAGCACGAAGATGTATAGGGACCTGAAAGAGTACTTCTGGTGGGATGGCATGAAAAGGGATGTTGCTGAATATGTCTCTTGATGTTTGGTTTGTCAGCAAGTTAAAGCTGAGAGACAGAAGTCTAAGGGGATGTTACAACCATTACCCATACCCGAATGGAAATTGAAAACATCACTATAGACTTTAACACAGGACATCCTAAAACATCCAATGGCAATAATGCTATCTGGGTCATAGTTGATCGTCTTACAAAGTCTGCACACTTCATCGCTATTAGAGAGGATTTCTCTCTAGATCATCTTGACAGGATATATGTGAAGGAGGTGGTAAGATTGCTTGGAGTACCACTTTATATTATATCTGATCGGGATCCGAGGTTTACCTCAATGTTTTGATGAAGTCTTTTGCATAATCTGGATACAGAGTTGAGTTTCAGCACTTCTTATCATCCTCAGACAGACGGCCAGTCTGAGAGAGAAATTCAAACTCTAGAAGATATGTTGAGATCTTTCTCTATGGATTTCAAAGGTGGTTAGGATCAACACCTACCTTTGGTGGAATGTTCTTATAATAATAGCTTTCACTCCAGCATTCAGATGGCTCCTTATGATGCTCTCTATGGACAGAAATGCAGGACTCCAACATGCTAGGATGAATTTGGGGAAAGAAAGCTATTAGGACCTGATATTGTTGAAGAGATGGTAGAAAAGGTCCGAACTATTCAACAACACATAAGAGTAGCTCAGAGTCGACAGAAAAGTTATGGCGAAAACCGAAGAAATGACTTAGAGTTTTAAGTGGGTGATAAAGTGTTCTTACGAATATCTCCCTGGAAGAGGGTCATGAGATTTGGAAAGAAGGGGAAGTTGAGCCCTAAATATATCGGTCCTTTCGAAATACTGGATCATGTTGGGAAGGTATCTTACTGATTGGCGCTTCCACCGAATCTCTCTCAATTTCACGATTTGTTCCATGTATCTCTCCTGAGAAAGTACATACCTGATCCTTCACAAGTACTCATCTCAGAAGTTGTACTACTGGAGCAAGATCTTTATTATGAAGAACAACCATGGGAGATTCTGGATCATAGTGAAAAATTCCTACGAAACAAGACCACTTGCTTGGTGAAAGTTTTATGGAGGAACCACCAATTAGAAGAAGCTACATCGGAGCTTGAGGATATGATGAGGGAGAGGTATCCTCATCTGTTTGTTACAAAGTGACGAATTTCGAGGGAGAAATTCATTTTATGGGGGCTAGAATGGAACAACCGAGACTTTTATGAGAAATATTTTGTTTTTATGTTATATAAATCATCAGTGGAATCTTTCGCTACACGCAATCACGACCTTCCTCGATAGCGTGTGTAGTAAGCAATACCGAGTTCCACTAAACAACGATATATTATTATAATATTATAAACTAGCCATTATGAATAGTATTATCTGAATTTTCAATTTTACAACATTATTATTCATCTTACACATTTTCTAGAACATGGTAAGAGAACAAAATAATTTTTTTGGGTAAAATAAGTATTTATCAAAAAATGCAGTTTTGCCGCCTTTTAATGGAGCACCAACATTAAATATAGTTTTTGAAAAATTTAAAAGTTCAATTTGAAAAAATTAAATTCTTCTTTTGAATTAGGATCTAAAAATTTACTTTGGATAAATATTTTGTTATTTTTCTGATAACTTTCATATTTTGATGAATTGTAAAAATACGCTAATTTTTAATTAAAAACAACTTTTTTTCATTGAGATAATTTGTATGGTTAAATTATAATATTGAATGGTTTTAAAGTATAGATAGAATATATTTTTACCATTTAATATAATTTATGTCATTAGCGTTAATTTCACATTGAATTAATAGGTAAAAACATTTCAATCTTTGGCAATGTTTTAACTTATAAAACCCATTTTCTTAACAACAAGATTTATTTTAAATTAATTACTGCAAATTATATGTTTTGAATTTTGAAAACTGGATTCCATATTCAGAATCAATGGGTCCAAATTATGTTAATAGGCTACTTTTTATTTTTTGGCATTATGAATAGTAACTACGGTAAATTTTATTTACCCTAGTTAGAGGTAAATCTGGTAATTATGGGTAAATATAAGATTATAAAATTACCCAAACACCTACCAAAATCCTATTTCATGACTAAAAGTCGACCCATATCACCTAAGGGTCGGATTAGATTAATTTAATAGACTTTTTCCCATGAAAATAATTTAATTATTATTAAAACCAAAGAATGTGACAACATGTCACTTTCTTAAATCTTATCAGTATAATAATTTTAATTTGGTGATAAACTTAATGAACCTTAGAACATGAATAATCTCCAGAAATCTAATAAAATTATCTAAATCATAGGAATTTATTTAAAATTTTTAGGGATTATATAATTATCATTAATTATGACACAATAGTGATGCTGAAATTATTTTATTAATTAAAATATCAAATAAATGGTTTGAAAATATTAAAATAATTATTATATGCACTATTTAATGTGCTCCACTAATTTTATAGATACATATGACATTTTATTAATCTATTAAAGCTATTAGTTCAAAAATAATCCTCTGTATATATTTTATTTGAATTCAAATAAATGAATAGTGTCAAAATTGACACTATTGTTATTTTATAAAAATAACATATTATAAAATTGTTTAAAAATCACAAAATTATTTAAAAATAATAAATTAAAATTTATATGATCTAAAATTTCATAAAGTGTCAAATTATGGAAAATTCACAACACATATGTAATTATTAATAATAATTTAAAATTTAGAATATTATTACCACAAATAAAATAAAATTGATAAATAAGGATAAATCAAGTTGGTAATGTTTAAAATAAATTCCTAACATGTATAAATTTTATTGGTTGATGATATTACAACCCTATATCATCTAATATTTTGATATGAGACATTTTGGAAGTTTTTAAGTGGCGTTGGGCTTTGATATAAACTAATATTTCTTATATTTCCAAAGGTGCCCCTCTCCTCCCATATAAAAGGGAACCTCCTCCCTCTCCTACTCACACCAATTTGAGCCTTATCTCTCGTCCAAACCCTACCTATTTTACTTCCCCACTTCCCTAGAATCATCCTAGAGGTTCTGGTCTTCTTCAAAAGCCATCCCTAGTGCCCTAAGAGGAGGTTAAGAAGAGGCGCGTCAAAAAGAGGTAATATCCATTACCGATCCTTTCCAAATTCTTTCTTCTTCAACATCTTCTTCTTTAGTTGTTTAATTATGAAGTAATAACATCAGTATCACTAATATACTGATATGTTTTTATAATTATTAAACAACCATATTTCAACATCTATCCATCCTATGGAAAATGAAATCACCACGTGTGCGTACGTATGGAATACCGTCTCCAGGCCGTGGTGTAATCTATTTTCCCCCACCACCTTACTTGGATGGGTATAATGATGGAAATAATTACTTTATATGATTATTGTAAAGTTATATTGATTCTCAAATAGTATACATACACTTCAATACAATTCCACGATCATGGGAATGATATCATCGCTCGTGCGTACGTACGGAATATCGTCTCCACGATGTGATGCGATTCGTTTTACATGATCTTCATTGCATAATGATTATATAGATGAATTTAATTAATAAATATGATATATAGTACATTAATACCATTCTGGAAGTGATGTAACTATATCCTAAAGAGAAGAATAAGAATTTATTTGACAAAACACGCATAAGAACAAAAAGTTATAAACACCCGAATAACAAGTATCAATAAAATATTACTACAAAGAAGCTAAGGATAGAACCATATATGATATAATAACAATAATTAAGATTCTAGAATAAGTAAATAACATTATTTAAATCATTATATAGGAGGTTCGGATACTTACGAGTCAAATCGGACCTAAGTTAAGGGAAATATCACAATCTCATTTTTGTCCGAGATTGTTTATACTTTAGTATTTACTGGGGTGTATTTTATCATCCAAATCCATTTTTCCTCAATATTTATTATTATTTACATCCACATACATTTTTTTAAATACAATTTTACCCTTCTTTGAGTTTTTAATAAAGGATACGAAAGGAATATTTTGCCGTTTTTCGTACGAGGTACTTTTTGACTTTTCTGTCAAAAGTATGAAGAATGTTTTTTTAACTTATACGACATGAATGTATTTTTAAGAAATTATTTCCAAGAAGCTTACTTTACAAGTTTTCAAGTTTATTTTTAATCAACTTCTTTTAGTTTATAATTGTACGACATGTTAAGAAAGGAAAAGTGTTTTTGAAGCAGAATGAATATTTTCATTAGGAATGGAGTTCAAGTGTTTTATCAAAATTATTTTCCATCTAAGATAATATAGGGTTCTGTTTCTATCCCTATTATTACATTAATTTGATTATATTGTGAAGGAATTATTTTTATGAATTTCTTTATCTTATATGAATTGTTTTATGATGTCATGATGTTTTAGAATCCCATTTTTATTACATGGGTTATGCAATGATGTATGATTTATGATTTTGTGGCACATATAAGAATGGTATCATTATGAGATGGGTGGAACCTGTATCTACCTCCAATTCATTGGGTAAATATTTTATATCTGATGATATAGACATGGCTGGAATGGAAGGTTAAACCAGTTCAGTAAAATAGGACTGAAACGAGGAGTGAACTCGGTTCAGAAATGGACTTTGTCCACTAAGATAGTCTTGGGAATCAGTATTGACTAACAAGAAATGATTCTCTATTATTATGTGTGTATTCCACAAAGTTTCATGTTTTAAGATTGGATTATTGGGATTACATTTCACTACTATGATTTATCCCATGTTATGAAATTATGATCTCTTTTGCAGGTTAAGATTTCCAAAAGTTATATTCTTATGTATATGATGTGATTGATATTTTGTTTTTACCATTACTGAGCATTTGAGCTCACCCTTTTGTATTTTTTATTTCCCCAGGTCAGGAAGAAGGTTATTAATTAGTATATTCCAAAAAGGGACTCTAGATATGATGAATTGAATGGGAGGTAAAGTAGATGCTTTATGAACCAGTTGTTTATGTTTCCCAGTTTCTAAAGACTATATACCTATACGGTACTTTCATGGTTTTGTTATATGTTGTAATAAGTTTGTTCAATTTTGAAGTATTAACAATGTATGTAAAGTATGGGTCATTATAATAACCACATTTATTCAATTTTTTCAAAATACTAATATTAAATGAATGAATAAAAATAAGAATTAAATATTTCAATAAGTATTGCCCTAGGGGTAATAATTGGTAGGTAGTTATTTTAAATATAAATTTTTTTTAATGAGGGGGTTAATTTATTAATTATGATTCATGATTTATAAATAAATTTTAGAGAAAAATATTATTTTATTAAATTATAATTTAATAAAATAAATCATCACACTTATTTACCTATTATTATAATCACAAAGGAAATAAAATCAAACAAATTAAAGAAAGGAAAAATTATCGTAATATTCCTTATGTTTTTTATTACATGTGAGTATAATGAAAGAACATATGAACATTTCCACCATTCCCACTAATAATTCATTACATTCACCATTTTAAATTACATTCTTCCTAATAAAAACATGAAATTAACTTTTTTTCTATAGACTTAATTTATTTACAATCATGAAAAAATAAAGATAACTGTGTAATAAATAATAAATGAGAGTTTAATATGGATCTCTAAATACTTTTTCCATGGTCTCTAAAGAATGAATAAGAGATAAATTCATGGAGACCCCTATGGTTTGAAGATTAAAAATAGTTAAACTGACCTCATTAATGTTAATGTGGTATGAAATTTATAGTATCAACCAAGGAAAAAAAATTAATCTATACTTAATGTCCATAGTCGCTCTCATGAGATATGATATAAGAAATAATATATCAATAATGTTGAAATTTCTCCATGTTAATATGATTTTAAACATTATTCAATATCTAATTACATTAAAAAAATAATGTTTTAAGGTGAATTTATTATTATTAAAAATAAAAAATACCAATAGTCACTAAGATTTAACTCAAAACTTAAATTAAAATACGAATATCAATAATTTTATATTATATCATTCAAATTTAACTTCATATTCATTTTGAATAATTTATAAAAGTGTAAAAATATTTCTTAAGTAGATAATAATGATATTCATGGGAAAATTTCATGTATCATCCAGAGATAACTTCCCATTACTTCAATTAAAGGTTTTTCTAAATTTTATCCAAGTTGAAGGATATTAAAACATGTAAAGTAAAATTTAGTAAATTTATAGTTACAAAATTTTTTAGATAGACCATAATATTCTTACCTATTTAATATTTAATTTATTCATTGATATTTAATAGAAAATAAATGATATTTATCTTAATACCCATGTCATTTTTGGTGTTTTGTAATTTCAAATGAAAAATTTAATTTTAAAATTCATTAACCTCAGAAATAAGAACCATTAATTTAATATAAACAATATATATCAACATTCATAAAAAATAATTTATATATCAAAATACAATATATTCACATATATGTTATTACAGTAATATATAATTTGATAAAAAAATTAATAATATAGAGTGAGATATATAAGGGACAAAATAAATGGTATATAAATCGAAAAGTTACTCAAAATACCAAACATGGGACAAATTATGACACCTTAAGGTAACCATACCATCAAAATAACACATCGCCTCAATATCATAATATGTACATTATATCATTGGAGTGTATTAAATTGAAAAATTATCTCTCCATAATATGGTTATTTAATTTTTAATGGTAAAGTTGGATTGATAGCCAAAACTCAGGGATTCTAGTGAATTGGAGCTGAAATGAGGTTTGTAGTTGTTTTGATGGCTATTATAATATCCTCAAGTAAGATTCATTATAGATATTGGGGAGATGGAATATAAATAATAAATTCTCCAAAAATAAATGGGAGTGATCGAATTATCATATATATCACCATGAAAAGTATGATATATAATCATATGGTCTGTAGCAGGTATATTGGCTATTTCATTAGACTCACCATTAGGATACTCAAGATTGGTAATAATAGAAATGGGTTCTTAGGGAATTATATTATCTATGATTGAAATGGATTCCATTCATTAGGATACTGGGTTAGTAAATTAGATTTCATTCAGAGTTCCACAAGATTTCCCATTCCATTCTAGGAGGCTATAGTTAATTTCTAATTGGACTCTTACAAGGAGGTCATGGTGTAATGTAAATATCATATCACCCTAGGTTGTGTAGCATAAACCAATAAAATTGGTGATAGTGGTTGGGTGGTATGAGTTACCTCAACAATATTGTAGGATGGATTAAATTTTAGGGTAGGTATACATGAGGTGTGGTTATAATGTTTATAGTATGAAAAAGAGTAAAACATAAAGAAACATATTGATGATGTTGTAGAACACAAAGAAAAGGACACAAATTTATAATATATATTAAAATATAAAAATATATTATGGATGGACCATTAATTAAGGGAAGTTTACCAAGATATGGTCCCTTTATTCACATGGTCATTAATTCGCCAGTTAAATAAATTATTATAAATATCAAGGTATTAATTTTTGGGATAAAATGAGACATTAAAATTGATATTTTGTGCATATTTAGTGGAAGAGAACAAAATAAATTCATTGAATAGTGAACAGAAAATGAAATGAGTAAATTATTTATAAATTATCAATATTATTGTCATTAACCTCCCTATTTAGACATATAAAGTATTTTTATAGGAAGGTAGAAATAATAGCCAAAAAAATCAATGGAAAATTACACCAAAAATGAAAAGGTTAGAAAAAAAATAATGTTTAAATCTATTTTATGGGGAAATTTTAATTTAAATATTAGATTGTAAATGGGTCCAATAACTTCAAATTGATATCCACAAGGGATGAATAACTCAGATACAAATTATTACTATGGGTTAATCATAATAATAACTAGTATTACATAATGAGTATTTTATTTTTATCTAGAATTATATCCTAAAATACTGATTACAATTTACTACCAATCATTGACAAAATTCTAAAATTGATAGTATTAGATGAGTTTTATTTATTTTTAGAAGGTTATTCCTATTACAAACAAATAAGTATAGATCTAAAAAACCTATCCAAAAGAGTATTTACCCTTATATATGGAGCATTATCTTCTCGTTTAATATATTTGTGAATGAGTAATGATTTTTTAAATTATATTTATTTATTACACATAGCTTTCATGACATGATTGAGGAGTTTCATTGAATATTAATTGATGACTTTTGAGATTATAGAATATCATTGGATGTATTACATAATAAAATCTATTTAGTAATTATAATTTTGTGAGAAATGTCCATGGTAACATAAATAGGAATATTTTCACATCATATTGAAACTAGTAATTTTCCATGGATATGAAAACAAATTAATAATATGGGTTTAATATTCAATTATAGTGGTCATACAAGGGTTATATAAGTATAATATAGTGAAGGGGATTCAAATAATTGATAGACATATGTATTTTTATTCTCATTCATGTATTTTTTTACCCAAAAAACTTGTCCACATACCCTCCTAATATCAACGGATACCGCATTTAGTATTTATAAATAATAAAAATAATTATTTTTTTATTTTAAAAAAATGTACACCTTGATCAAGATATCTCCAAATAAATTGATCACCTTTGTGTTGATTTGTGATTCTAGTGTTATCACTATGGTAGAAGATTTATTCCATTTATTTAATATCATTTTTTGACATATTTATTATGAAATATACTCTCTTAATGAGGTATAAAATAACTCCACTACCATAAAGAATGATATTTTAGTAGTGGTATTTACTCTTGATAATTTTAGAAGAGATTTAATACTCTATATGGTAATAGTTTATAGAAATCACACCACTTTGAGATACATATCAAAAAATGGTTGTTAATACTGGAATGTTCCAATGGATTATTTTTTATAGGATTCTGACATAATAATCATTGATAAAAAAGGAGAAAAAATAAGGTTATGTTAGATCATTTATCAAGAACGGCACTAAAAATTATAGAGTATTGAAAGAAGAATGACATTAAGGAAGAGTTTCCAAAAGAAATACACATTAATACATATTTAATATAATTTAATTGGTTTGATAACATTTGAAATTATTTCATTAATAAAACCATTTATCATCACTTCACATGAAAATAATGTAATATATTTCTTACCATAATAAAAAATTACTTTTTAGATGATCCTTATTTCTTCAATCAACACTGATAAGGAATTGTTAGGTGATGTGTAATAGAGTCTGTTCTAAGAAGTGTTTAGAAATTTCTATTTTCAATACCTAATAGTAGATTCCTTGGACCCAACAGAACCATAAAAATGATCCAAAAAAGTGAGTTATTTTTCCCCTATATGTATATATGTAATGAAATTTGAGGGACTGTGTTATTAATTCAAGATGAAAAAATATTATAAATTGAAATAAAATTCCCCAACACCTTACTCTAATAGTCAAACCATTCAATGTATAGACTCCATTGGACCCTTAATAAAATATTCTAATTGCAGAAATATTATTTTGTGTATATATTATATATCTATGTGGGTAGAATACAATGAAATTTTAATAATTATAACAAATGTTGAAATTATATTTTAGAAATTAAATGTATTTTCTTAATATTAAATCCCTAGTTTACACATTGGTGATTGAAAAACTTACATGTAAAATCATTTTTTATTTGATTGGGTTCCCTAGAACCAACATCCATGTACTTTATGATAACCTATACTAATTTATTGAATATTAAAATGGATATAACTTCAGTATGATTATTCTTCTATGGGACATAGTATGTGATCATGTATTAAGAGTAACTGTAGCCATGAAAGGTCAAAGAAGTTCCCCACTTGAGATATTGGACATAGAATGAATTTATTTTTGAATAAATGTTACGTATATAGATGATGTTATTTAATATTAGACATGTGATATAGCCTACTAGGGTAGGTGAATCATATGGTTTGAGACATTATCTCTTGGTGTGTAGCCTTTTTAATTTTCAAAGCACTGGATTTTAAAAACAAGACTAGCAAGAAGGAAACAAAAATTTATATATTTCATTGGATTTTCCTATATTTGGACATGTGTATTGGTATGTATACATTATGATTAATATTAATTTACACTATATGTTTCATAATTCGATGTATTCATGAAATCAAGATATATGTTCATGATGAATCATGATACATTGTGTGCATTACAAGTGATATTGCATTAATGATTATTTAGAGATGGATTTTTTCCTTCTGTTCCTTAACGTAAGGTGACTTCATAGTCCCTATTATGGGAATTTAATAATGTTATTAAATCCATGTCCATGTTATTATGAAGGATGATTCATTTCAGAAACATCATGGAGAAATACACCGAGAACCTATGTTGTTGACACCAACATGAAACATTCTTGATTAGATATATATTATGAAAAATAGATTATATCACATATTTAGTATTCTTCTGAACATGTATTTCAATTTTTCATTATCCTCATTCTATATGAGGTACTTAATGTGTTTCTAGACATTAAGATTAGACAATTGGAGGTTCTTCCTAATGCCACTGATAAATAGGTCTAGAGGGCCCCATGCTAAGTGTCTCTATAATTTTAATATAAATATATTTTTAATTAAACAAGTATGAATAAATATTATTCCCACTTTTTGGATTATTAATTATTCATTTCTTATTGATCTTTTTGATTTAATCATTATTAAGTCTAAATAATATACATTTGAATAAATTAATAATCAATATTTGTTTCAAAATATTTAGTGAATGTAATATTTACTATAAATATTGAAGTATAATATTGTAATATTTATTTATATAATAATAATTCATTATTGAAGTATTCATAAATACATAGAAGGTTAAATAGATTGAGATTAATGATCTGATTGAAAATAAAATATTATTTACACTATAAAGGATTCTAAAAGATATTCCCAATGATACCATACATAATCCCAAATAATATCTAGTTTTTCATAATTTAATTTGAATGCTCATAGACCCCAAATGGATATATAGATTATGATTTATAAACATTCAAATTTGGGCATCAAAACTGTTTCAGAGAGACCATTCGCAGAGCTCCCTCTGCGATCGCGGAGTAGAGGAACTTGATCGGAGCATTCATCATCACTGTGATGCATGTGACAGAAGCCACTACGAGTTTGAAGAACATTAATGGAACCTATATGAGTTCTGAAAAGTTCTTGATGGTAGACTTTGCGACTTTGAGAAACTTGAGGGAACTTACGTTGGTTGAAAAGTGTGATATCCTTCACATCATTATTTTCTCATCACGACGCACCTTTTTTCTCCACGGTGAGCTATGTGACCTCCATCAACTATAAATTTCCATGTAACCCCCTTAATATGGACGGTTACCCCGCCCCTTCAGCCCCTGACCTACCATATCGCAGTGCTCCCAAGCACCGTGAAGGCCTCCACCCATTATGATGTAGGGAGATCCTTCTGGTTGCTCACGGATCTGTGAAGCCCCTTGCTCTGTGAGAATCTAATATCCATGAATCCTCTTACTCTATGAGACGATGAGCTCTACGAGACCATTTTCATTATGAGACACTGAGCTATGTGATGCTCTATTCTTATTGAGACCCTATGCTCCATGAAACCCTTTCCTTTTCGAAACCCTATCCTTTACAATGCTCCAACCATTGTGCCCAATAGTCTTATTCCATATTTAACCAGAAAGGGCCACTATTGTATATGTCCCTACACTAGCCATTTCTTGGTTCCTTATGCCTATTAGACCTATCTATATGACTTTAAATTTTAGTAAACCTATAAAAATATAGGATGTATCTTCCAAAAAACAAGAGATGCCGTATATGCCAATCATAAGATGCCAATGGTCCTCAGCAGAAGACTTTAAAATATACCATGCCATATCATTCAAATATTGGATACCAATTGCTCCAAAAAAAGATGCCTTATGCTCCATTAATAAGATTCCAACAGTCCAATCTATATGACTTTAAACTGTAGTATACCCAATATAAAATATATAGGTTGCCTCTTTCTCCCAACAAGTGATACATTATTTTCAAAGAAAAAGATTCCAATAGTACTTTCTAAATTAATTTAAACTCTAGTACAACCTATATGAAAAATATTCGATTTCCCTTACTCCGAACTAGAGATTCCTTGTACGCCAAGAATAAGATGAAAATAGTCAGATCTACCTAACATTAAATTACAGTACACCTTATTTGACAAATATTAGATGCATCTTTCTCCAATGAAGTGATTCCTTATGTGCCAAACATAAGATTCTAAATGTCCTCTCTACATGACTATAAATTGAAGTACTCCCAATGTGAAAAACAATGGATGAATCTTACTCAAAAAAATAGATGCCTTATGGGCCAAGCATAAGATGTCAATAGTCATCACTATATGACTTAAAACTGTAGCATTCCATATCATTCAAAAATATGATTCCTCTTTATCTAAACAAGAAATTTCTTATGCACCAAGCATTATATGCAAATATTCCTCACTACATGAATTTAAACTGTAGCATTCCCTATCACTCAACAATAGGATGCCTCTTTTTCAAAAGAAGATATGGCGTATGTGAAAAGAATAAGATACCTCATGCCATGATTACATTCATTTAATTTCAAGTGCATTGGAAGACATTCAAACTGTCCATCACTCCACCTCACGATTTTCATATCTTTCACTAGGATCTTCATACTCATTCAAGTCTAAAGGGATTCCCTAACAGCCTATGGATAAGAATAATTCATGTATTCCCATTGTTGTCCTTTTTGTACTACTTTCATTAAAATATATTATAATGCACGTGGTATGTGTCTAATTTTCTAAGGAATGAGGGATTCACAGGTTTTTAAGAATGAAATGGATGAATAACTGCCAAACCAACTGAGTACATGTTGTTACTCCACCATACACATCATGTTACCTAAACTCACAGCCTGATTCCATGTCATGAATCCATTCATGACCAAACACCAAAAAATCCACTAAACTTGAGGATATACTCATACAAAACGTATTAATAATTAAAATTTTCATGTGATAAATCAATATGAAATTTGTTCAAAAATAGAATGAACACAGGTTACGTGTCATCAACAATGGGATCACATCATATACTTGTTCAAAAACTTTAATGAGAAAGACACACATGCAATGCTGGATATCTGAAAAAAATTATGCCGATCAATGGTATACATCATGTATCATTGGTACAAAACATGAAAAAATTTCCTATTTAAGAATAGTCACGATAGTGAATTAGACACACTTTCGGACCAGCCTCTCTTATTTCTCGTGATCCCTTATGAAATATTTCTCCCTTTTTCCTTCGAAACTCTCAATTAATTCATATTTTGCGAATTTTTATTAACAGAATTTCCATAGAGTTTTCATTCTTCAATGTATTCCATATAAACGATTTCATTTAGATTTGAGTTACATTCCTCTTTCACATGTATGTTATTCATATAATTTTGAATCGCTTCATGTATGTTTATTTCAATTTTCATTCCCAAACCTCTTGCATACTCCGAATTAAATTAATGTTTATCGATCTATCCAATCGAATATCATCCATTTAATTAATTGCATTCTTCCCCACCATTAGTAGATATATTTATGGGTGAATCTATCAAGAAATATATCTAAATACTATAATTGAACCTTTAAATCAATGATTGGGAAGTCAAAATGAAGTATTAATTTGGATATTAATTCATGGTCTATCAAATTTCTATGAACATCCAAGACCATGGGACAATATAAAAATGACCCTATCCTAATTTGGTTAGAATGAGGTATGGTCACTAACTTAGGAATATTTCTATCTTTGAATCCAAACATAATAAACATAGGCTATTTTTATTTCCTAACCACAAAATAACTACTTCGTTGGTAGATCTAGGAGACAATTTCCCAAGTCAACTGGTGACCCCATATTGCATCGCAGACTGAGTCATAGGATATTTACAAGGTTAGGCATATAGAAATCCTTCACCAGAATATAATACTTGACCCCAATACCTCATTTATTAATTTAAATCAGCCCAATTATAACTCATACCAAAATTACCAAACAAAGGTCTTCTATAAAGGACTTCTTTTCAGAAATTGTGACCCAAGTTATTTGAGAAAAAAACAGTAGTCTTCCAATGGATTCGACCATGAACTACTAATACACTATACCCTAACAGTTTGTGAATGTTTAGGGAAAAAAATTCTATATTTGATCCACCTTTTAGGAATTAATGACACCACCATGCTAGAGGTCATCTAATTTATGGAGTCATTGTTGGGGAAGAAACACCCTTTTTTATGAACATTGGTTTTTCTTGACACAAGATTACCATTCAATAATCATTTGTCATATTTCCGGACACATCATTGTATATTATTCAGTGCATGTACCATGTTCCATTAACCTGATCAAGGAACATTGGAAAAACAATAACTATTGGCCTTCAATCTCTATGTAAAATGGTATCTTCTCTCAATTTTCTAGTCAAAAATATCTGAGAAACATCAAGATACTGGTCCCAACCTACAGTATCATCATGTTATCGAAAACTCAATGCAACCAGAGAAGACCATCAAGGATTATGGTTTACCATCAAATCTATGAGGTTACACTGAGTGTCGTTCCCCTACTAATTCATTCCCACACATTTGAAATTTAACCTAGAATCGTGCATATGATCCGTAACACAAGAAAATTTAGTCGTCTTTAGAGTGAATTTCCCCAAAAACATATTCCCAACATCCTATAAGTCTGTGATACCTTTCACAACCAGAGAGTGTCATTTGATTCAATAATAATTCATGTCTTCCCATTTTCACTCAGAAACCTAGAAAATGATTGTCTCAAAATTCAATATATTGATTCCCTTACAACTTGGGATGAGCTCACAAAAATGTTTCATAATAAATACTTTCCACCATTCCGAACCTAGAAACCCTGGAATGACTTTCAGATTATTTCACTAATAGATGGAGAGTCTGCATAGAAGGTATGGGATCTATTTAAATTACTAATGAGGAAATGTCCACATCATATATTTGACACATATTTTCATATAAAAACATTTTATCAAGTATTCCAGACCACATCACGAACAATGGACAATGTTTCTGCTGATGGAGGTATGATATTTTTAACACCTGAAGTAGGTAGATCTAATATAGACAAATTATCCCAAATGATAGTCTAGGGAAAAGTGACATAGACCACCATGACGTTGAATCCACCATATTGATGAGACCGCCTTGTTAGCAGTTATAGTTGATGCACTAAACAATAAGCTCGAATCATTTCAAATACCAACCACACAACCCTCCCCCTCCTCCATAGTCATGGAGATTCAGTCATGTGATATGTGTGGTAGAACCCACCAGTATCAAGACTACAATGTTGTATATGAGGAACCAAAAGATTTTAATTACGTTAATTAAAATCAAAAGAATCAACCATTTCAACAACAAAACCAAAAATTTTATCAGCAAAGGCCTGGTCCTTAGTAGCCTCAGAACAATTAAGGATATTTTCATTTGTGTAATGGTCACGATCAGTTTCACAATCAGGGACCACCAAGGTATACACCAACAAACCCTATCTAGAGACCATAGTAGCCGACATATCCACATCAACACTTTTTGAACCCCCAACAACAACAAACTCTTCCCACCGAGCAAAGACCAGAACAGACAAATCCCCTACTCTAATGAAACTTGGAAAACCTCGTACCATTTTTCATTCATAAATCCAATCAGTGAATGAATACATAGGAAACTGATATGAAAAGTCAATGAGCATCTTTGAGGAATTTGGATATTCAAATTGGTCATATCTCAATGACATTATCTGATAGATTACTTGGTACCCTGCCAGGTAACACTAAAACAGACCCACGAGTGTAGGCTAAGGTTATTGTGTTGAGGAGTGAAAAAGTGATGAACTTCCAACAACTAACAGAATCATGGTCACATGAACAACCCAAAAAACCATCATAAAAGGTTGATGATTCATTCATAAATAATCACAAGAAGAATGTCTAGATGAGAAGGAGAAATAGATGATAAAACATAAGGATTCCATTTTTATAGCCCCACATCCATGCAAGCCACCTCTCCCATTTCCAGAAAGAGAAATACAAGGTAGGGAGGGGGCTCAGTACAAAATTTTCCTTGATATGTTCAAGAAATTTCATATCAATATTTTGTTTATTGAGGAAATCATGAAATTGTCTGTGTATGGAAAATATCTCAAGGATTTTCTATCGAATGAGATAAATATAGAAGATATAGGATTCATATTATTAAATGAATAATGATATGTCATTATACAGTAGAAAATCCCACCAATGATGAGAGATCCTGGAAGCTTTTCACTTCCTTATGCTATTGGAGAGTGAAATATTGGATGAGCACTCGGTGCTCTTGAAGCCAGAATTAACCTAATGTCGATGAGTGTTTTCAACAAACACAAACTCCAGGAGCTCATGGAAGCAAGAGTAGCATTACAGTTGGCTGATTGTTTTGTCAAATACACGTGCAGTATTCTTGACGGTGTTCTAGTTCATTTCAGAAAATTCATTTTTCTGGTAAACTTTATAGTTTTAGACATGGAAGAAGATGGATAGGTCCCAATCATTCTCAGAAGACCCTTTCTAGATCATGGGAATGTAGTGACTGATGTTAATCAAGGATTCCTCATCTTCAGAGTCAGTGAAGTACAAGTGGTGTTTAATTTGATAAATGATACACGACATCCAGATGACCTGGTCGACTATCATACTATCTCTCTTGCTTAATATGGTGTGTACCTGGCCATTGAGGAAGATACCAATGATTTATGATCAGTCAAGGAAAAATATTACGACATCAATGAAGTATGATTTAGTTAACCAATTACAAAAGACAACATACCCCCATTCATCTTATCCATCATTCATCCACCCATGTTGGATTTAAAACCATTACCCAGTATGTTGATGAAATCATACATAGGGGAGCCATTCTCTTTACACATTATTATCAACACCGAATTATCTCAGGCACAGGAAGAAAGTATGGTGGATGTCCTAAAAATACATAAGAAAACAATTTTCTAGGGAGTGATAGATATTAAGGGAATCAATCAATCCAAATGCACCTGCCGAATTTTTCTCAAATTGATTGAAAAACCAAAAAGACAATCATAGAGGCAGCTCACGCAGCCAATGAAGGAGGTTATCAAGAAAGATGATTAAATTCTTATAGATTCTAGGATAGTAATTTCTATCTCAGATAGTAAATGGTTATGCCCCCTAAAGGTCGCTCCAAAAAAAGGAGGACAGATAGTAACAAGAATCGAGGACATTGAACCCATTTCAATGAACACCATCACTAGATAGAGAGTTTCTATAGATTACAGGTGATTGAATAATGCGACAACGAAATATCATATTCCCTTAACATTAATGGATCAAATTCATGAGAGGATAGTGGGAAAATATTTCTACTATTTCTTGGATGGCTATTCCGGATACAATCAAAATTTAGTGGACCCTATAGACTATCCCAAAACCACCTTCACATACCCCTTTAGTACTTTTTCAAATAGATGCACGTCATTCAGTTTTTGAAACACACTAAAAAAATTATAATTATGGATGACTGTTGACGCTCTTTTCCGTCACAGAGTCTAAAAAAATGAAAAGGGAAATACCTTGATCTCAAAGTGATTCATCTTTTCATGAAACTTCAAAAATTGAAAAAGGCATGAACCAAGATTCAAATGCACATGGGTTGCGCAAGTTCCACCAAGGTCACGTAAGTATACTTGCGTGCTGCCCATTGGTCATGTAGGTGAATTGCACGCCTTCTTTGAAATTTTCCCAGGGTCTTCTCCAACCTATAAATACCTACTGTGTGACCCCCATTTAAAGGATGAAAAAATTCCAGAACCTCATATTTGAGCTCCTGGCACCCTAGTATCTTCTAAAAGCTTCTAAACACATCTCAGGTAATTTCTTAACTAGAACAGAAGATCTAAAGAGGGGGAAGAAGGCCTAAGTGTTGAAATTCATCAGCACTTGCGCACCTAGGTGGCCAGCCTTTAAGGTAAATGGACACACTTACGCGCCACCTTACTCCTTCCACATAACTTGTGTGCTTCTATTCTCGAAGTCTCCAGGGTTAGTATAAATGGCATGAGCCAAGCCTCACCCAAATTCTACCCTATGGATTGGCCGACGCACAAGTACCCTTGTGTCGCACAAGTATACTAGCGTGACCAGGACTTGTGTTCCCACGTAGTACTTGAACGCCCACTCAGTACTCGCACTCCCCTCTCTTCTTGGGTGCCCTTCCTGCCCATTTCACCCCTCTTACACCTATCCACCTCTCCTCTTCAGAATTAAGCCTTCAGAACTCTCTCTAAAGCCATTTATGGCATGATTTCCTTGTTGGTTTTTTTATCTGAAAAAAATTATATGGAACATCTCTCCAAACCTGGTGATTTACACATATTTTCATCACTAAAGTTATAGAGTTCATTCATTCAACATCATTCGTTAAGATGATAGAATCCTTAACGTGGGCCTCCTTTTCAAGAGTAATCCCCAGTCCATATTTTCATTAATTTGGGCATCCTCTTTAGGAGTAATCCCCATGTACTCATTAATTTGGTCTTCCTTTTATGGAGTAAGTCCCATGTCCCCTAATCTGGGCATCCTTTTTAGGAGTAATCCCCAGTCATAATTCCCTTAACATGGGCTTCATTTTCAAGAGTAATCCCTAGTCTCAAAGTTCCCAAAAATCCGGGAATCCTCCTTCGGAGTAAGACCCAACCATAATTCTCTTAACCTGGGCTTCCATTTCAGGATTAAGCCCCAGTCACAAATATGGGCATCCTCTTTAAGATTAAGCCCCAAGTCTCTTAATTTTTAAAATCCCTTAACACGGGCCTCCTTCTCGGGAGTAAGCCCCAATCTTAATTTTTCATAACCAGTCTTAATTTACTTTTGATGTAGGCTTCCTTCTTAGGAGTAAAAGCCAATAATAAGTCCCCTCCTAACTTCGGCATCTTCCTTAGGAGTAATCCCCAATATTAGAGTATCCAAATCTCCATAAAGTGCATATAACTTTATGGACCATGTTCAAGGATTTCTTCCCTGAAGTAAATATTAATCTTCATCTATTTGGGTAGTCATACATACATAATCCCCACATCATTTCTTATGATTGCATATTTCATGGCACAATTGTCTTTTTTTACCAATACCTCTTGTTTCTCACACCGAGCATGACTCACGTGAGCTTAGAGTGTAAAATTAATTATGACATCTTTCATTGATCCATCAATCATAAACATCATACTCCCTTACTCAAACTACATGAGTTATAATTCCTTTTCCAAAACAAAGGATACATAGGTAGCCCATCTGTGGGTATGATCCCAACTCTGAAATAATCCATGTCCTTATGAATGATAACAAACTTAAAGTGCCACACTGGGTGGAATTAAAACCATTATGGTCATCAAAAATGACCAAGATTTTTTTTGTATTGAAGGATACCATTGAATAAGAATCTATAACAATTACAGATGATTCTTTGTTGATGAAGAACATTTAAAACATATAAAAGATTCTCTAAAATTCCAGCATATCAATCATTGATTTTCAGATCTAAATGAAATCTCATTTTATACTTGGTAATGTAATAAGGATTCACGAACATAACTTAAATCTATAAAGAGATAGTAAACAATAATTCCCCTAAAAAAGGTGTGATGATTCCGACCTCCCATCCTCTCTACCAATGAAAATTCCTAAGCCTCATTAGTCCACAACTAATGAGGACCTACCTTTGGAAAGTATGTACAAATGGATATGGAATCATTGGATGTTTCCCGTTCTATGAACAAACCCGTTAGAAAATGATTGTAATGTTTTAACCTTCAATCAATGAGGTCATCCCCAATTCCCAAGGAAACAAAAAATGGGGATCCCAAAACATATGTGCTCATCCAAAAAGATGTAGTAGCCAAACTTATCTTGATTATGTTTGTTATATCAAACATGCACACTTTTCCCTGATCTTCTGCATTACAAGAATGGATTTTCTTAAGTTCATGTCTGTGAATGCCTCTGCTATGAAAACCTCTGCTGTGAATGCATCTACTGCTACTCCTACTAGATCATCGTCTACTATGTGGACGACATCACCTACTCAGCGTCTTCAACGCTGGGTATCAAATGCGCTAGTTAAGGAGTACCATCAAAACAGTAATATTCAGACTCTGGAGGCTGCTTGACAAGCCCTCCAAGTTAATAATTCAACCTGGTCGTCCGGACAGTGACGACCAGCGATCAAGAAGAAGGCCATTCTAACCACCGTCTCCAACAATTTTCGGTCTTCGTCCCTGAAATGCAATCACCATTCACTCCCATATTCTGAGGAGGTGAATGATCTGGTCCCTTAGAGCCTTAATTCAAGGAGACATGAGTCTTTCCTGAGGGATCCCATCAAAAATCACCACCAAACTCGTGGAGTTGCGCGCCCTCAACATGATGAGGGTATCGACTCTAAGAGTTTAGCTCAGTTTCCTCGAACCAAAACAGGAAAGACGAACCACCAATGGTGAAATCCAGTTAACAGTGATCATGTTCATATCTCTTCCATCTCTAGAGAAGTCCACCAACAAAACATGGTTCCAAGCAACGAGCGGGCACACACACCCGTCCGTTTTAATTCCGCTGTTCAACAGACTTGTGTGGAAGCATCACGCCAATCCCACCAGGAAAGTTTGGCAGAGTACTATAGATAGGAATATACACCTGTTTATAAATCATCATCTTGTATGTAGGCTCGTCTGACTATATATGATGAAGCCTTCCAACCCAATGTGTTGATATCTGGTAAACATGCACATACACCCACTTACACTCATCAATCTTTCTTGCATCCTCATCTGTCAGTATTGAAGGAAGCTCATAAAACATGTTCGGCATAGTTCAATCAGCAGGCACATACACCTACTAGTATTCATCAAGCCTTCCAATAATCTCGTTTGGTAGCATTCAGAGAAGTCAGTCGGAATTCTCCAGTGACAAACAGGAGGCAGACTCAACTCTATTCAACCACACTTACGTACTGTCAGGATTCCCTTATAGTAAAAGGAGGAAAGGAGTAGAAACACACATATACTCCTATCACCGAATGGGCGTATATCCCCATTATGGCAGCTAAAGTCACCCAACATATTCTATCAATGGTGAAAGAGTATAAGAAAATCCATGCTCGTATTTTGGATGCATGCCAAGATATTATAACAGCCTCAGCAGTATCTCAAGGAAAGACACATAAATATATCCCTACCATTAGAGTGACAAATCAACAATTCACTCCGGAACAGACACAGACATCTATTCTAGTCCATGAGGGTTGTCGGCATACTCCCCCATATTATATGTACAAACAAGTCAGGCACAAACACCGGGTTTGAGAGGATATAATCAGCCTAACCTGGTCATTTCTTTTAATAAGGAACATAAACCTTCCAAAATGAGTAAGAAGGTGTCTAAGAAGAAGAATCACCCAGCACAGTCAAGAAATCAAGGGGCAATCTGTAACAAGGCCTTAGTCGATGCTGGAGTTCTTGATGCACTCAGACAACTATCTATTGCAACTGAAGATTCTTCTCTCTTAGTTCCCAATAGTGGTAACATTAATTCTGACGGTCTGCATCAGATACTTCCTAATAAAGGCTTGCTTCATGAAAATTTATCCAATCTCAAAGTTTCATCATTAGATGAGAGCCACAGGAACCCTCTGCATGGTCAAAAGTCCAAGGATAAAAATGTTTTATCTTTTGTTGTAACCCACCATGGTGGTCCTCCCCATGATGATTAATTTAGTTGCGAAAGTCCTCTCCGTAGTAGTTATTTTCATTGCCTGGAAAATTCTCCAACAGACAATGTAGTGATGAGAAAGACCGATTATCTTTAGGCACTTTCAAATGTGAAACTAGTCATGTCTGATGCTTTACCATTAGCAGGTGAAATACTTTCTCAACCAGAAGATAGCTCAGGGTGTATGTCATTCTTCGGGCCACCCCTATGTCATACATATTCTTGTTTGATCAGTGATTTCTCTACCAATGTTGTTGAATTCGATGAAGCAACAAGGAAGAAGCAGCTCTGGTCTAATTAGGTAGAAGAATCTTCATTGAATAATAAAGAGGAAATACTCAATATGAGAAAACAGATGCCAAAAGGTGAAGTGCCAGTCATGTTTTGGCCTCTGGCTGATTCTCAGTAAGACATTCCAGAGATGTTGACGGATGATGGAATTCATTATATTCATCCCAACATATGGAAAACACTTTTTCAGTTGAAATATAAAATATTATATTATGATGGATATGAAAATCATATCAAGATAATAGAAGGGTTACAACATCAAATTGACTTGCCATCTCTCTCAGTTTCTCGAGATCCGAAGGCTAAAAAGCAATAGAGAGTCCTTCAGCATTGATGCCTTGGTTCACTAAGATGATTGCGCCAGTTAATTACCAATTCTCTATCTGGTATTCATATCAGTGGATAGGGTGTTCAGGGAGCACTACATTTCACCGTACTCTAAAGTAAAAAAAGCCCACCAAAAATGGTCTCATGCAATGTTATTTCCCATGGCCGACCATAGTCAATAGATTTTTTTGTAATCCAAAGCTTGCCCAAGAATAGGTTTCAACGAGCTCCTCTCAAAATCAAGAATACAAAGAACAAGTTGTTGAATTACTCATGCATCAAGAAAACACGAATATTGAACAAGCCTCTCATTTGGAGAAAGCACATCACCAAGTGACAGAAGTGTCAGAAATCATCCAACGGTCTTTTGAGCCGGGTGATAGAAGTGGATGCAAGATGATGTATCCAACTAATTTTTGGACTAAATTCTGTAAGATCAGGAGAGATTTCAAGAAACTCACAGATATAGCATGTCAATAACCACCCTAACTTTCCAGACTGGGGACTCTTTTAACTCAACCCTCAGAATCAACAAATAGGATTCGAGGAGTTGAACAAAGGTAGTAAGAACAGCCCCAGTCCACCAAACTGGGGACTTTTTAAAATCCTCAATCCCTCCCCCAGAGAAAGTCAGTCTTCTATCGATTGGGGAATAATCTTCAAGGGGAACGAAGAACAAAATTATTAGGGGCTTCACTCAAAATTATTGTTCAACAAGAAGTTCCTGAGGGATCGAATAAACAAAAGGAAATGTCTCATCAAGGACATAGAAGAAGACAATATCGCCGAAATGCCTATAGAAGGGATTCAATGCATTATGAATCAATCAATGTCATCAGTGCCATTGTTGATGACCCACCAGATGAGGTTCACTCAGGGGGATCAGATGAAGAGGTTCCTACTCAAGAAGTTGTACACACAGAGACAAATAAAGAAGGTGTGCGTACACAAAATCAGGGGATTACTTAGAACCTAGGTAATCCTTCAAGTAACCCACTTTCCCCTTTCCGAAAGATGTCCAATAAGGGAAAGGAAAGAATCAGGTAACATACCCTACCTCTGGGGAAGGCCAACCTCTCTCACTAGAGCAAAGATTTTCAGAACAAGAGGAAGAAATGAAGGAATTGAGGAGGATGAATGTAGAACTAGTTCAGGTTAGTTTTCATCCTAAGTGTGCATGAGTCAGCCAGTCAAAGGAAATTGTTGTTTCTACTGAGATGCATCAAGAATATCCTCCTCTATCAGTATACCCTCAGAGGTCTAATCCTATGGGTCAAGTGCAACAATAATTAGCGGTGCTACCATCAGTTGAAGCACCAGTCACCACATATGTCCAAGCTCCATTAATTGCACCTATTCATGTCCAAGATCAACCAGATGTTTCTCCATAGTTAATAACTACTATTGAGTCATTAACAGCTCGTTGAAAAGTTATGGAGGGAAAGAGTTCTTTAGTTAAACCAGAGAAGAGTGATTACCCTAAATGGGTTGATGCAATTCCTCCACCATCAAATTTCGCAAGTACCACATTCCCAATCATTAATGGTTTGGGAAACCCATAGCAACACTTAACACATTTTGTTTCTCGTTCAAATCCTATGATGGGAACCCTTCAGCAACAAGAATCAGTTAAGATCAGGTGTTTTGTACATTAATTACAAGGACCTGCTTTTGTTTGGTACAAAAGCTTGCAATCCCAGTCTATTATCAGATGGGAGGATCTTTTCCAAAAATTCATTCTTCAGTTCAGATCAATGTTGCCAAAGACAAAATTTTTTGATCATACAAACTGTAAGAAAAGAGAGAATGAAGGGGTCTCAGATTTAATTTCTCGTTGGAGGGGATTAACATATTCCCTAATCATAACACTCCCTCAAGAGGAATTTTTTCCAATCTGTGTGGAAAATTTACATAATGAGTTTCAAACAACGCTGATTCCTGTGAAATACACATGAGGGTTTTGAGACCTTACTTCAATTGATCAACAGATTGAAGATTCTCTTATGAAGACTATGGATAAAGATCATGTAATTCCAGCAACTCGAGGAAGGAGAATGGGTAAAGGAGAGACTGCTATAGTTATGCTTAAACAAGCACCTGTATCTGCTTCTACTTCAAAACCTTCATCTTCTTGAAGGGCTCTATCTCATGGCAGTCAGCAACAGAGTCTGTTTCATAAATATTATCAAAGACATCAAAGGAGAAAACTATTTGAGGATTTGAAAAGAAATGTATACTCTTTCTGAAATGAACAAGTTCTTGGTTACTTTATTTCGGCTTTGGGAAATAATTGGGTTCAATTTCCAAGGCCCAAGAGGCCATACAAGGAAGGATATGAAGACCATCCCAACTATTTCCCATTTCATCAAATGTTGGGGAACCCCATTCAAGAGTTTTTTGTTTTTAAGGACCTCCTACAAAGAATGGCCGACTTGGGACTAGTCAAACTGAAAGGTTCTTCATCTCAGGTAGCATGGGTTACTACTACAGATCCAGAGGAGGAAGGCGAGTGGAAAGAAGTCAAGAACAAAAATGCACCAAATTATGATGATTGGATGTTCAGAAAGACAATCAACCGAACTCATGCTATTTTTTGAACACAATTGATGAAAACAATTTTGCCTTCTTCCGTGAATGTCGCAGCAAAACCCTCTTCATTAGAGGGAAATCCTCAAAGAAACATTATAATTCAAAGAAAGAAGAATAATCAGAAGAAGATGAGTATGTTTCAAAGCCTATGTTGTCTTTGATGATGGAAGGTTTTATTCAATCTACTTCAATGCCATGGGAACCACCCCACCAAACGGCACAACCAAAATAGGCTAATCAGGCAGAGTCTTCATTAGATGAATAGTTGATCTTCAGTTCTATTAATATGATTCAATTAACAGATCCATATGCCAGTCGCAGTTTTGATTTTAATGAGCCCGAGTTCCCTATATCAAACAGAATAATCAGAGGAAGTTCCAGAGGCTCGGGATACAGTGGATGACATTGATCTTACAAAGGCCACTATTCTAATTCAACCCCTGCTAGAACTGTTTATGTGGTAGAAACTCATGGTAGAGCCCTTCAACGAGCTCAACAATAATAAGAAATTTCTTCCACACAAGGCAGACTCAGTCTGGGCACAATTATTCTAGAATATTGGTTTAAGGTTCCATATTTTTTATCTCAGAAAGAAAATAGACCTAATTGGTCTAATCATCCGAATTCAGGAGTATTACCAACTCCTATCCCGATACAAGATGCATTAACTTCCAAAGCATCAACTTCCAAGGCACCTGCTAAACCACTTGTTCCTTTTGGGAAACGAATACCATTGGATCAAAAGTATGATGTATTGAAATACTTGGCCCAAATACTGGCCAAGTAAACAATTCCGGATGCTTTGAATTTATCAAAGGATCTTTGGGAGGCACTCATAGAGGCATTGTTGAGTCCTCAGGAGTTTGAAACTGAAATTGCTGCAGCTAAAGTCTACCATGTAGAGAATAATCTTGTAGAATTCCATGTAGTGATATCTTTTACTAATGAAGATGAAGATGATGTCATGATGTGACATATTAGACATGTTTACTTATCTGGAAAGGTCAATGGTGTAGATATCTAGAGAGATATCATTGATAATTGTTCAGGAGTCAACCTCATGCCCATTTTTACACTTTGTCGATTGGGCCTTACGGAATCTGATTTATCTCCTTCTACTATGATGTTACAAGGATATGATAAAAATGGACAAGAACCACTGGGCAAGATTGCACTCAAAACTCATTTTGGAGATCTTGTGTCCAATTCAAATTTCATGGTTGTTGATCAAGGCTCAGCCTTCAATATCATGGTTGGAAGACCCTGGCTACATCAACATGCAGTTATCCCTTCATCATATCATCAATGATAGAAATATTGTTTCGATGATCATGTTGGGACATTTTATGGTGACAAATCCATGTTCAAGACATGTGAATATCAATACATTGAGGTGGAATTTTATCACATTAAGGGAAATGAGAAATCCACAACAAGGGAGATTACCAAAGTTAATGCACCATATGGTTTGGAAAAGATTCCAGTAAATCCATTAGTACATGTGAGTACAGATTATGTGTTTCCTATCCGTCAAATTGATAGTATAGATAAAAATCCAAATACTATTATGGAAACCTCCATAATTTCAATCCTGACAATCAATCCAAGCATCATGGGAGAAAGTGGTGATCCACCAAGCAATGATGAAAGCTCAAATGGAGATTTCATCATTTCATCTGCTGAAATCCAACAAGTCTATACTTCGCCAACCAAGCCAGAAGAAGTTATAGCAATGTTATAGGTTAAGGATTATGTTGATTCTCAATCCATCATCTCCTCTTTATTACCCAATGAAGACCATTTATCATCGATTGGTCGTAAATGAAAGATTTTTCTTCAAGATGTGAAAATTTTAATGTCTCTTATGATCATGAAAATTGTACTTCATCATCTACTATGAAAGTAGAAACAAAAGATATAATACATGGTAAAGAAGAAGTGGAAGATATCAAGGATTATCCTCTAACATTTGAAGAGGGTATCTCTACCACCGTGATGAACTCATAGAAATAAATCTGGGTACAAATGAAGATCCATGCCCCCACTTTAATTTTTGCGGAAAAGACTCTTGAAGATCAAGATATGTATATTTCCTTTATAAGAAAAAATAGAGATATATTTTCTCGGAACTATACAGAGATTCCAGGGCTTGATTCTGATGTTGCCACTCATCGTTTGGGTTTTCCAGAAGAACATCGAGGATTCAAACAAGCTGCTATAAGAACACACCCAACCTATGCTTCCAAAATTGAAGCTAAAGTGGATAAGGATATCAAAGATAACATCATCAGAGAAGTTCAATATCCCATGTGGTTGGATAATATTTCCCCAGTGAAAAAGAAGAATGGTAAAATTAGATAGTTCATTGATTTCAGAGATCTTAATCGGCATTGTCCTAACGATGATTTTCTGGTCCCGATTACCAAACGATTAATTGATGCAACAGCTGGCTATGATGAACTTTACTTCATGGATAGATATTCCGGGTATAATCAAATCCAAATGGCTCCAGAAGATGTGGAATATATTGCCTTCAGAGCCCCTCAAGGTGTGTTTTGCTATCGGGTAATACCATTTGGCCTAAAGAATGTAGGTGTAACATATCAGTGTGTCATGCATCGTATCTTTAAACCCTTTTTAGGGAATCTTGTTGAATGTTACGTGGAAAATATGGTGGTAAAATCCAAGTAGTGTTCTAATCACTTTGATGATTTTAAAGTCATATTCCACAAACATCGGCAACATAATTTGAAGATGAACCGCATAAAATGTTTTTTTGGGGTAATCTCAGGAAATTTTTTTGGCTTTATTGTACACCATCGTGGCATCGAAGTCGATCCTGAGAAAAAAAATTAAATCCTTGGAATGTCAACTTCTTGAAATTTGAAGGAATTAAGAGGACTTCAAGGAAACTTAGCCTATATTCAATATTTCATCGCTAATTTGGCAGGAAAAAGTTTACCCTTAGCCAAATTGATTAAGAATGGATTCACTTACCAGTGGACTAAAGATTTAAAAGAAGCATTTGATAGTCTCAAGATGTATCTCTTGAGTCAACCAGTGTTAATTCCACCTGTTGAAGGAAGACAACTTATCCTCTATGTGACAGCTCTAGAGTGATCATTGGGTGTCTTTCTTGCTCAGAAGAATTATGCTGGGAATGAAAACTACCTCTACTATCTCAATCAGACTATGCTTGAAGTAGAAACCTGATATTCAAATATTTATAAGTGCTACCTAGCATTAATCTTTGTATTTCAGAATTTGGGACACTACCTAAAACATCGCGAGGTACAATTGGTAACTCACAATAACCTTTTCAAATTCATCGTTAGTTTTCCAATGCTTACAAGACGTCTGGCAAGGTGGGAAGTTATCTTGCAACAATTTGACATTCAGTATGTGTCTCAAAAGAAAATAAAGGGCCAAGATCTAGCTGATTTCCTTGATGAACACCCTTTAGTAGAATACCCATCTTCATATATTTAAATCCATGATGAGGAAGTCTTCTATATTCAAGAAAGTCTTCAAACATGGGAAATGTACTTTGATGGTGATTCCAGAAGTCCAACATGGAGGAAAATTGAAAATCCTAAATTCAACAAAGTTGTCTTAGGAATTTTGCTCATTTCTCAATAAAATTCTATGTTACCTTATTCCTTCTCATTGCTGGGAGGTGGTACAAATAATGAAGCAGAATACCAAGCTCTCATTGCATGCTTGGAGTTGGCGTTTCAAGCACAAGTGAATCTCTTAAAGGTGAAAGGTGATTCAGACCTAGTAATCAAACATGACAATGGGGATTATACTATTAGAAAAGAAGAAATAATCCGTTTTTATGATTACGTTAGAGAGTTAATGGTTGAATTCCCTTTGGAACTGACATTTTCTTATGTCCCACGGTCACAAAATTCCCAAGCTGATGCACTGCCTAAAATAGTCATAGCTCTAGAAGATCCAAATCGGGACGAGACAACCATCATTATTGCCCACCTTCGTACAATTTCACTTTATATTCGAATTAGAATAGTGGAAATCAATGAAATTTGTCCAATTCCTGAACCATATGGTCATAATACATCATATATGACACCTATCAGGGAATACCTTCAAAATGTAATACTCTCACCTAATTGATGCAGGAAAGAACAAGTCTGGAGACGTGTGGTCAATTTTACTTTTTAAGATGGCCCATATCACCTAGAGAAAATTCTCTACAAGCGTGGTTTTGATGGAGTTCTCTTCAGATGCATTTATGGTGAAGAGACAATGGTTGTTATGAAAGAAGTGCATGCAAGAATCTGTGGTGCCAACCAGTCAGAACACAGACTATCTGATCAAATTCGAAGGCTTGGATACTTTTGGCCTTCAACGAAACAAGATTGTATTGATTTCACAATGATGTGTCATTCATGCCAAGTACATTCCAACTTCATTCATCAACCCCCAGAGTTTCTTCATATAGATTAATACTTGTGGTCATTTTACACATGGGGAATGGTCGTGGTGGGACCTTATCCTTCATCTACATCCAAGCAGCTTAATTTATAACGACCCATACTTTACATACATTGTTAATACTTCAAAATTCAATAACACTTATTACAACATATGACAAAACCACAAAGGACTGTATAGTTATAGTGTCTTTAGAAATTGGGAAAAATAAACAACTAGTTCATAAATCTCTTATAGTGTCTCCCATTTATTTCATAATATCTAGGGTCCCTTTTAGCATATTCTACTTAATATCCATCTTCCTGACCTGGGGAAAAGAAAACATAAAAGGGTGAGCTCAAATGCTCAGCAAGGGCAAATAAAGGAAATAAAAATCATATCATATCTTTTTGAAAATCATAACCTGCAAAAGAGATCATAATATCTTAACATGGAACAAATCATAGAAGTGAAAATGAGATCCCCATAATCATAACATGAAACTTGAAATGTTGTGGCATGCACACATAATCATGGAAAATCGTTTCGTGTTAGTCATGACTCATTACCAACACTATATTAGTGGACAAAGTCCCTTTCTGAACCGAGTCTCCCTCGTTCCAGTCCTGTTTCACTGAACCGGTATAACCTACCGTTCCAGCCATGTCTATCTCATGAGATATAAAATCTTTACCCAATTCATTGGAGGGAGATATAGGTCCCACCCATATTATAATTAATCCTTTCTTATGTGTGCCACATAATCATAAATCATACATCATCGCATAACACATATAACAAAAATGGGATTCTTGAAACATCATGACATCATAAAACAAATCATATAAGGTAAATGAATTCATAAAAATAATTCCCTCAAAACATAATCAAATCAATTTAATAATAGGGATAAAAACAGATCCCTATATTATCTTAGATGGAAAATAATTTTGATAAAACATTTCAACTCCATTCTTGAGGAAAATATCCTTTCTACTTAAAAAAAACACTTTTATTTTCTTAACACGTCATAAAATTATAAACTAAAAGAAGTTGATTAAAAATAAACTTGAAAACTTGTAAAGGAAGCTTCTTGGAAATAATGTTTTAAAAATCCATTAATGCCGTATAAGTTAAAAAAAACATTCTTCATACTTTTGTCGGAAAAGTCAAAAAGTACCTCGTACGGAAAACGTCAAAAGATTCCTTTAATTTCTTTTACTAAAAACTCACCGAAGGGTAAAAATGGATTTAAACAATTGTAGGTGGATGGAAATAATATTACATATTTATGAAACATGGATGTGGATGATAAAATACACCCTAGTAAATACTTACGAATAAACAATCTCGGATAAAAATGAGATTGTGATATTTCCCTTACCTTAGGTCTGATTTGCTTTGTACGTGTCCGAAGCTACTATATAATGGTTTAAATAATGTTATTGACTTATTCCATAATCATACATATTTATTTGATATCATATATGGTCATATTCTTAGCTTCTTGTTAGTAATATTTCATTGTTACTTTTTACTCGGGTCTTTATTGCCTTTTGTTCTCATGCGTGTTTTGCCGAATAAATTCTTATTCTTCTTTTAAGGTTATAGATACCTTATATCTAGAATGGTATTAGTGTAACATATATCATATTTATTCATTCAATTCATTTATATAATTACTATGTAATGATGATCATGTAGAACGAGTCACATCACATCGTGGAGACGGTATTCCGTACGTACGCACGAGTGATGATATCGTTCCTATGATCGTGGAATTGTATTGGAGTATATATTATTTCAGTATCAATATTAATTTATAATAATCATAAATAGTTACTCATTACACCATTATACCCATCCTTGTAAGGTGATGGTGGAAAATAGATTACACCAGAACGTGGAGACGGTATTCCGTACGTACGCACGCGCGGTGATTTCATTTTTCCGTAGGATAGATAGAAGGTGAATTAGGGTTGTCTCATATTTATAATAACATATCGGTATGTAAGTAATACTGATGTTATTACTTTATCATGAAACAACAAAAGAAGAAGAAGTTGAAGAGGAAAGAAATTGAAAAGATCGGTAATGGATATTGCCTCTTCTTTGGAACGCCTCCTTGAATCCTCCACTTAGGGAACTAAGATTGGTCATTGAAGAAGACCAGGACCTCTAGTATTATTCTAGGGAAGTTTAGAGGAGAAAATGGCATGGGTTGGCCGAGCTTGAGTGCTCAAATTGGTGTGAGGAGGAGGGGGAGGAGGTTCCCTTTTATAAGGGAGGAGAGGGGCACCTTAGGAATATCTCAAAATATTATTTTATATTAAAGTCAAAATCGGTTTATAATGGTTTCAAAGGGTATTATTTCGAAGCTAAAATGGGGATGGGTCGAAATACTATCAACCAATAGTATTTAGACAAGTTTAGGGTATTATTTTAACCTTATCAATTAGATTTAACTCTATGTTGAATAATTTAACTTTTACCGTGTCTTTTTGTTTTCTTTCACTATATGGTTAATACACTTACTATAACATGCCAAACGAACCCCAAATTGTTTATTATTAATATATAAATCCTTATTTAAGTCATTTTGCGGAAACATAGATTTTTAGGAAAAAAAGAACAATTAATAATATAATATTTGATTTAAAAACTATTTTTTGTCAATTTTGTCACTATTTGATATATGATTTTTGTGAAAGTCATGACAGAATTATATGTTCTAACCAAGTTGATTAAATCAACACTAATATATCATAGTAACCTATAAAATTAGTGTAATTCATTAAAAGTCTCAAATTACATTTATTTTGGTGTTTATAAAATCATTTATGTCAATATTTCATAAATAAGATAATTACTGCATCATCATTGTGTCATAAATAAATTAAATTATTTAACGTCTAAAAATTATAAATAAACTACCACTATGTAGGAAATCCTTTTATCTTTCTAATGAATATTTATAGTCGAATTTATCTTATGTATAACCCCATATTAAAAATTATTTACTTATTAAACTTTGATTTTAACTATTTTAACCCTTCTTTAAATAAATTAATAATAAATGTCTTAATCTAATCCAAGTGAGGCTAAATGGTCATATTTTATTCCTAAGTGTGTTTTTGGTCGAATTACACTTATCCAATAGAATTAGGACATGTTTTAGGATAATAGTAATATCATATTTACCCCTATTTACTATTAACCGCGGTAAAAAAGTAAAAAGTTACTATTCACCAAAAAATTATTTTTATCTCTTTGAACCACATTTTACTTACTGATATCAACCGTGTCTATCGGATTTTTGAAATTCCATTCACAGAAGTGGTAAAATTAAGTTTTATGGAAAATTCAGTTTTTTAACCAACCACTTAGTGGTTTCACTATTCATCAAAAATTGAATGTTTTCAGAAAAATACCAAAATTTTACCCTTGGCTAATTTCGGTATTCCGAATCCAAAAAGGAGGTCCATTTTGAAAAATAAAATTTATAAAATTTCAAAAAGTGGTTATTACTATTCATAACGGCTAGTTTTAATAATATTTTAATAGCATATCGTTGTTTAGTGAAACTCGGTATTGTGTACGATGCAAGCTATCGAGAAAGGTCACGATTGCGTGTAAAGTAAGCCAAGCTAGTATGTAGTGAAAGATTCCATTGATGATATATAAAAACAAAATATTACTCATAAAAAATCTCGGGTGTTACATTCTACCCCCCTTAAAAAGAATTCCGCCCTCGAAATTCGTCACTTTGTAACAAACAGATGAGGATACGTTTCCCTCATCATATCCTCAAGCTCCCATGTAGCTTCTTCTAATTGGTGGTTCCTCCATAAAACATTCACCAATCGAGTGGTCTTGTTTCGTATGACTTTTTCGCTACGATCCAGAATCTCTATCGGTTGTTCTTCATAAGAAAGATCTTGCTCCAGTGGTACAACTTCTGAGCTGAGTACAGGTGAAGGATCAGATATGTACTTTCTCAGGAGAGATACATGGAACACATCGTGAACTTGAGAGAGATTCGGTGGAAGCGCTAATTGGTAAGCTACCTTTCCAACACGATCCAGTATTTTGAAAGGACAGATATATCTAGGGCTCAACGTCCCCTTCTTTCCAAATCTCATAACCCTCTTCCAGGGAGATATTCTTAAGAACACTTTATCTCCCACTTCAAACTCTAGGTCGTTTCTTCGGTTGTCGGCATAAATTTTCTGTCGACTCTGAGCTGCTCTTATGTGTTGTTGAATAGATCTGACCTATTCTGCCATTTCATCAACGAGATCAGGTCCTAATAGCTTTCTTTCCCCAACATCATCCTAGAAAGTTGGAGTCCTGCATTTCTTTCCATAGAGAGCTTCATAAGGAGCCATCTGAATACTGGAGTGAAAGCTATTATTATAAGAAACTTCCACCAAAGGTAGGTGTTGATCCCAACCTCCTTTGAAATCCACAGAGCAAGATCTCAACATATCTTCTAGGGTTTGAATTGTTCTCTCAGACTGACCGTCTGTCTGGGGATGATAAGCAGTGCTGAAACTCAACTCTGTATCCAGAGTATGCTGAAGACTTCGCCAGAACTTCGAGGTAAATCTCAGATCCCGATCAGATATAATAGAAAGTGGTACTCCATGCAATCTTACCACTTCCTTTACATATATCCTGGCAAGTTGATCTAGAGAGAAATCTTCTCTAATAGCAATGAAGTGTGCAGACTTTGTAAGATAATCAACTATGACCAAAATAGCATTATTGCCTTTGGACGTTTTAGGAAGTCCTGTGACAAAGTCCATAGTGATGTTTTCCCATTTCCATTCGGGTATGGTTAATGGTTGTAACATCCCCTTAGACTTTTTTCTCTCAGCGTTAACTTGTTGACAAACCAAGCATCGAGAGACATATTCAGCAACATCTCTTTTCATGCCATCCCACCAGAAGTACTCTTTTAGGTCCCTGTACATCTTCGTGCTTCCAGGATGAATAGATAATGAAGAACTATGAGCCTCATCCAGCAGCTCCTTCTTTAATTCGGGGATGGGAGGAACACAAACCCGATTCCTGAATTTTATTATCCCATCACAATCAAGGATGAATTTAGGAACATTTATCACCTTCTTTTGTAACTCGACCTCTTCTTTCTGTGCCTCTTTAATCTTCACATGTATAGATGGTTGAACATTCATTTGAGAAAGATAAGATTTTTCCCCTTCCATTATAATTCCAAGATCCATCCTTTGTAAATCCATAAATATTGGATATTTTGTGATCCTCATCATGGATAAACTAGCATGTTCTTGTCGACTAAATGCATCTTCCACCTTGTTTGCTTTCCCAGGGTGGTAATGGATTGAGCAGTCATAATCTTTAATTAGCTCCAACCATCTTCTTTGACTCATATTCATCTCCTTTTGTGTGAAAATATACTTTAAACTTTTATGATCAGTATAAATATCACACCTTTCACCATAAAGTTAATGCCTCCAAATCTTTAATGCAAAGATTACTGCAGCCAACTCCAAATCATGTGTTGGGTAATTTTGCTCATGGATTTTCAACTTTCATGAGGCATAAGCTATCCCCATATAATTTTGCATAAGAACACACCCCAATCCCTTCTTGGATGCATCACTGTAGATCACAAACCTTTCTCCACTACAAGGCAGTGTGAGCACAGGTGCACTGGATAACCTTCTTTTCAACTCCTTGAAATTCTCTTCACATTCCTCTGTCCAAACAAACTTAACTCCTTTCCGAGTAAACATGGTGATTGGATTAGATAATCTTGAAAAATCTTTTACAAAACGTCGACAATATCCATCCAAACCAAGAAAACTTTGGATCTCAGTTACTGTTGTTGGTCTCGACCATCTTTCGATAACCTCTGTTTTTGCTGGATCCACAGATATCCCCTCTTTTGAGATTATGTGACCCAAAAATGCAACTTTTTGAAGCCAAAATTCACACTTGGTAAATTTGGAAAAAAGCTTCTCCTTTCTCAGGGTCTTCAATATAATTCTCAAGTGATCTTCATGCTCTTCCTTTCTCTTTGAATAGACAAGAATATCGTCTATAAAGACTACCAAAAATTGATCATGATAGTCTCTAAAGACTTTATTCATTAGATCCATGAAGATAGCAGGGGTATTAGTAAGACCAAATGGCATCACTATAAATTCATAGTGTCCATACCTTGTACGGAAAGCCGTCTTTGGTATATCCTCCTTTTTGACCCTTAATTGATGATACCCTGAACGAAGATCAATCTTGGAAAAGTATTGACCTCCGCATAGTTGCTCAAATAAGTCATCAATGCGTGGGAGATGATATTTGTTCTTGATAGTGATCTTGTTAAGTTCTCGATAATCAATGCAGAGTCTCATGGATCCATCTTTCTTCTTAACAAATAGAACATGTGCTCCCCAAGGTGACGCACTAGGGCGTATGAATCCCTTATCAAGATTCTCTTGGAGTTTCTACTTCAATTCCTGCAACTCAATTGGGGCCATTCTATAAGGTGTATTTGAAATAGGAAAAGCACCCGGTACGAGTTCTATTGAAAACTCAACTTCACGATTTGGTGGAAGACCTGGTAATTCCTCCGGAAAGACATCATCAAACTCCCGTACGATGGGAATATTCTTAATCGTAAGTTTCTCACCAACCATTTGAGATAAATAACCTTCATTTAGTGGAATCAAGACCCATAAGATGGAAGGAATTTCCACTGGAAGGTTATATTCATCCTTGCATCGATAGACGATCGTAGATTGATCTAGAATATGAAATGTGACTTCCCTTCTTTGGCAATTGATATGAGCTCCATGTAGATAAAGCCAATCCATGCCAAGAATCACATCAAATTCCACTAAAGGAAGGATCACAAGATTTGTAGGAAGCACTTTCCCACAAACTTCGATCAGAGAAGAATTATAATCTTTTGATGCGACTATTGTGCCATTAGGTGTTGTTACAGCTAACTCAACATCTAATTGTTGAGGTAATACGGTGATACCCTTAGAAAATGTTTCATAAATAAAAGAGTGGGTGGATCCAGAATCAAATAAAACATTTGCTACTTTAGAGTGGATGGTAAGTTTACCTTTCACCACTTCGTTATCATACTCCACATCGCTGATAGAAATTGAATGTGACTTTCCTTTGTCATTAGCCTTAAGATTTTGTTGACGTAGACCATCATCATCAACCCTTGGATTTGGGCATTGATTGGCATAATTCCCCATCTCGCTGCACTTGAAACATTGAAGCGTAGTAGGTTCATTCTGTGTATCCCTTCCTTTGTTTGCATCATTAGACATCTTCTTCCCATTATCGCGGCATTCAAATGCCCGATGACCTTCCATTCCACATTTGAAACATTTACTTGTCTTTTTTAGACAACTCCCTCCATGATTCTTTCCACACTTTGAGCATAAGGGAAAGCTCAACTTCTTTTCAGTGTGCTCTTTAGATTTTCCTTTGAATTCTATCTTCCTCGTCTTATCAAAACCATGTGACTGATGGGTTACTCCAATCTCCATCTCGACATTGAGAGCACATTGAACGATTTCCTCGTAGCTATTGAAGTCCCTTATGGCTAACGCCCTTCGAAGACATGGTTTTAAGCCACTAAAGAATCGATCGATCTTACTCTCAGGTTGGATAATAATACCAGAAGCGTACCTTGCAAGTCTTGTAAAATTTGCTTCATAGGTACCAACAGATTCATCATCCCTTTGCTTCAGTTCAAGAAACTCTTTCTCCATCTTTTTTCGTAGAATACGAGGGAAGTACTTATTGAAAAATAAGTTCTTGAACTCGTCCCATTCCATAGACTCAATTTCATCCCTTTGCCTCGTATTCTTAATAAGATTCCACCATTGATCAGCATCTCCTTCCAAAAGATACACTGCTAGGATGACTTTATCATGTTCAGAACAATGAAGAACTGAAAATATCATTTCAGTAGTACTAATCCATTGTTCAGCAACTAATGGATCAGTAGACCCGCTGAAAGAAGGTGGACGCTGCCTCATGAAGGATTCAACAGAATGTTGCTCCTTGATTTGCTCGTTTGGAAGTCCTGCATGATTCATGGCATGAGAAAGTTGTGTCAGCATGGCTACAAAATTTTTCATTCCATCTCCCATATCGTTTGGTTGCTCAGGGGGACAATCATTGCATTGCCCATCGCATTACGCATTAACACGGTTCCTTCGGGTTCCAGCCATTGACTAAAACCAAGAAGAATAGTGTGAGAAACACTAATTATAATAGGAAAACCACATAATCAAGGATAAAATTTCACACTTAAGGTCTTATCCTAGGGTATTCATGGCCATTTCTAAAACACTAAGATTGTGTTCTATGCTTAGACTTATCCTTAGGGTTCTTACTAAGACTTTCACATCCTAGTTTCCAAATGTTGACTATACCTTTCCTCTGATACCAACTATAACGACCCATACTTTACATACATTGTTAATACTTCAAAATTGAAGCACACTTATTACAACATATGACAAAACCACAAAGGACCGTATAGGTATATTGTCTTTAGAAACTGGGAAACATAAACAACTGGTTCATAAATCTTCTACAGTGTCTCCCATTTATTTCATCATATCTAGGGTCCCTTTTAGCATATTCTACTTAATATCCATCTTCCTGACCTGGGGAAAAGAAAACATAAAAGGGTGAGCTCAAATGCTAAGCAAGGGCAAATAAAGGAAATAAAAATCATATCATATCTTTTTGAAAATCATAACCTGCAAAAAAGATCATAATATCGTAACATGGAACAAATCATAGAAGGGAAAATGAGATCCCCATAATCATAACATGAAACTTGAAACTTTGTGGCATGCACACATAATCATGGAAAATCATTTCTTGTTATTCATGACTCATTTCCAACACTATCTTAGTGGACAAAGTCCCTTTCTGAACCGAGTCACCCTCGTTCCAGTCCTATTTCACTGAACCGGTATAACCTACCGTTCCAGCCATGTCTATCTCATGAGATATAAAATCTTTACCCAATGCATTGGAGGGAGATATAGGTCCCACCCATCTTATAATGAATCCTTTCTTATGTGTGCCACATAATCATAAATCATACATCATCGCATAACACATATAACAAAAATGGGATTCTTGAAACATCATGACATCATAAAACAAATCATTTAAGGTAAATGACTTCATAAAAATAATTCCTCAAAACATAATCAAATCAATGTAATAATAGGGATAAAAACATAACCCTATATTATCTTAGATGGAAAATAATTTTGATAAAACATTTGAACTCCATTCTTGAAGAAAATATCCTTTCTACTTCAAAAAAACACTTTTATTTTCTTAACATGTCATACAATTATAAACTAAAATTAGTTGATTAAAAAAACTTGAAAACTTGTAAAGGAAGCTTCTTGGATTTAAAGTTTAAAAAATCCATTCATGTCGTATAAGTTAAAAAAACAATCATCGAACTTTTGTCGGAAAAGTTAAAAAGTACCTCATACCGAAAACGACAAAATATTCCTTTCATTTATTTTACTAAAAACTCACCGAAGGGTAAATATGGATTTAAACAATTGTAGGTGGATGGAAATAATATTACATATTTATGAAACATGGATGTGGATGATAAAATACACCCCAGTCAATACCTACGAATAAACAATCTCGGATAAAAATGAGATTGTGATATTTCCCTTACCTTAGGTCTGATTTGCTTTGTACATGTCTGAAGCTCCTGTATAATGGTTTAAATAATGTTATTGACTTATTCCAGAATCATACATATTGATATGATATCATATATGGTCATATTCTTAGCTTCGTGTTAGTAATATTTCATTGTTACTTGTTACTCAGGTCTTTATTGCCTTTTGTTCTTATGCGTGTTTTGCCGAATAATTTCTTATTCTTATTTTACGGCTATAGATACCTTATATACAGAATGGTATTAGTGTAACATATATCATATTTATTCATTCAATTCATTTATATAATTACTATGTAATGATGATCATGTAGAACGAGTCGCATCACATCGTGGAGACGGTATTCCATACGTACGCACGAGTGATGATATCATTCCTATGATCATGGAATTGTATTGGAGTATATATTATTTCAGTATCAATATTACTTTATAATAATCATAAATAGTTACTCATTACACCATTATACCCATCCTTGTAAGGTGATGGTGGAAAATATATTACACCACGACGTGGAGACGGTATTCCGTACGTACACACGCGCGGTGATTTCATTTTTCCGTAGGATAGATAGCAGGTGAATTAGGGTTGTCTCATATTTATAATAACATATCAGTATGTAAGTAATACTGATGTTATTACTTTATCATGAAACAACTAAAGAAGAAGAAGTTGAAGAAGAAAGAAATTGAAAAGATCGGTAATGGATATTACCTCTTCTTTGGAATGCCTCCTTGAATCCTCCACTTAGGGAACTATGATTGGTCATTGAAGAAGACCAGTACCTCTAGAATTATTCTAGGAATGTGGATAGGAGAAAATGGCAGGGGTTGGCCGAGCTTGAGTGCTCAAATTGGTGTGAGGAGGAGGGGGAGGAGGTGCCCTTTTATAAGGGAGGAGAGGGGCACCTTAGGAATATCTCAAAATATTATTTTATATTAAATTCAAAATCGGTTTATAATGGTTCCAAAGGGTCTTATTTCAAAGCTAAAGTGGGTATGGGTCGAAATCCTATCAACCAATCAGATTTAGACAAGTTTAGGTTATTATTTTAACCTTATCAATTAGATTTAACTCTAAGTTGAATAATTTAACTTTTACCGTGTCTTTCTGTTTTCTTTCACTATATGGTTAATACACTTACTATAACATGCCAAACGAACCCCAAATTGTTTATTATTAATATATATATCCTCATCTAAGTCATGTGGCCGAACCTTAGATTTTTAGGAATAAAATAACAATTAATAATATAATATTTGATTTCAAAACTATTTTGTGTCAATTTTGACACTATTTGATATATGATTTTTGTGAAAGTCATAACAGAATTATATGTTCGAACCAAGTTGATTAAATCAACACTAATTTATCATAGTAACCTAGAAAATTAGTGGAATTCATAAAAAGTCTCAAATTACATTTATTTTGGTGTTTATAACATCAATTATGTCAATATTTCATAAATAAGATAATTATTGCATCATCATTGTGTCATAAATAAATTAAATTATTTAATGTCTAAAAATTATAAATAAAATACCATTATATAGGAAATCTTTTTATCTTTCTAATTAATATTTATAGTCGAATTTATCTTATGTATATCCCCATATTAAAAATTATTTACTTATTAAACTTTGATTTTAACTATTTTAACCCTTCTTTAAATAAATTAATAATAAATGTCTTAATCTAATACAAGTGGGGCTAAATGGTCATCTTTTATTCCTAAGTTTGTTTTTGGTCGAATTACACTTATCCAATAGAATTAGGACATGTGTTAGGGTAATAGTAATATCATATTTACCCCTATTTACTATTAACCGCGGTAAAAAAGTAAAAAGTTACTATTCACCAAAAAATTATTTTTATCTCATTGAACCACATTTTACTTACTGATATCAACCGTGTCTTTCGGGTTTTCAAAATTCCATTCACAGAAATGGTAAAATTAAGTTTTATGCAAAATTCAGTTTTTTAACCTACCACTTAGTGGTTTCACTATTCATCAAAAATTGAATGTTTTCAGAAAAATACAAAAATTTTACCCTATGCTAATTTCGGTATTCCGAATCCAAAAATGAAGTCCATTTTGAAAAATAAAATTTATAAAATTTCAAAAAGTGGTTATTACTATTCATAACGGCTAGTTTTAATAATATTTTAATAGCATATCGTTGTTTAGTGAAACTCGGTATTGCGTACGATGCAAGCTATCGAGGAAGGTCGCGATTGCGTGTAAAGTAAGCCAAGCTAATATGTAGTGAAAGATTCCTTTGATGATATATAAAAACAAAATATTTCTCATAAAAAATCTCGGGTGTTACATACTTATAGTCTTACTGCTATTGAATTCTTTTCCAAATCGGAAGAGGAAATACCTCTCAAAGAAGTTAGTTCTAAATGTATTGTTAACATCATCATGTCTAACATCAATACCAGATTTGGAGTACCTCGTAACATATTGATGGACAATGGAACCATCTTCTATTCATCCGAGGTAAGGAAGTTGTATCAAGAATACAACATAAAATCCAATCATTAATCTAGGTATCATGCAACGACCAATGTCCAGATAGAAGCTTTCAACAAGACTCTGTCAAATATACTGCAAATGATGGTGGATAATGTTAAGAAGTAATGGCCTGATAAACTCCTTCAGGCTTTATGGGATTATTGGACCACCACCCGAACTACAACGCGGTCAACTCCATATTCATTGGTATATGGAATGGAAGAAGACTTCCCAATTGAGGTTCCACAACCCTCACTAGGATTAGGCATTTGTGATATGTCATCTACAGATGAACAATATCAAAAGCGATTAAATGAATTAGAATGGTTATATGAGAAAACATTGTGCACCCTGCACCATTTGGAAGTCTATTGGAATCGAATTTCATGAGCTTTCAACAAAAAAGTTTTTCTTCATTCATTCATTTAGGGAGAATTGGTATTAGTTCTCAGAACTCAAATGATACCAGGAAAGAAACCTCTCATGATTGATCCATAATGGGAATTACCTTATTCAATACATAAATTCTACTCCAATAGAGCTTATTCTTTAATCTCAATGGATGGAGAAATCATCACTACTCCAACCAATGCCAGATTTCAGAAGAAATATTTTGTATGAACACAAAATACACCAAGGGTCCATACATATGACCTTAAACTATTCTCACATTTGTCCAATATGAAGCTAAACTATATAGTCTCTTATGTCAAGCAAGATGTTAAACTGCATAACCAAGGGTCCATGAATATGACCTTAAACTATTCACACCTTCGTCTAACATGAAGCTAAACTATATAGTCCCTTACGTCCAACAAGACGTTAAAATCCATAACCAAGGTTCCATGAATATGGCTCTAAACTATTGGCACTTACGTCCAACATGATGTTAAACTATGACATCCAAAATACATGACGCTAAACTATACAGAAGTCCCTTATGTCCAGCAAGAAGTTAAACTGCATAAGCAATGGTCCATGCATATGACCTTAAACTATTTTCACATTTTTCTAACACGACATTAAACTATATCCCTTTCATCTTCCTATACGACATTAAACTATACAGCAATGGCCCATACATATGACCTTAAACTATTCGCACCATCGTCCAACACGACGTTAAAATGTATCATCCCTTTTTCATCCAACATGATGTTAAACTGTGAAAAAAGTCCCTAATACGTCCAACATGACATTAGACTGTGTCCTCTATTGTCCTTAATACATGATATTAAACAGTACAGTCCCCTTTTTTGTCCAACATGACATTAAACTGTATTGTCCCCATAGTCCTAACTACATGACCCTAAACTGTACAGAAATCCCTTAATACGTCCTACATGACATTAAAATATATTTTCTCCCTGCTACATGACACTAAACTGTGCAGCACCAATAGTCCTAACTGCATGACATTAAACTGCATAGTCACTTTATATGTCCTACATGACATTAAATAATGCATAGTTATGGTTTTTGTTACCTCTTGTTTCTCACACCGAGTATGACTCACGTGAGTTTAGTGAAAATTTCAACCATAACACCCTCTATGGGCTGCTTACCACACATAAGTCCCAACACCATTTTTTAGGTAGTTGTCCTCAAGAAAAACTTTATCACTAATTCATTCATTAGTTGAACTACACAGAATCTGATCCTTGCCTTCTAGGATGGGTATGTAGGTAACCTCCCATGGTTCATGCCCAAAACTAATTTCATCACATCTGTTCTCCTCCATCTCATACGATGTTGATTTGTGAAACCGCCACCAGAATCAATATCTTTACATTTTTTCACCTTCGTCCTTGCTATACGACGTTAAACTATACAATATTTTTGTCATGTATGACAATAAACAACAATATTATTTGATACCCTCACCTGAGAGGGAATCATTATTTACAATGATTTTCAATCATGTTATACTCCAAAAACTATGTGCATACATGGAAATTCCGGAACATTTTATCTTTGGTTAAACCATCATTTCACTAAAGTCCCCTTCCACCATTCAAATGTATGAACCAAATTTGTACATAGGGTATTTCTAGAACTACTTGGGCATGATTCCCATCCTTATGGGATACGTAAGAATGTTCGAGTGTCCTAAGAATCCAGCCCCAAGTCTTTTGGGCCTAACCCCAAATTCCACTTTCAGTCTCCTGAATGAAAAGTCCATATGAAAACACACACTATGTATTCATTACTATAGTTTGAGATATATGACCCTAAACTAAGATCTCTCATACTTTCATCCAACAAGATGTTAAACTATATTTCAAGAACTACATACGGATTGATTCCCATCTTTACGGGATACATAGTGAAGTCTAATATTTCAGTTTAGGACCCAGTGACAACAATATTATGGTTAGAACTTGTTTTTATATCTCCACATGTAGTGGAAAATACCCATTTTTATGTGTCATAATCCAAGTATTAAATACTTCCAAATCATCATAAACCTTTTCTTGACTTCTGGCCACAAAATGTCCAATTTCTAAGAGTTCTTATTCCTGACTATGCAGCACGTGCCCTTCAGCAACCTTGCATAAATAGTCTACATAACATACTTGTTAGCCAAAAGATATTATTATTTGACTATGCATCCAATTCCCTTAGCCGACTCTGCATAATTCAACCCCCTAACGAGTTTTTCAGATAATGGTAACTTCATTCTTATGAAGAAAACCTCTTTTTTCCTTATTGGTCTTATCAATATATGTAAGGATCTGCAAAAAATAGCCATCCTTAACATATTTATTCCATGTTCTTTTTCATGATATGAATGTTTTCAAGTCTATGGTAAATATTTCTCTTCCTAACGATTGGGTCAGACTTTCGTAGGAGTAACATTCATCCAGTTCTTAGATGATCTTGCTTGGAAATATCTTCTCGTTATTCGAGTACCTCTCTCCATATAGAAAACTCTATGATTTAAAAAATTCGAATCTCCATAAACTTCCACTGGCTTTTTAGGAGTAGAAAAGTAAATTTCTGAGAGTTCTTTTTCCTGACTATGTAGCACGTTCCCTTAGGCGACCTTGCATAAACAGTCTACATAACAAACTTGTCAGCCAAAAGATACAATTATTTGACTATGCAGCCAATGCCCTTAGGCGGCCCTGCATAATTCAACACCCTAATAAATTTGTTAAATAATGGTAACTTCATTCTTGGGAACTACTTCTTCTAATGCCTTTTAGCCTTTTTTCATATCATTCCTTGGATTTAAAATTTCTTAAGTCATAGTTTACATGTTTTCCTTCATACATGAGTGTGGTAAAATGTTTTCAAATAAGTTGTAAAGGAATTGAGTCAATTTTAACCCATTCGATCAATGCTATTTCGACCTTAAACATTAGCCTTTTTGTTTCCAACATGCATGACTTTAAACTACCAATAACCACAAAGACCCCTGGTTTCTCTTTTCCCTCAGAGTCAAATCCTCTTTTCACTTCAGATCCAACTCTGAGGGGGGACTTTTGTTGACGCTCATTTCTGTCACAGAGTCTAAAAAATCAAAAAGAAAATACATTTATCCCAACGTGATTCATCTTTTGAAAAATCATCAAAAATTGACAAAGTCATGAACCAAGATTTAAATGAACTTGGGTCGCACAAGTTCCAACAAGGTCGTGCAAGTATACTTGTGCATCGTCCATTGGTCGCACAGGTGACCTGTGTGCCTTCTTTGAAATTCACCCAGGGTCATCTCCAACCTATAAATACCCCCTGTGGGACCCCCATTTAAAGGATGAAAAAATTCCAGAACCTCAAATTTGAGCTCCATGCACCCTAGTCTCTTCTCAAAGATTCCGAACACTTATAAGGTAATTTCGTACCTAGAACGGAAGATCTAAAGAAGGTGAGGAAAGCCTAAGTGTTGATATTCATCAACACATGCGCGCATAGGTGGCCAGCCCTTGAGGGAAATGTCCACACTTGTGCACTGCCTTACTCCTTCCACATAACTTGCACTCTTCTCTTCTGGAAGTCACCAGGGTTAGTATAAATGGCTTAAGCCAAGCCTCTCCCAAATTCTACCCTAAGGATTGGCCGGCGTGGAAGTAACCATGTGTCGCGCATGTATACTTTAATGGCCAAGACATGCGCGCCCACACAGTACTTGCACGCCCACTCAGTACTTGCGCGCCCTCTCTTTTTGGGTGCCCTTCCAGTCCATTTCACCCCTCTTACACCTATCCGCCTCTACTCTTCAGGATTAAGCCTTCAGAACACTCTCCAATGATATTTATGGAATGATTTCCTTATTGGCTTCCTTATCTGAAAGGAATTCTATGCAACATCTCTCAAAACCTAGTGATTTACACATCTTTACATCACTAAAGTTAGAGAGTACATTCATTCATCCTCGTTTGTTAAGATGAGAGAATCCTTAACCTGGGCCTCCTTTTCAAGAGTAAGCCCAGTCCAAATTTTCATTAATTTTGGCATCCTCCTTAGGAGTAAGCCCCAAGTCCTCATTAATTTGGGCCTCCTTTTCAGGAGTAATCCCTAAGTCCCCTAATTTGTGAATCCTCCTTAGGAGTAAGCCCCATTCATAATTCCCTTATCATGGGATTCCTTTTTAGGAGTAAGCCCTAGTCTCAAAGTTCCCAAAAATCGTGGCATCCAATTTAAGAGTAAGCCCCAACCATAATTCTCTTAACACGGGCTTCCTTTTTAGAAGTAATCCCCAGTCTCAAATATGGGCATCCTCTTTGGGAGTGACCCCCAAGTCACTTAATTTTCCAAATTCCTTAACCTGGGCCTCCTTCTCAGGAGTATGCCCCAGTCTTAATTTTTCTTAACCAGTCTTAAATTACTTTCGAGGTGGGATTACTTCTTAAGAGTAAAACCCAATCATAAGTCCCCTCCTAACTTGGGCATCTTCCTTAGGAGTATTTCCCAAGATTTGAATATCCAAGTCTCCATAAAGTACATATACCTTTATGGACCATGTTCCCGGATTTCATCGCTGAAGTAAATTTTAATCTTCATAAATGTGGGCATTCATACATACATAAGACCCACATCATTTCTTATGATTTCATATTTCATGGCACAATTGTCTGGTTTTACCAATACCACTTGTTTCTCACACCGATCTTGACTCACGTGAGATTACAGTGTAAAATTAATTATGACATCTTTCTTTGAGCCATCAATAATAAACATCATAATCCCTTACTTGAACTACGTGGGTTCTAATTCCTTTTCCAAAATAAATTATACGTAGATAGCCCATCTGCAGGTATGATCCCATCTCTGAAATAGTCCATGTCCTTCTGAATGACAATAGACTTCAGGAGCCCCACTGAGTGGCTTTAAAACCAGTATGGTCATCACAAATGACCCGGAGACTTTTATGTTTTGAAGGATACCATTAATTTAGAATCTCTAACAAATACAGATGATTCTATAATGATGAAGAAACTCGAATACCTATGAAAGCTTCTTTAAATTTTCTACATATCAATACTTGATTGTCAGATCTAATGGAAAGCTCATTTTATACATGGTAATGTAATAAGGTTTCACGAACATAACATAAATCTATAAAGAGAGTCCCAGAGTAGAAAATAAATCACCTCAAAAAGGTGTGATGAGTCCAACCTCCCATATTCTCGACCAATCAAAATTCCTAAGCATCATTAGTCCACAACTAATGAGCACAGACCTTTGGAAAGTATGCCCAAATGGATATGGAATCATTGGATGTTTCCAATTCTGTGAACAAACCCGTTAGAAACCGATTGGAATGTTTGAACCTTCAATCAATGAGTTCATCCCAAATTCTAGAGGAAACAATGGCACACACATTTTTTATGATATGGAAAAATAATTTCTTGAAATTTATGTGGAATATTTCTCTGTTTATGCGTGATCATTTGATTTCTATCTAATAAATATTGAATTGGTTCTCCCATGCTGTTTGAAGAAATGATTTGTGCTAAATTGGGAAAAAATTTCACTTCATGGTGAATGTAGGAATTATGTTAGGGAAAAAATATCTAAATAATGCATTGAGGTTAATCTATCTAGGATCTAGGTCATCATGGATCTGGCAGAACCATTTACCGTAAAATGTATAAAATGTTTCCTTAGGCATGTTGGATTCTATAGACATTTCATAAATAATTTCTTATGGTCGCTCGTCCATTTATGAACATGTTATCATAGGCAATTCCTTTTGAATATAATGAGGATTTCTGACATGATTTTGAAACACATAAACATTGTCTGATTGTCTCACAGGTTATCATTGCACCAAATCGGAAAAAGAGTTTGATCATATGTGCGATACTTTTGACCTTGATATCGGAGTAGTGCTCAGATAATGTATATACACCATTTTCCACCCAATACATTATTCCAACCACACATTTAATGAAGTCTAGTTATATTTTACAACTACAGATAAGAAGTACCTAGCCATCGTATATGCCTTTGAATAGTTCTAGTCCTACCTCGTTCTATCCAAAGTCATTGTCAATATAGATTATTCCACACTTCGATACGTGATGAGAAAGAAAGATGAAAAACCAAGATTAAAAAGTTGGATTATTTTTATTCATGAAATATATATCCTAATTAAGGACACCAAAGGAAAAGAAAATTTTATTACTGATCACCACTCATGGGTACCCTTAACCATTATTAAAGAAGATAGTGAGACTGAGATTGAAGAAGATTTTCTATATGAGACATTGTTTAGTATTAAATCTCTGCCTTGATTTTCAGACATGCAAAAATATCTTGCCACATGTATCTCCATCATGACCTCTCCGACCGTCTACACTAGAAGTTAATTCCCAATGATAATAACTACATTTGGGAAGAACCATTATTATTTAAGCATTGTGGGGACAAAAGGTTTTGACATTGAATCCCAGAGTAAGGGATACAAAATGTGATTGAAATGTGACACAAATCACCGAATCAAGGCCATCATAGACAAGAGCGTGCAGTTGCAATGATCCTACAAAGAATTTCTTTGGGCCTCATTGCGTCCTGATGCTAGGAGATTCATCCATCAATGTGACAGATGTCAAAGAGTGGGAAACATCAGTAAAAGAAATGAAATTCCACAAAACACCATTATGGAGGTCAATGTTTTTGATATCCGGGGCATTTACTTTATAGGAACATTTCATTCATCACATTGTTAAAATTGCATTGTAGTGGAAGTCAACTATTTTTCCATATGGGTTGAAGTCGAATCCACCACACATGACACATAAAATATTGTAATGAATTTCCTACAAAAGAATTTGTTCTCAAAAATTTTATTTCTACAATAACTAATTAGTGATTGCAGAACTCATTTCCCAAATCAAACAGTATGAAAAATGCATGAGAAATTTGGAATTCACTACAATACAGGAACTCCCTATCACCCACAAACAAGTGGTCATGTCAAATTGTTATACAGGGAGGTGAAACAAATTTTAGAAAATACTGTCAACCCCAACAGAAGTTATATGATCCTGGAAATGGAGGATTTATTATGGGTGTGTTGAACTATGTACAAAACACCCATAGAACCCACCCTTTTTAGACTGGTTTATGGTAATCTATGTCATGTTTTTGGGGAATTGGAACATCATTCATTCTGTGAAATTATGAAAATGAATATGTATCTTGAAAAGGATGCATATGAATGGTTATTACAATTGTCCTCATTGGAATAAATCATGGAATATGTGAATGAAAATGTAGGGATTTACACCGGAAAAATGAAAAAGTGGCAAAACCAATGAACTGTATTACTTACATTGAGATCAGGGAACAAATTTTGGATATTTAATTGATGATTAAAACTGTTCAAAAGAATGTTTAAGTCACTATGGTCTTGTCCATTTAATGTCATCCAGGTTTTTTCTTATGGAAAAATTGAAATTCAATGAGATCGGGAACCATCGTTCAAGGTTAGTAGTCAAATATTAATGATCTTTCATGAACCATACCATGATGGTTGTGTCCTTTGCCTCAAGTTCCACTAAGCATGAAAGGAGTGATGTTCATGACATTAAAAGAAGTACTGATAGGGTGGCAACATAGAGTAGGTGGATTTTAGATAAGTTATTTTAGAAAAAGTTTTCCACAATTTGATGAATAATTACTGGTGGGATGTGGAAATATCGAAAAAATGGTCTAAAAACTCATCAGTGCATATTTTGTACAACTGGTACATGTCATGTCTCATTATCATCCCTCAAAATCCATTTCTCTTCCCATACAAGACGTGACTCATCTGTACACATCATGTACCAATAGTACACACCTAGACTTGTTTTTTACCACAAAAATCCATTTTTCTCCCCATACATGATGTCACTCATCCATACATGTCATGTAGATTGGAGCTTTGGTCTTAAAAAAATGTAGGTTGCGACCCAAATAGTCAGTGCATGTATCATGAAAACACACTGGCCCCTCATCTTCCTCAACCTCCCTTCCTATTTCACTCGTCCACATCTCTCGCACCACCTCCTCTTTCAAACCCTCTTTTCACCCCTCTTCCCCTGACACCGTTATTTCTGTCATGCCCCTCTTCCCATGCAATGCACCCCACCCCTCCAATCTAATCTCTCTCTCACAGCACCACCTATAAACTTCCATGAAATGAACCAAGTGCCCACATCCCTACACCTTATCCCCTACTTCAACCTAATCATATAATACACCCCATATTATGTTTTTCCTACACAACGCACATGGTTAATATTCTCAAGTTATAGGATAATCCCACTAGTATAAACAAAACCTCGGACATGCGGATACTTGCCCAACTTAACATTTTTTTATGTCGTCACTGACCTCCTCGATACTCTCCACATTGGTACCGTTATCGATTTTCATGAGGAGATGTTCGAAGATTTGTTTTCTGAATTTTTGGTAACCCTAGAAATGGGCATAAGTAATCTCAGTTTTAGCCTCAATGGTTTCCCGCAAGAGTTGTCTCTTAATAATTTTGGGTTCAGGATTGGCATTTACACGGAGGAGTTTATCATTTCTGGAATTCATGAGATTCTTAATCTCTAGTAACCTCATGATATATCTATACAGTTATGGCCTTTGAAATCTCGTGACCTTCATTCCCTTCATGATCCTTGACTCATGAAGTCAACACACCTTAGGGGCCCGACCTTGCGTATCTTACATTGAGCTATGGCATATGGTTTCTTCACGGGTGGAGTGACCTATGGTAGTGTTATCCAGATGGTCATGATGATTTGAGTAGCATTCATGGGTGGTCGAACCATAAACATGGCCGCCTAGTTTGTTTTAGACTTTAGAGCCATATTGTGGAATCATGGCACACTCATGGGTTGCTCTTTGATCACCAAATATTTCCAATATCATGGAATCTATGAGGCCTCTCTTCCCCTCACCTTTTTTGGACCCATGCAATTGATAGACATTGTGCTCATGAATAATATGAATATGATTTTAAAGGAATAAGATATTTATTTCTGGGTGCCTAGTATACAATCACCCACATCTCATGAGCTGGCAGTGGATGTAGAAGTAGTATCCCCACCTTCCCAACTGCCTAACTCCACCACACCACCTCCACCGAGGCCATAATCTATCCCATCTACCACCCCCTTAACCACCCATCCTACCCACATAGATTATTGGGGTCTTCTTCAGTGTTTTTTGGTGATTATTCACTAGATCACAACCCATATAAACCTACCCTTCAGTGATCCTACCACTTTTACATCATCACCCTCTCACACCATTTTCGGTACTTAATCATCTACCATTCGCCCACCCCCATCCCCCTAGCCAGACCTCCCTTCTTATCTCACAGACCCTTCCACCCTGTAGATGTTTCTGGATGAGCATTCTTGATAGAGAAAGGGGGTAATCTTGGAGCCTAAACCTCTGAAGGCACCTTTCATTGATCCCACTAACAGATCCATGACCCCCGTACGGATCAGTACATATGTTCCACCCATATCATCCCATCTCCCTACATATGTTCCCATAACCTCCATCACCCCTACCACTCCACCACCAACTACTAATGACACTGCTTCGATAGGCCAGTCTGTTGAGACACCCGAAATTTTAATTACTCTATAGAAGATCTTCGCTGAGGACCCCAAATCTAAAGTCAATCCACCATTTGGTATTTTAGGGAACATTAATGTTTTTTGGCTGGTTGTTGACTATGTCATGATGTAATTCATTTTTTATGCTCAATGGACAATTTTATATAATAAAAAATTCATTTTCACTTTATTTGTGTTTTGTTTTGTTTGTTTCCACTTTCTCTCTGTATCATGTCAAGCCCCTTGAATCCTCTCTCATCCTCAATGGGCCAGTTCCACCACATGTCTTAACACAGATTACTAGAGCATGACACAACTCACTAGCACCAGCAGCCACTGTAACATATGATTCCTTTCTTACCACATCTCCTCCCTACTCATGAGGCTTTAGCTAATGTGATAAACCATTTCAAACAACCATGTGCGCTTGAGGACATAGCCTCTAGTGGATTTAAGAGGAAATGGATCCACTAAGCATTGGGGTCTCACAAAAATTGTCCATGTCCACCTTAGCCAATCTGTTATTTTATCGAGTCATAATTGTTATTTCATTTTCATGTTTTTCATTTCAATTTTTTTTCATTCATGGAACTATTATGTATATCATCCCCAAATTGAATAAAAATATGTTTCTCAGTTTCTCATTTTCCATGTTTTCCTTTATTCTTCTATTCACACTGCATTTCCTTGTGAACTAATGTTTTCTATCCAGTGCAGTAATTCGCTTTTCTGAAATTTGTTGGTCTAATTTCATGCTACGACATCTTCCATAATCACCATGGCATACCACATACTCCATGGAGCCATTGATTCTATTTAATTTTAATTCGGTCCACCAAAATGCCATTTCTAAATCTTTTCACACTAACATACATAACATCTCCTAGTCATATTTCACTGAAAATTTGGACACTATATCATTCTATGTGTGTGGGGGGGGGGGGAGTTCTCATGTTTCAATTATGATACAATTAAATTTTAGGATGTTCTTACTCGGCTAGGATAAATTTTTCAAAGGACAATCATGCTCTAAACATGAAAATCATTATTCCCTTGTTATTAAAGATAAAGTTATGTGGATAACTATTAAGAACCTTGTGTCACTCCATCCTAGTAATGTTTGGAATGATTGATTAGTTTAGATGAATAATTCAAATTCAAAACATTGATATTAAGATTAATTAGCCCACTAATATAGGCTTATTCCCATTGTGATTTCTAGTTTGGTTTTTACTCCCATTACCCGTGAGGACTCTCAGCCTATGATTGAATTTTCTTGTCAGATCATATTTCTTGAGAGATACCTGGGACATGTTATCCTACTAGAACATTCATATATATCTTATCAATGAGATGACTAAACATATTTACAGTTAAAATTATTGAGGTGTTCATTAATAGCCACTTCCCTAAAACCCACCTAACACATTTATTTCATTCAGCCCATAGTTTCCATGAATGACATGTTATAATAAACCTACTTCAAGACTTTTCCCATCCTACCCTTGTCATATTACTATGCATAAATATTACCTCTAAACATATGTGGGTGAGGCATTCCGATAACATGGGATGACTCCACTACCAGAGACGTACGACACACTCGTTTGACAGCAAGGGTGTGATCCATAAACTAGTTTCTGTATTCCATTAGAATTATTTTCCTTTTCAAAATACCAAATGAAAAGAATGAAACCAAGTTTATATGGGTTGAGTACTAAGAAATTCAAAAATCATCATTTTCCATACTACTGAATCCATCGAAGGATCATATGTGGTTTGTTAATGGACCTGAGTTCTATCCTAAAAACAACCTTCATAAAATAAAATATAGAAGAAAAATTAAAAGAAAACGAAATAAAATTAAGGGAACAAAATAATTTCTCTCTCACATAATTTCTATACAAATAGATCTAACCCTAACAGATAAAGTACCACATTCACTGTCCAGGAGGAGGAACGACATCACACTTGTTGAGACATCTTTTTCCATGGTACAGAAGAGCTTACCCTCATTTTTAGCCTGATTTTAACATTTCCCTACCTAACCATAGTCGTAGATCATCAATACCCAAATTTCTTAATCCCTCAATATTTATTTTTCACATGTCTTTATATATTGGAGATGATAGTACCAATGCAATAATATGGTTACGAACACATAATCAGGGTACGAGAATATCTCTACTTACATTTCCACCAAGAGTAATGAGCCAAAGTGTGAGGTAAATTACAATGGGGAATATAACTGAGTGAACATTTGAAAGTTTAAAATTAAAGAGAGAGAATATATTTTAAAATCCAAACTATGAGGCATTACTAAATTTCACTATAGGATTTATCATGGAAATTGACTTTTCTGTACTTTAACATAATTTAATTGCATGGACATAATGAATATTTCTCACATTACAAATTTCTTATCCTTTTTGAAATCATTGTTGATAAAAAAATTTTGAGGATAACAAATTGTTCAAGTGTGTGGGTATTAGATAAGAATATTTTATATATTCACTTTGTTGTCTTTTTTCCAGTTCATTCATTAACATATGTGATAATACTTGTTATATGTCTCTAATTTTTCAAGAATATGGGTTTCACGAGATTTCAAGATTGAAAATGCATTAAAAATTCAAAACTAACTTAGTACATGTCGTGACTCTACTATACACATCGTGCACTATATACTCACATCCTGATTCAATGTCGTGAAGCTAGTCATGACCATGTCACTAGAAAAATCCACTACACATAAAGACATAGTCGTACATGATGTGATTTCTTGTCAAATCCTCAGGTGTGAAATCCACGAGGAATCTGCGTAATAACAGAATGAACGCATGGTAATTGTTGGGTACCTGGTCAAACTCATTAATGTGACAGATATACATTCCATGCTATAGATCCGCAGGAAAATGATGCGGATCAAGGGTACACGTCGTGTACCATAGGTACACATCCTGACCAAAATATCGTTTTTATGCAGATCCACAAAAGAGCATTTGAGACACATTCGAAGGATCCTCTCTTCTACCTCTCGATCCATTGTGATCTATTTCTCCCATTTTTCTTCTCAAACACTCAATTCCTTCTTATTTTGTACATTTTTATTAATCCAAGTGCCATGTATATTTCATTCATCAACGCATTCAATTTCCACCTCTGTAATTAGATTTTAGTTTTAATCCCCTTTCTCATGTAATTTCTTTTTATAATTTTGAATCACTTAATGCATGTTTATTTAAATTATCATTCTCATACCTCTTACTTGATCTTGATTACTTTAATTAACACATCAAATATGTTATCTCTCATTTATTTAATTGTATTTTACCATGCGATGTGTAGCTGAATCAATAGGGATAGGGATCAAGTGACATATCTAGATACTTTAAATGGACCTTTAAATACGTGATTGTAAAGTATAATTGATGTTGTAATTAGGTTATTAATCCACAATCTATCTCATTTCTATGATGACCCATAACCATGAGACAATCAAACAAAAAAATTTATCTTAATTGGAGACGAATGAGACACAATAACTAACTCAGGAAGCATTCTTTCATTGCATCCCAACATAATAAAATTAGGTTGTTTCAGTTTCTTGACCATAGAATAGATACTTCCTAGGTATATCTAGGATACTAAGAATAAAGTCAACTAGTTACCCTCGTTTTATTCTAAAACTAAGTAATAGGATCTTGACAAGGATAAACTTATAATACAACCTTCACTCAGATACTTGACTTGATCCAGATCACTCCTTTATTAATTTAAGTAATACCAATTAGAACGGATACCAAAATTCCCAAATAATGTACATCTATAGAGGATTACTTTTCATAAATTAAGACCTGAATTCTTCAAAAAAAGGAATTCTCCCTATAGATTCAACCCTGCACTACCACTTCACTACACCCTTGTAATTAGTGAATGTTTTGAACAAAATATAAATTCTAAATTTGATCCATGATAATGGAAGTACCAATGACACAACACAATAGTCCTTCACCTAGTCCCATGCTGCTTTGGCTCACCTACTATTCTAGGATGATGCCCATGAAGAATTTGGACGACACATCTAGTTCAGACCCAGGTTTCGAATTTGGTCAGAGGTTTTACCTCATTTGTGTTTCTCCATATCAGGATATCATGATGTAGATGATGTGATTTGAATATGATCTGTAGTCATCTCCCTTCATCAAGACACCCCCATTGTGTTCTAAATTTTTGTCTTGTGATTCACAATTTTCATATCCCTTTATTCGGACTGATTCCAACACCGATGGTATTATCTCGCTTGTGCACATGCATGTAAATTTAGGCCTCAATTTAATTACTCGACCCACAAGTGAGGTGGGATGCCCTCATGTCTAGACATGGAAATTATATTATGGAGAAATTCCATGCGTAATACCTATACAACACTTCCACTATTTAGTGGAACCCTTGAAGCTTCCATGCTTAAGAAATATCTTCCATTGTCACTCTCTGTGGCACCTGTGCTGCTTTTTTGCCGAACCACTAAATCTTTCATGCAGCCCCTCATCTTGGGTGCCCCTATTTAATATTCTATTTGGCCCTCCTTGTGTGCTCCATGTCTCTTCCTTTCCCTAAGGCACCATGTCTGACTACTCTTATGTGTGACACCCCTATCATGAGCATGCTTATCTCGTACGTCCCTCGAGGTTTGTACGAAGTGATTTTACATTCTATTGGGTGGTGCTTTATTTTGGGTTGATTTTCTTAATTCTTCATCACATACACACTCTAACGGTTATTGCTTTTTGGCATAGCCATGGTAATGTGATCCCCTCAATGGATCAGTCTGCAACCCCGTTTCCACATGGATTTGTCAGTGCCTTCCCTTCACCAAAGGTTAAAGTGTGATGGTTATATAAGACCTTGGGATGTGGAGTGAATTCACATCATCCAATCTACAAGCTCTTATACTTACAAGAACCGTCTTCCCTAGCACATGATGTTAAACAGTAGCCTTACCCAATGCAATATATACAGGGTGCCCTACCTCTTACATTTTCCACACCCACTAGTCTCCACGGGAGCGAGATCATACTTGCATGGAATGTCATCTTCCAGTGGGGGAGGAAAAAATCTTGTTGTAAGATCCTGTGATATTTTGGGGAAGGTATCATCCTCGCTCCTCCTCTCTTATTCCGTGGTTAAAGGCCAGAGGAGAGATGGGAATATGGACCATCGATACCGCATTCCTCTCCCTTTGGGCTTTATTGCCATTTGGAATCCATCATAAATTATGTCCCAAACACAATATCCTTGGGCCTCTAACCTAGAATAATCCCCTGTTTTCTATTTGGGCCTCAATCCATGTGTAAGCCTCACTCTATTCCACATGGAGGCACCTTTCATGATGTGATCGTGAGTTATTTTCTGCCTCTTAATTATCACACTGATCGTGAATCACATGGGAAAAGAGTATGAATCGACAATAGAATCCTCCATGGGCCTCCTTCGGTGTGTTATCCCCATTCCACTCCTCACAAAACTACACGGACTTTGAAATTTTTCCCTTCTAGGAAAGGTACGCATGAATCCTCCTTGAGGTTTGTTTCCATCATCCATCAGTCCCAATCACATCATGTCAGTTCACCCTCATCCCACATAATGTTAAATAGTATGTCGCCATCGTCCCTCATGACGTTAATATGAATCATTTGAAACTACATAGGTCTTGATCCATGTCTCCTATATAGGTTACATAAGAATCCTCCCTGAGTCTCAACCCCAAACACTGAAAAACCTAATCTTACTACGTGGGTTTTGATATTTGTCTCCTACATAGGGTACGTAGGAAGCCACCATGAGGCTCAACCACAAAAAATGGTAAACCTATTCAAAAAATGTGGATTATGATCCTTGTATCCTAGAAAGGGTACGTAAGAAGCCACCCTGAGGTTCAAACCCAAAAATTGTAAACCTATTTGAACTATGTGGGTTCTAATCTATGTATCCTAGACAGGGTAATTTGGAAGCCTCCCAATGGTTCAACCCAAAATAATTGTAAACCTATTCAAACTAAATGTGATTTTGTCCCTATCTCTTAGAAAGGGAACGTAAGAAGTCCCCATGAGGTTCAACCCAAAACAATGGTAAACCTATTAGAACTATGTGGGTTGTGATCACTGTATTTTAGACAATGTTCCTTGGAAGGCTCCCTAAGGTTCAACCCCAAATATTGGTAAACCTATTTTTCCTACGTGTTTTTTGATCCTGATCTCCTATATAGGATATGTATGAAGCCTCCTAGAGATTAACACCCAAACCCTGGTAAACATTGGTATCCCCTTTATTGGGACCAACATCCTTGGTCCATCCTTTACTGGAATAAGACCAACTCTTGGGAACCTAACAACATGTAACCCCCAGCATGTTGTCGGATCTCTACTATTTCCATACACCCCAATTCCATTCCCCATATTGAACTATGTGGACTTTGATTCCTTACCACATGGATACTAAGGAAGCCTCCCTGAGGTGCAGGACCATCACTCATGTCTCATCCTAGCCTCTCCCTTGAGCCTTTGTGTTTCGAGAAGCTCATACACCAGCTCGGGGGGGGGGGGGGGGGGGTCCCACATCCACCAGTCTCATAAATGCAGCCATCCTCTTATGACACCTCCCCACATATCACATATCCCCACCGAACTATAGGTATATAAATTCCCTACAACTTGGATTCATAGGAAGACTCTCAGATATTCAAGCACAACATCACAGTCATCTTCATGTTGGTTCCACCACCACTCACTCTATCCTTCAACAATTCATCCATATCTATCTTGATTGTTTCTGAGGCCGCCACATCTATGTAAATTCATCACATCCATCCAATAATCATACCATGTATAAACACCATGAAATCCATAACCATCCAACCAAGAGTGTCCCTCTTGCGATGGGCCGTTATCTATGCATAATCCCTACCATTTTTTTTAGTCGTTGTCCTTTGTGTACACCCTAATTCAACACCCCATTGAACTATGTGGGTTTGGATTCTTGTATTCTACACAACGTACATAGGAAACCTCCTTGAGGTTCAATACAAGCCAATGGTAAAGCTTTGTATTCCCCTTTCGGGGGTTCATGTGCCCTGATCCACCCTCAGTTGTGTCTAGATTAGATTTCACACTGTGATATCTTCCCATTATGGGACACACCACCCTAGGTCCTCTCCCATTGAGGATTCTAATCTATACACCTGGTAAATATTCCAGGAGATCCCTCCTTGGGATGTACCAATCTGATCTTCCTCCATGGGGTATTATGATCACTCTCATTCCATCTTCCCAAGATGTTAAAATCACTACATACCACATGTTAAATATAGGATTCAGAGGAAAACCATAGAGTCATGTTTCCATCAAAAAATACCCCATGAATGATGTGGGATTTCTAGGGTTCTTCACCCTTGAGATCCCTTCTTATGAGGAAGAATACATGTCTTACAATTTCCATGCATCTAGATATGCCCCGACATGCCTGATGTTATAATCTACTCTGATTGAAGGTTGTTTCTCTGTCAAGACCCCTTGGAATGTCCTGACCGAAGTAGTGTAGTTAACCATCATCCACAATGATATGGCACTTGGAATGAGATTCACGAACAACAACTCAAATCTATGAGGGGGACCTGGACTAGGCGATGAGTTCAAGGAGGAATCCAAATATATAGAGACCGACATCCCATCATCCCATTTTGATCAAAGAGAAAATGTCCCTAAATAAGTGATGAATGTTTCCCTCCTTATGAATGTTGGAATGTAGGGAAACTGCCTGTGTATCACCAGAGACGGATGCGAGCCCCGATGAATGTTTCAGAAACAAACATTAAATATCATTTAAATAAATTAATAGATAAATATTTATTTAAAAAATAATATTTTTTATTTATACGTGTTAAACTTATAAATATAATAATAAAATTTTTAATATTATTATTTGAAATGGTTTTATATAAGGTATAAGTAATTGTATAAGAGATTATGTGAAACTACCAAACATGATCTAGCTCTATAAATACAATGTTATATCACCTTACGATGTTAGATTCTTATTGTGAACAACAAACCAAATGATAATCCTCTCAATATATTTGAGATAAACCAATAAATAACATTGTCAGAACTATATATCAACTCTTCTTCCAGACTTTAAATACTTTGATTGAGCATAATGAATTTATCTTCCATGAAGTTTTTTTTACTAAAATAAATGATGGATTATGCTATAAGTTAGGATAGAACAATATAGAAATAAAATATTTCAAATGGATTTTCTGATATTTTGGAGCCTGAATGGATCATCGCTAGAGGAGTCTTCCTAGTAATTCAATGACATAATGATCGTAGGATGAAATTAGATCACCGCCTCATCGAAGATGAATGATCTATAAGATAAGGTAATTCAAAATGTATTTATAAATTAATTATATATTATATTTTTTAATAATTCCATCATTTTTATATTGTTCATAAGTAAATTAATCTTTAATTCAATTCCATTGGTCATCATTTTGTTTATCATGTACATCTCAGATTATTCATCTATTATGAAAAAATATCTGAGTCCAATTTTCCTAATAGGTTCATCCATTACACCCAAAAACATCAAGATATATTGGAGTGGTAACATAATTAATTTTTTATTATTTATTATTCTTTTATTGGAAATATGTATTCATTTTTAGTTTTAATTATGGGTTATATTTTATAAAAAAACAATATTATTCATCTCTTCCATTTTCTGTTAATGCTCTTATAATTAAGAAGTTGTTAAATTAACATGAGGAACATTTGATGAGACCATCTTGAGATTCAAATGATTTTGGATAGAGAATAAAAGAGTGAATGGCATGTATATTGAATTACATGATTTGTACCGATGTTCAATTCCCTATGAATAATTGTGTTAAAATTGGGTCTTCAGGCATTAACTATATTGAGAATTAATTTAATACACATTACATGTTGTCTATGGTAGGATGAAATATAGGTTACTAGTCTAAACACTATATAACTCTCTTACATTCCATTGATAATACATGTTTTTATGAAAAAATTAAGAGTGGATCCATGTCATGTGATCCATATATTCCACATCACAGAGACTGAAAATTCAGGTTACATTAAGGACATGTGATATAGAGCAGAATACACCTCATGTACCTCATAATTATCCATAGTTGAGAAACAGAACTAGAACATAAGAATTTTTCAAAGAAATGGGAAGAATTAGTTACATAGCATGTAACACAAGTACACACCCAGAACCCCAAAATACATTATAGAATTAATTTAATATATCGAGGAAAATTAATTATATGAACAAAAATATTTACATGTGTTCCATGTGTGATTTATTGATATAACATGATATATGATTGAATTATTAATTAATTATTAAATTAATTTCAATTTTAGTTTCTTAACATTAAGTAGTTTATGGTATTTATAGTAGTGTACTCTTCATGTGTTAATAAAATCACATGCCATGTATTTTAAATATGTATGTTAATAATTTAATGAAAATAATTTAGTATGATTACATTTCATGGAATTAATGTTGGATTCCATGTGAATACATTATAAAAGGATCATATAGAGTAGTTTGGATATGTATTTTATGTTTCCAATAAGTACACATGTGTAATATATTATTGTATTAAAAAAATTATTTGTTTTATTTGTTGAAAATTATGGATAATGGATATTTCAAAAACAGTTTTGTTGGAATTTAGATAAATTGAAAAAATTGATTTATCATCTAATTAATCAGTCAACTTTTATCTTAATCTAATAAAGATTTAATCAGAATGATAGATATATTTGAAATGTACAGTCATTGTATGTGTGTGGTTGAAAATGAGGAATGACCAACCCAATGTATGTGATTATATTACTTTTAATTTATTATTATCGTCAAATAAAATTATTGGAATTTATCACATCCCCTACCCACATCATTTTAGGGCCTATGTGTCATCATATTCTATAATATAAACCCTTGAACTAATCCATTGGTTCCCGATAACCATTTTTTTGTAAAATTTTTGAAACTATTGAAGATATCATGTGACTAGAGGTGGTTCATTTTTGATGTTGAGGTGAAACCAATATAATTTATACATAGGAGGAATGGTGGAAATCTTTAGCATGCACTATGTTATCGTTCACAATTTTATTCCCCTATGGTAATAGGTTAGTTGACTATATTACATATAATTTAACCATATAAGAATCTCTTGATCATAAAACATTTATTATTTTATTTATTTATGTTTCATGGTTAGTATTTTAAGGATACATTGTTGTTATAACATAAAATATTGAAATAATAACCAAGAAATATGGAATGGATATATATTTTATTATGAATAAATTTCATCCAAGAAATGGTTTATCACGTAAAATTCACGTCATATTAACAAGGATGAAATAAGGTAAACTGGTCAATTTCTATATAAAAGATAAAATAAAAGATATATATATATATATATATATATATTGTCTTTATATCCTTCCACCACATAAGATTAAAAACACATACCTCCCAATACCTATGGAGACAAGATCATTTAAAATGTGGGTACATGATAATGTATGGGGAGTCAACTAAAAATAAACAGGTGATGGAGGATAGCTTGAATTTGGTGAGTGAAACTGAAACAATTGATGGTACTAACTCTAAGGTTCATGTTTTGGAGAATCAGGCTGATATGGTTGGAGAACAGTCTTAGATCCTGGAAGACTCGCTAGGTTTTTTGACTATCTAACTACTCCTCAGGGATGTTTGGAATCGAGGCTAATGTGGGTGTAGCATCATTGGTAATCAAGGTTGTCTCGAAGTGGGTTTCTGATGTAGATACTATGGATAAATCATGGGATCTACTTATGAACTCTGACGAAGATATGTCATAGAAGGTCTTGTCCTTCATTCTTTTAATGAGGATTATGAATGAATGACTCAGGGACCAATTTAATTTTTCCCAAATAAGGAGCATGGTTATTGGATCTGTAATGACCCGCAATTCTCATTGGCTTGATAGTGTAACGAGTCATTACATGGCCTTAAGTGACATCCCCAAGCCACCAAAGTTTGTAAATAAATGCCAGAGGGTTTCAAAATACATGGGGGCCGATTTACCCTTTAACTGAAAACAACCAATAAAATGAGAAACTAGATATACATATCCAAGAAACCTCTATATGATGGATGATTTAAAACCAAAACAACTCAACCATTAATTTTATAAAATACCAACCAAAAGTACCAAAGGGAATCCCAACACTAAACTTCAGAGTAATCAGCGGAAAGACAACTCAAAGACTACAAGACAATGACCCACCTCCATGCACCACAAGCTCCATGTTCCAACATCACGAACCAGGCCAAGATTCATGAAGCAGCGCTCTAAACATGTGACACTTTACCTTTTCCAATGTCCCAGTATATTGCATCTGAAAAAGCACCAACGTGCCAAAGCATGGGGGGGGGGTAATGAAACTTAGCAGGTTTTCCCTGATGACTTCCTAACCCAGTCCTCTAGGATAAAACATGTTATCACATTTATATAAAAAAAATTATATAAAACAATTCCAAAACAGTTCACAATAAACATGTTCCATGTCAAAACCATTTTCCAACAAAACCCATCTTTATTAAGAAAAGAAACTAAGAAAAGTTCCCAATTCCATTCACATTTCCATTTTTGCACATTCATTCCATTCCACAAATCCACACAACCAACCATGCATGCAACCTGGACCTCCCTATACTCGTGAGTGGTGAGTTATCCTTCAACTATGCCATCACTTAGTGGACTACCTTTACGGGGGTACTTCACGACCTTATCGGTCCCTTTTGATGTGGGTACTTCTCAACCTTATCCATCCCAACCATTTTGATGGGGGTACTTCTCACTCTTATCCATCCCAATGAATATGAACACACACCACAACCCATGCAATTCAATGCCCAAAACCAAGTGTGTTCAAAACCTTTCAATAAATCATCACCCTTTTATTGAAAACAATTTCATTCAAGCAGTAAAAACTATAGCCAATTTAAATATCATCATTTTAAATTTACTTCAACAAACACTTTCAAAAACCACACAATTTCCATCACCCGTTACTAAAAAGGGTTTCAAACATTCTTTCATAACATATAAACAAACCGTTTCGATCAAGGAAAAAAAATTAAACTAAGCCTTCATTTTATAATAAATAGGAATCTAGAGTGAAGCTACCTACCTCAACAATTTGGGTGAAACAAACTAACGGACGATGAACACCAAGAAAACGGGGTCAAAACTCCAAAAACCCTCCCTAGATCTCTTCTCTTAACACAACCAAGACAAAATCTCATCATATTTGGCATCCACACCCTTAGATCTACCCATAACTGGAATAGATCTAAGAAAACGAGAGAAGTGGAGATGTAGATCTAAGTAGATCTAAGAAACCTATCATGAAAGATAACATACCTTAAGAATCCAGCTTTGAATCCCCAAGGGAAGCCTTCAGATCGCCTTTGGAACGCTTGGGAGATGTCTTCCAACATTCAAGGGAGAGTAATCCCAAGGTGGGGCCGCTTATGAGGTTTAAACAAGGCAATTAAAGGAAAAATGAGTTAGATCCACGATTTTAAGATCTAACTTTATGTGACCGTATGGTTAGTCTGCACGATTCGAAAAATGGTACGCTAACCATGTGTTAGCTTCTGCTGTGACCATCCTTCACGCACAGTTTGGCAGCGTGGTTAGACAACCCATGAACCTACCGTGCAGAAGCCACTACATCCAAGACCCACTATGCATGGTTTGGACGCACGGTTAGACAAACTGTGTGCCCACCGTGCGGCTTCCCTTTTTCCTCGAAACATCATTCCAAGAACTCCCAACTCTCCCATTCGACACCCTTGACTTTAAAAACGTGAAAAGAATCAAGAAAGGGTTACATACCAGAAACCGGGGGTACTAAATTCTCCCCACCATTGGCCTTTCCGTCCTTGGAATATAGAAAACCATTGCTTGAATGAAATAGTTCTGTCCACTGCTCCTTCATTTCTTTCTAGCATTCCCAAGTCTCATCCTGAATCTGACCATGTTGCCACAAAACCCGCACTAGGTCGATGATTTTTCAACAAAAGATTTTCTCTTGCCTATCCACTATTCGTATAGGGATATGTATCAATGAAGGATTTGGATCTAGGTCAACATGATCCAATCTGATAAAATGGTCAGGATCGGGTTGACACATCTTTAACTGAGATACATGGAACACATTATGTACTAGACTGAACCGTGGCGGTATTGCCAGCCATTATGCCACCTCACCAACCCATTCAAGTATCTCAAAAGGGCCTATATATTAGGGAGATAACTTGGCCTGCTTCCCAAAATGACATTGTCCAAGACATGGAGAGATCCTCAGGACGACATGATCACTCAATGCAAATGAAAATGGTCTTCGGCGATGATCTTCATAAGATTTCTAATGAATCTAAGCTGTCTCCATCCTCTTTTTAATCAACTAGATCTTCTCCTTTGTTTCTTGAACAAGAGTTGGAAAAACTAGGGATGTCTCACCTATTTCCTTCCAACAAAGAGGAGAACATCAAGGACACTCATACAATGCTTCAAACGGAGCCATATGTATGGAGGCTTGATAACTGTTGTTGTATGAGAACTCCACTATGGGTATATGCTCCTCCCATGAGCATCCAAAATCCATTATACAAGCCCACAACATTTCTTCCAATGACTTTATCATCATCTAGGATTTCCCATCCGTTTGTGGATGATACATCGTGCTCATAATCAACTGAGTCCCAAGGGCTTGTTGTATGGATTTCCAGAAATGAGATGTGATCCTCGGATCTCTATCTGAGACGATAGACACTAGTACCCCATGCATATATACCACTTCACGGATATAGATTTTTGAAAGATCTTCTGTCGTATGAGTTTCACAAATTGGGATGAAATGGGCCGACTTGGTTAGACGATCCACTATCACCAAAATGGCATCGTGTTTCTGGACCGTTCGTGGAAGATCTGTAACAAAATCCATTGCTATCTGCTCCCATTTTCACACTGGGATAGGTAAAGATTGTAACATACCAGCTGGTCTCTGATGCTCTACTTTTACCTGCTAACATGTTAAGCATCACGAGATGAACTCGACCACCTTCTTTTTCATGCCGCTCCACCAAAACTGCACCTTCAATTCCTTATACATCTTCTGTGTAACCGGATGTACATCCCATCTTGAATGGTGGTAAGCATTAAGGAGTTGTTGCTGATAAACTATAGGTACAACCATATGATCTCTGAAACTCAAAACTGAACTCGATTCCAGTTTCCATCCATCAATGGTCTCCCCAACATTGAGTTTTGAACTAATTATCAGAAATTCCACATCAGATGTTTGTGCATCTTTGATGACATTACCATTTTAGGGACAAGCGTAGCTGAAAAGAAAACTGCAACAGTACTTTGGTTTTCACATTCCACATTCATGTCAGCTAAGACTGACATCAACTGCCATTCATCTAAATCTTCCTTTTCCAACTGAGCATACATCATCTTGCTTAATGCATCGGCCAACAAATTGCCCTTACCCGATGTATACATTAATTCAAAGTATAACATTTTAATATTCTCCAACCATCTCTTATTCCTTAGATTCAAATATCACTGTGATAAAATGTGTTTCAAGCTTTTGTGATCTGTAAACACAATAAATTTCTCACCAAAGAGATAATGTCTCCATGTTTTCAAAGCATAGATGACTGCAACTAACTCCAAATCATGTGTTGGGTAATTTTTATCATGCACTCTCAACTGCCTTGAGCCATAATCAGCAACATGGTCTCCTTTCATGAGAACACAACCCAACCCTATTTTTGAAGCATCATAATACACCACGTATCATTGCCCTGATTCTGGACAGATTAAGATAATTGCTGATGTAATGAAAACCTTCAGCTCTTGAAAAGATCTCTAACATTCCTTAGTCCATTGAAATGCACTGTTTTTCTGTGTCAATGCTGTCATAGGCAAAGCTAGTCATGATAAGTCATGCACAAAGTATCAGTAATAACTAGATAGACCATGAAAACATCGTATTTCAAAAACATTCTTCGGTGGTTTCCAAGAAAGAACAGCTTCTATCTTTTCTAGATCCCCTGAAACAGATTTCTCAGAAATGACATGTCCCAGAAAATATACCTCTTGTATCCAAAAATCGCACATTGATATTTTGGCATACAATTTATGGTTCCTTAAGATTTCCAACACAATTGCTATGTGTTTCTCACTATGAGACCTTGTTCTTGAATACAGAAATATGTCATCAACAAACACCGCAACAAAAGAATCTAGATATGGCTGAAATATCTGATTCATCAAAGCTATGAAGACCGCTGGTGCATTCGTTAGACTAAAAGGCATGACTACATATTCATAGTGGCCATATCTACTTCTAAAGACTGTCTTTGGAATATATTCCTTCCGAACACACAACTGGTGATATCCTGATCGGAAGTCAATCATGGAGAACCATTGAGCTCCCCATAATTGATCAAACAAGTCATCAATGCATGGAAGTGGATATCTATTCTTTATCATAACTTGTTTAATTTTATGATAATCCACACATAGCCTCATAGTTCCATATGCTTTCTTTACAAAAAAATGGGTGCTGCCCACAAAGACACGCTTGGTTGAAGGAAACCCTTGCTTTCCAACTCCTCTAACTGCACTTTCAATTCTACTAAATCAGTTGGTGTCATCCTATATGATGGAAGTGAGATAGGACTTGTCCCTGGAAAGAGATCAATCAAAAACTCCACTTCTCTTACATGTGGTAACGCTGAGAAGTTCTTGGGAAATACATATGGAAATTTATCCACCACAACCAACAAGCTCTTTGCGCATTTCCTTACTATCCACTCTCTTATGAAGAGATGCTCCATGTCTTCCTCAGTCGTGAATCTAATCGTTCTCCTATAATAGCCGATTTGAGGCATAAAAATCATCAAACAATCCATAACCATGATTATATCATAGAAGTCCATCTCCAGCACAGATAATTCCCATTTCATCTCAACTCCATCAACAGTTATAGCACATTCTCTACACACAAAGGCTTGACATTATCTTTCACCAAGAAGAGTTTTTAGTTTCAAGACAGAAGGCATCATTTCCAGTTTTAAACATAGCATGTCAACAACACGAGAATGAATGAAGGAATGTGATGCACTAGTATCAAACAACACTTTCACAAAGTTAGAATTAAAAAGAATCCTACCTCTTAGTGTTGATTTTCCAGCCTAATCATCAACAATCATCTGGTCAGCTCCATACAATTGCTTCGTTGTGGCACTATTCTCCTTGTAGCCTTGCTGAGATTTCCCTGGTTGAGGAGTCATGGTATTTCAAGAATCACCATGCCTAGCTCTGTTATGCTGACGAGACTGACTCTGAATTCCTCGTCCTATCGAAGCATATGATTCTTGCGATGCCTCGGTAGTGTCATGTGCGCCCGACCTTGAAGTGTTTCAACAATAGCGCTGTATATGCCCCATCTGCATGCAATTGTGACATGTGTAGGTTGCGCTGTACACTCTCTCTTTATGTGATCAATCCATCGAAATTGAAAACACCCAGCCTTCATCATGGTTCATGGATGAAGATTCACCGATCCAATCATTTGATTCTGATTCACACTCCAACTTTGGAAGTAGGTGTCCCTCTTCTGCTTATTCCTAGCATTAGAGTTCCTACCTTTTCCCATGGGTATCATCATGCTTCCTCCTATCGAACCAGAAATATAATGTTCAGCAACCGTTTCTATGTTCACCATCTCTGTATAATCCTTAATACAGAGCACCACAATCTTCGATCGAATCTCCTGACTTAGCCCCGATTCAAATATGTGTGCCATCAATGAAATACTTGCCGAAACCTCTGGTGAAAAATGGACTGAATTCATGAAATTAGACGCATAATCAGTGACAGAGAGGATCTCTTCTTTCAAGCTGAAAAACTATGTCGTTTTTTGGATCTTGAGCATGTGAGGATATAATTCTTTGTTAAACAATTCTTCAAAATCCTCCCATGTAAGGAATTCATCCAATTTAGCATACACCGCTAAATCCCACAACTGAAGTGAATGATCCTAGAGAATATACATCTCCCAATTTACTTTAAGCTCTACTGGTGTGGTGATGAAATCGAAGATACGGTTCATCCTACTCAGCCACACCTCCGCCCGTTCTGGTTCAGAATTACCTCAAAAGATGGGTGGATTGTGCTTCTGGAACTGGATGGAATAGTCTACATGCCTTGATCTATCCCTCAGATTCCCAGTGTCCACAGCCTGGAATGCTCAAATGATACTCTGAACCAGTTCCTGGTTCACACGTGGTTCAGGTTCAACCACATTCCCAACAGCTTCCTCAGGTTGGTTTTTATGACACCTAACAGGTGCCATTTTCTATATAAACAACGCATTCTGTTAGTCTCACTTCTTATCAACTGAAGTCTTATCATTTCAATTTCAATCACATCCACTATGACATAATTGTTTTCCATCCATCAAAATTTTCCACATGTTCAATCATTTTTGTAAACATCCCACATATTTTTTGAAAATCCACCCGTTTTCAAAATACTCTAAATTTGCAGTTTTCAAAATCATTCATTTGAAAATAAATTTATGACTTTTTCAAAAAAAATTCTCCTTGACCAATGTCATAAATCATTATTCTCAATGAGATATTCCATCCTAGTGGGAAGTCATTCCTCTAATGCATGTCATGCTCATATCATTGGTTAAACCCATGACAATGAGATTTGTAACATTCTAGAAGTGTATCCAAAACACTTATGTACCCAACACCCTGGTAACATGATGTTCAGCATAAATGGGTTAGCTACATCCTTTTATGCTATACATTTCATGTTCCTCCAATCCTACCCCTGTCTAAGATGATCACCCAAGGAATAGACAAGAAGGAATTTAAACTCCAGGACAAGAACATCGATGACCACTTTTTAGGCCATGACCGAACAACCTGATACCATTTGTAATTACCCGCCAATTTTCATTGGCTTGAGAGTGTAACGACTAATTACTTGGACTTAAGTGACATCTCCAAGGTGCCAAAGGCTAGAAATAAAATGTGAATGGTTTTAAAATACATAGGGGACGATTTACCCTTTAACTGAAAACAACCAACAAACAGATAAACTTGATTAACATTTCCCATAAACCACTATACGTTGTATGATTTAAAACCAAAACAACTCAACCATTAATTTTATCAAAAACCAACCAAAAAGTACCACAGTGAATACCAACACTAAAAATCAGGGTAAACAGTGGAAAGAAAACTCAATGACTACAAGACAATGACCTAACTCCATGATACACAAGCTCTAAGCTCCAACATCACGAACCAGCCCAAGTATCACGAAGCAGCGCTCTAAAAATGTTACACTTTACCTTTTCCAACGTCCAAGTATATGACATCTACAAAATCACCAACGTGCCAAAGTAGGGGGTGAATAATGAAACTTAGTAGGTTTTCCCAAATGACTTCCCAACCCATGCCTCTAGGATAAAACATGTCAGCACATTTATATAAAAAAACTTATATAAAACAATTCCAAAATAGTTCACAATAAACAAGTTCCATGTAAAAACCATTTTCCAACAAAACCCATCTTTCATAAGAAAAGCAACCAAGAAAAGTTCCCAATTCCTTTCACATTTCCATTTTGGCACATTCATTCCATTCCAAAAATCCACACAACCAGCCATGCATGCAACCTGGACCTCCATATACTCGCGAGTGGTGAGTTATCCTTCCTCTAAGCCGTCACATAGTTGGATACCTTGATGGGGGTACTTCACAACCTTATCCATCCCTTTTGATGGGGGTATATCTCACCCTTATCCATCCCAACCTTTTTGATGGGGGTACTTCTCGCCCTTATCCATCCCAATTCATATGAACACACACCAAAACCCATGAATGTCCATGACCAAAACCAAGTGTGTTCAAAACTAGTCAATAAAGCATCAACCTTTTATTGAAAACCATTACATTCAAGCAGAAAAAACCATATCCAATTTAAAAATCACTATTTTAAATTTACTTCAACAAACACTTTCCAAAACCACACAATTTTCATCACCTATTACTAAAAAGGGATTCAACCATTCTTTCATAACAGATAAAAAAACCATTTTGATCAAGGAAAACAAATTAAAACTAATCCTTCATGTTCTAAGAAAGAGGAATCGAGAGTGAAGCCACCTACCTCAACAATTTGGGTGAAACCAACCGATGGAGGACGAACGCCAATAACACCGGGTCAAACTCCAAAACCCCTCCTTAGATATCTTCTACTAACACAACCAAGACCAAATTATATTATATTTGGAATCCACACCATTAGATCTACCCATAATGGGAGTAGATCTATGAAAACAAAAGAAGAGGAGAAGTAGATCTAAGTAGATATGAGAAACTGATCAAGAATGATAACATACCTTAAGAATTTGGCATCGAATCTCCAAGGGAAGCCTTCCGATCACCTACGGAATTTTTGGGAGAAGTCTTCCAACCTTCAAGGGAGAGTAATCCTAAGTTAGGTCTGCTTAGGAGGTTTAAAAAAGGAAATTAAATGCAAAACTAGATAGATCCAAAATTTTAGGATCTAACTTTAATTAACCGCACGGTTAGTCCACACAGTTTGAAAACTGTGCGCTAACCGTGCCTTAGCTTCTGCCTCGGCCATTGTTCACACAGGGTTTGGCATCACGGTTAGACAAACCGTGCGCCTACCATGTGAAAGCCACTGCCTCCAAAAACCACTATGTATTGTTTGGACGCACGGTTAGAGAAACTGTGCGCCGACCGTGTGACTTCTATTTTCCCTCTAAACAACATTCCAAGTTCTCCCGACTCTCCAATTTGACACCCTTGACTTTAAAACCATGAAAATCATCAAGAAAGGGTTACATACCAGAAACCGAGGGTAATACAGGATCGAAAATAAACATTTAATCCTAACCAGAGGCTTCATGAAAAATTATATAAATGTGGAAGATTTCATGAATCCATGGGAAAAAGTGGCCCATCATTTTGAATATGTTATCAATGATGATCCTGTTATAAATGTAACAGAACATTCTTGGAAATTATATAGGTTGGAAAAATACAATAGATTTAAGTTTCCTTTTAACAAATCAGTCATCTTCTATAGTGTTTGGCACTATTTTTTTAACCTGATTTCTCAATTATTTTTCCACAATAGGGGTTGCTTAATAAAGATTTAACTTTTAGTCACTCATATTTAAATATGCCTGACTGGCCCAAGTCAAGGTTATTTCAATTTTCATGGAGTTTTAGCTTAGGTTTTTTGTACAACATAAACATAGTTCGCATCAAGGATTGTCTTCCAAATTATGAAATGGTGTATCGAAGTGGTAAAGTATTGTGGAAATCTATATCCATGGTTTTAGGATAGGTGAGCCCACTGAAATGATTATAGGGCCCTGGGTTATTGTAGTTGGAAAGATGCAACTACCTAAAACCCTTAAATTAACATTTCAAGATTAATTATGTGTTATTAGAAGTGGAATATTGATCATTTCCACAATAATATCCACAAGAAAGTATATTATAAATCCATTGGTGAGGGGTTTTAGGTTTTGAAAAATTAGTGGTAAATAAAATAATTAATAAGTTAACTTATTATATGGACAATGTATTAATTTTATGTTCTTAATTAATATTTAAATTGAATTCCACATGATTTCAACTATAACAAAAAAATCTATATTAATGGAGAATAACCATATAACCATCTCAAATTTGTAGCATTGTTATAGGCACATGCATGTTAATATATTCCATGAATTGAAATTATATGTACTCAGAACCCTTGTTCATGTAATAAAAAAATAAAGCAGAGACTCAATTTGGTAAGATGATAATGAATATTTCATTAGATATATTTTTTTGAATATCTAACTATGAATTTATCTACTGTTTATAGTAGTATGGGATTCTATCTAAACTCACTCCAAATTATACACCATAGTGGAATGGTGCTAGTGAATAGAGGGACTATATATTTTTTTTACATGTTAATGTCAATGAAGATTCATGTAGATATTCTATTATCCTATTATAGATATGAGTTACAAACTACAACATATATAAAAAATCGTATACAATCTAATGTAGCAAACAATATTCCCTTTGATTTTTGTAGTGGAAATAACCGCGTAATTTACACACTCATGCATGGGTATTTGAGTACATTATTATGTAAAACACAGAAATCAAACATGCACCTATAATATTGATGTGTATATTTATCATCATGTCATGGAAATAAGGGGATACTTTCATTATGGCCACATAGATATAAAGTTTATCATCGCAAGACATTCCATATTTCATGAGAGGGAAGACATACATAAGAAGAACAGTGGGAAAAAAATTGAATTCGATGATTTCAATACACTATATACACATGAATTGGTATAAGAACATATTCCGCCGGTGTAAGTGGAATATATTATTCTAGAAACCAAAGTACAAAATAAGAAAACTACAGCTATTATAGAACAATAAATATATTTTTTTTGTCACCATGGTTGGTGACCCATTATTGGTGGAACATAATGATGATCTCTCCCAAAAAGATGTAATAGATATTTGAGAAGCTATAAGAGGAAAATATTCCCTAAATTATATTATTGATTATATGCATTAAAATGAAGATTTTTTATGCTCAATCTACTAGTTGATGTAAATCTAATTGGATTCCAATTGGGATTTCAAGAAAAAATCGTTCATGATAGGTAATGATAATACCAATAATGCTTGAAACGTTGATAAAGTTTTTCATAAACAAGATGGAATTGACGATAACAAGTCATTTTTATGCTATCCTTAATTAAATCCATTATAACTCTACTTTATATAGAATCTTTCCATGAAGATGAGATTTTGTATATGGTCGTTATGATTATATTTGATAATGAGAACCTTCAATTAGATGTCTATATGACACAACCTGAAGTGTTTGTGACTCCAGTTAATGCCAAAAAGTTATGCAAGTAATATATATATCCATTTATGGATTGATGAAAGCATCCATGTCATTGATTACATGGCTAGATTAATATATTTAGAATGCTATATCATTAAGAATGAATAAAAAAAATATTTATAATCATTTTAGTGTAAATGAATTATTATCTATGTAGTATATTTTGATGTCATATTATGCATTGAAAACAACATATTATTTTATAGTATTATTAAATATTGGTTGGTAAATTCCTTCTTTAATAAGGACATAAGTGAATTTAAATATATTTTAGTTATTAAAATCATTCATAATAGACAAAAGGGCATATATAGTCTTTTAAGAATTATATTCATTGACCAGATACTAAATAAATTTACAATAAAACTATACAAGAGGTTATTGTTTATAGTGTCATATGGTATATATATTACAATGATAATGTATCCTAAAAGATGTCGTGAAATATATAGAATTTGATTGATCACATACACTTCTATTATATGATCAACCTTAGATTTTTTGTTTATGTACTAGGCTTTATGTTTCCTACATTTTTAGTATGGCGGATTGATATCAATTTGGTCTAGATAAATATCATTTGAATATTGTATGGTAATCCCTACATATTTGAGGCATAATAAATATATGTTCATATTATGTGTATAAGAAGTGAATATTGTTATCATCGATCATTCTGATGTTATATTTATGCTATATCATAATGATTTGAAGGCATAGTAAAAATATGTATTCTGTATCATTGAAGGGGTTGTGAGCTAGAATATTTTAGGGAGGCAGGTTGTATTCAATTATACAATAAATGAAATGAATATAGCTGCATCTTATTCATCTAAAGAAAAAAAATTCATATTTAACATTTTCTACGATTCTGATGTGGTGGCTAGTGTTAATACCCCCATACTATATATTATAATAATAGTACACTAGTGGATCTCGTAAAAATAGCCAAGGTCACACCAATAGACAAATAAAATATTCTATAAGTACATCCTTTTAGGGTATTGTAATTATAAGGGTGAAGTTGAGGTGATTAGATATCCTCAAATGAGAACATATGGTACCACATGAATAAATACATATCTCAATAGTAGCATGAATATGAAGTAAGATCCAATTGAGTGAAGGTTCTTCTCATATGGTTCTACTGAAAGTGGGAGTTTACTGTGTTTTTTTTTTATTTTGAAGAAACTTTTATATACTTTATTATTACCTTTATTTTTCTATTTTGAATATCAATAATGTTCTTATCACATCATGATTTTTTATCAATTTGATATAATATACAATAATATTCGAAGAGTAAATTTCAAAATCAAAGGCTATAGAAGATCCCAACAATAGTGAGAGTCTATATGTGGGATGAAAATATTCTATAAAATAATTTAAATAGCAAGATGATATCATGTTATTAGAAATTATTGATATAGGATATCAAGGGTGGATATTTTTAGGGACTTTATGAAACTTTCTTATGGTGTATTCCCTTGGTAATTCTAATAGTTTGAGATTATGAGATCTTGACCTTCCAATTGTAAGTCAACATTAATATATTCCATTTAATATTATTATCTATAGGTTTGTGTATTGGTCCTTAAACAACATGTTATTATTTATATACATCATGAGTATTTTTATTTGATGTACTAATGAAAACAATGATGTTATATGTTTAAGATGATGTCAGATATGTTTGTTTCATCCCAAGTTTCATTACATTAATGAATAATGTGAGAAAATAATTGTCCTTTTTTAGTATAATTTTATATCCAATACCTTTTAATGGGAATTGAACATCATAATTAATTCCATTGAAATATATTTTGTATTTAGGTATGTTTTCATGAATTCAAATAAATACTCATTGGTCACATAGGTTCATGACACCACCATTCATCCTTATTCAGTAAAGTTATCATGATATTGAGATTATATCACAAAATGATAATATTTATGCAGTTTTATGTCATTAAAATAAAAACTTATTTCTCTATGGGTTCTTTAGAATATTTCTAGATACTGAACTTGGACATTATGAGGTTTATCCTTATGCTACAAAGAAACATTTCCGAGAGGTTCGAACAATAAGTATATTTGGAATCTTAGTTAAATTATATTTGGAATTTAGCATGCTAGAATAAATAATATCATTTTTCTGTGGTTTTATACTTATCTGGTGTTGATTTAATTTCAATATTTCATCATTAGTTTTTCAGATGATTAAATATATTAGTCATATAATAATAAATATTTATTAACAAGATTTACTTAATATATTATTTATGTTATTTAATAGTGAGTAATGTAGTTATATTTAATTATTATATAAAGAGTCAGTATTCAAGGTCTAGTAAATACTTATAAGGATAAAATAACCAATATTAATGGCCTGGTTGGAAATGATATATTAAATAACATTTTGATAAATATAAAATTAATTATTCAAAAAATAGTATTTATAATCCACAGATATTGAAAATATAAAGATATTGTTATATAGATATTGTTACTATACATGGAATTCTAAATGGAATAAAAAAATGAAATAATTGATTATGTCAAAAAACCAACCACAACCAAAATCTATAAACACCGGGCAATAACAATTTCCATGTTTAACTATTTGTTCTGCACAAAAAATCCAAGATTTGATTCTCTAGCTCCCTTATTTGGAATCCTCTCAATAATTATCTCAAGTACTAAAGAACCAATCATCCTCCACTCTTTCAAGACATTGAGATAATGAAAATAATAATTCCACCACAAATAGATTCTTGTTGTGATCAATGAGTTATAGTTAATGTGATTGAGATTTATCATACTAAAGTCTGGGGATTTTAAGGATATGCTCTGATATTTTGTACCATGTTCAGATAAAGGATAGAAGTATTCTACCAAGGGATCCTTTGACATAGTTGTGGTATGATGAGAGTTGTAAACTACATCATCAAATAATATTCAATTATAGGACAAGGTAATTCTAATTCAATATATAAATTAATTATAAATTATATGTGATGATCCTTCCTTAATGGTTCCAGAGTTCATAACTCATGTAATATTCAATATTTTTACATTGGTCATGACATTATTCATCATGTAAATCTCAAATTATTCATCTATTACCAGAAAATATGAGTTATCTTTTCCCAATTGTTGCTTTTGTTACCCTGGTAACCTTCAATTGTATAGGGGGATTCTACTGAAGTCTGGAGTTAATATCAATGATACAATACCTCTTTTACCATAAAAAGTGTAAAAGTAGAACAATAAAACTAATAGATAAAGTAAATAATGTAGAATATAGTGATCCAGAACATGAAGTATTAGATCATGAATCTTTATTGTTTTTTTTGGTGTACAGAACAACATTAAAAACACCCATTAGTACTTACTAATCTATGAAAAATAATGCCACTTTTAAATGTATAATTATCATAAATGAAATTTAGCAACTTAAACCATAGACATGGACCTAGACCATGATATATAGAAAAAGTATTATAGAAAGATTAATTATACAAAATCAATATAGATTATTATAAGAATGAGAGGATCTATAAAGATATTACCAATAAGTATCATGAATTAAGAATCAACCAAAAAATAATTAATGTTATTAGAAAGTGTACTCTTATTCAACTCATTTTTGATATTTTTTCAAAGGAAGAAAAATTCATGGTGATAACAACCATTTATTGTGATCAAAACATACTTTCATGATGGAATTGAAATTTAAAGGGAGCATAGACCTCTATTCATGGTTAATAGAAAATTAATGAATCAATTCATATCAAGAACATATTAGAATAGTGTATCATATCCTAAAAGCATTATTAATGAAAATAGATATTTCAAACTATGGACATCAAATAGATCATTATATATTATTCAAACGGGTTGTGTTCTAAAAAATCAGAAAAATTATATTTTAAATAAATTTATTGGATTTTTTCTTGTATGACTAATACATATCAGTTAATGTTTCCAACAGTGAATCTAAAAAAACCCTCTAAATCCTAACTTCATTGGGAGGATAAAATCAATGTATATGTTGTGGGAAATAACTTCAATGAATAAAGAAGTTATGTAATGATGAAAAATTTAAAAAAAAGTATCTTTTAAATATTTCTATTATTTTTGAAGTAATGTAGTTAGAGAAAAAACATTAATTACTTTGTATATTTTGGACAGGTATATTCTGTATGATTTAAAAGATAGTTAAATATCATAAATTTTGTTAATATATCAATTTTAAATTGGAAATTATCACTACTATAAACATAGGGATATGATAATGTTTAATAGAATCAATTAGATGACATGATGGCCTCATCCTGTAGGATTGTACCATATAAAGGACATTCATCGGAGATTCTAAGGGACATTGAGTCACATGGATTTTCCATTTACTAGTCCAAATATATGATTAAAGATCATAATCATGAATCAATCTACTTGGGGTGGAATTCAAATCTTTTCAAGATCATATAGCAAACCATGTTCATCGAACTACCCCCAAGAAAGTGTCACCAATGAACATCTTATTATTAGAGAATATGATGTTGTAGTAAGGGGTTATGTGTCTAGACCCTAACATTTTAAATTTTTATATTTTTATATTCTATAAAATAATGATTATGTTTATCTTTTTATTATTATTTCACTGAAATTATTAAATAATATGTATTTTAAAAAAAATTGTTGATACGACAAGCACAAATTGTATTTAGGGGAAATATATTGTTTCAATCCAGACACACATTTTGATGATTTCATTAATTTTTTAAATAAAATTAATTTTAATAACATAGTTTTATTAAATAATATTTATCCAAATAAAAAAATAATATAATTTTATAAATTCTAATGTTAGTTTTATAAGTGTTATAATCTTTTTTCATCATAGGATATCATATATTTTAATAAAGTGGTATTTATGACTTAATTGTTTAAAATATAAAATTTTAAGAATTATTTTTATAAAATAAATATTATTTTTGACACAATATGAAAAAAATCATAAAAAATTTAGTTCTTCATTATAATCAGGGACAACAAAATTTTAAGGTAAAACTTAAATAAAGTATAAAAAATTAGTTAGTATTATGACAACATAAGACTTAAAAAGTGATGTATAAAAACTATAAAGTCTATCCAAGAAAAAAAAAATTTCCACTATAAAATACTATGCTTTTATTTTTTTTTATAAATTTTTATCAACCCTTCATAAATCCTCCAAAACATATATTATATTTTTATTTTTTAAAATAAATTCTTTATAAACATGTCATAATAACACATCACTAATAGTATTATTTTAATGAGTTCAGTTATTACCATTTTTATAAATTGCAGCCCACTCTATTTTGGAAGAAACAATTGGAATAATGAGATGTTTTCTAGGTTTGATTGTTTTATCATGTAGATTCTAAAACCGGTGTTTTAAAATTTATAAATAATTCCCCACACATTTTCTATAAATCCCAACCAACCTCCCATTACTCTATACTAAAAATCCCTTGACAATGATGTTATATATCCCTTTCCTCTATTTCCCCCAAAGTGTTCATATTCTCTTAAAAATATCCTCCCAATCATTTAGAATCACCATGTCAAGGTAAGATATCTTCTCCTTCTCCTCTTTATTAAAGAACATTCCTCATATTATATCAGTGGATTCTCAATTGTTCACATTGGGATATGTTTTCTACACACCCCTTATACATTCATTATTATTTCCAATTGATGTGAGATCTATTTCACAATCATTATGTCCTTTGGTGAATCATTATGAACCATTATTATGCTATGAAAATTATCTTACATTTTTTCATTAAAATAAATTTGTATCGAATACCAATCTCCATTTCCACTCAAGGTATTGACCAAGATATACATATCCTTAATATAATGGCGAATTATATATATATAACTCACACACAAAAATAATGGGAATGAATGATACATAATACATAAATATGTTATATGATTTATTTTCCACACTTATGCATGTATATGATAAGAATATGATGTATGGGCCCAGAATTATATATCCTTCCAATGCATTATGTAATTATTTTATCTTGGGAGATAAAATATTTGAAATAGTAAATGGATATCCTAATAAGTAAATTTAATTATGTCATGGAATATATCTGTTACTTATGCTTCTAATATAATACATTTTTTTACATTCCCTGGATACAATTATTGTATAAGTTTACATCATTCTTCAATGAAAAAGTTTATGATTTTCACCCAAATTATATTACCTTTATATGATTTTTTGACACATTAATATTTCATTCATAATGACTTGAATTTATTATTCCCTTAATGGGATTCATAGCTCACCCATTTCATATGTATGTACCCAAGATACCTTGTGATGTTTAAGAATAATCATCTAAATTTTAGGAAATATTATATAGTTCTAGATTATATGATTATATTTATAATTTAATTTATTATGATGTGTAACTAATTATCCAAATTCACTAGACCTCAATATCAGACAGTTTTCTATTAATTTCATTTTTTTATAATAAATCCTAAAATAATGTTTAATAACTAATCGGTGTCATAAGTTAAAATGTAATTTTTTAAATTTAGAGAAAATCATGATGTGTTGGAAGAAGAAAAATTCATGGTGAAGACTGGATCTAACCCTGTGGATGATAAATTAAAAAATAACTCTTCTGATAGTCATTTTATTGACCATTTTTTCTTAAAAAATCCCAAAAATAAGAATTGGGTCTGTCATGATTTTTAATATGTCCTCATTTTTAATGGAATACATGAGATGCTTGCTGACCACGATGGGAATTTTCCCCATAAACATTTCCAATTTTATATAAACCTTACCATACCTAGGACCATAATCTAACCACAACCCCTATTTTAAAATACCATTTACAATATAAAACCTTTTAAAAATACCCTCCATGTTTAATCAAGGTTGTGATTCTATAAAATCGTGGTATACAGTAAATTCTCCCAACCACGATGATCACAACTTCATGATTTCTCAACACATCACATTTCTCTAAGGTTGAAAACAAACTACAATTTGAATCTATATTTTTTGGTCATTTTATAAGATAACTCACCAATATCAAGCCTAGAATCATTATCACTTACCCAAAACTAATTTTCAAACTCGATTACTATTCTCTTCTTAGCATTAACAAATTGTAAACTATAAATTGAATGTTTCTAAGAACTCCATAATTATTAGGTATTTAAAAAATTTCTCCCCAAAATAATAATCCCAACCATGAAAAGTTTCATATATTCAATTCATTTATTATATATTTTTTTTAATAATTATGTGTTCATAATAAGCATTTCATGATTCCTATAACCCAAAAAATAAAATTTCATTCTTATAAATATGAAAACCCATAAATAAACACATCATGGTTCATAAATATATATGACCATGATATGGTGACACACACAAAACATCATGGAGTAACATGTATTATAAATAATGCATAACATGAAGAAATACCATGAACATTTTCATACCAACCCTCAATAAATGATTCCCCTACCATGATCTAAGACACCCAAATATATCCATCCAATTCTGAGTCAACCTTCCAATAGACTCCAACTACCACCATTAAATAAATTATCAAAATCAAAAAACCACCACCCTTGAACATGTACTATTCCACATTGATTACATTACTTTTCATTTTTCCATCTCTTAACCTACTTTATTTGACATATCAATCAAACAATCAACCCTGGGTTTTTTCGTTAGATACATAAAAAATTAATTGTTTTATGTGGATGTATGAGAAAGAAAATGTAACAACCCAATTTCCACCGACAAAAAAAATATTTATTCTAACTATCTAACCAATAGAACCCCCTAAAAGTAGATAACAAATTGTTCATAAATATTTATCAATCCTGAGACCAACTTCATCTTTTTTATTTCCCCAATAACCAATCCCCCATCCTGTGTGTTATACTTTCACATCTCTATGTAGAGATTAGACATATATGAAAGATTAAAATACATTAAAATTTAATAATTATTTTAAATTTACTTGGAATACTATGAAAAAGGAGTTATATCATTTGGTAGTAAGAAAATGGTGGTGGGTTATCTTTTGAAAAATATATTCCTGGCTAATATTAGATTGTAATATGATTTGAGGGAACATTTGAGGATGATGCACTTAGAATCTATATTGGTGTTTCAAGTGGAGACTCATAAAGTGATCATGAAGGAGTTATTTATCACTCTTTTCTTTGATCAGCAACTTGTGTTTTATGGGTCATTATGTTATAAATTCTTATAAATTACCACATTGTCTACATTGAAGAATGTGATATATTCAAATAAAATTAGTTTGTTTTGGAAATATTTAGAGTTGATACTAGACCCCCCATGTGATGATTATTATCCCTATTTGATGGCATTATTAATGGATCCATAATCAACCAATGATTTAAATATGTTCAAAATCACACAATTGAATGATAAATCCATGTAATCTATCCATCATGTTGTCACAATCTCATTGATACGCAAATGTGATAACCAACGTATGTTGATTTTGTTTACATATTAAAAATTTAAATTAAATTGTAGAATAAAATCATCTTAATTTTTAAGTGCTTTTGATATACACATTTAGACGATGAATATTAAAATGAATGGTAGTATAATGGGTGGAAACTTCCTAATAATGTTGGATATGTCTCTAAATAATTGCATGTCCTCCCAACTACACAATTACTTCAGAATGAGCGGTTTTATAGACATTACTACTTATCTAAAAATTAGTATGTTTTTCAATGTTGCAGATAAATATCTCTTGAGAGGAGAAAAATTATCACGTTAGTAGAAAGAAGAGAAGTCTTGGGTAACCACATTTGAGACACATGGGCTTTTATTTAATCATCTCGCTACCCAATGAATACTGATTTCTTTTATGGAATCCATTAAAATAAAATTTAAAAAATATATAACAAAAGTTTATTATATCATATATATATTTTTACATAGACGAAACTATATGATAACTAATGGAGAAAGCTAGGGTGGAACAACCCATGATGCTCATACCCTCTTAATAACTAGACCATGAGTAAAAGTAAACGAATCCCATCATATGTAAAATATCATTGGAAGATTTATTCAAATGAGTTACGACATATTTAGATCCTATTGATTCCCCAGCATCCCATTCACCAACCATTGAGGTGTCTATATCCTGTCATCCTAATACCACAATAACATCTCATGATTCCTTATCATATGTGGAGAGTAATATTCATTCCATTACTAAATAAGTTGATTAAAAAGAAAAATTATTCATCCATGGATGATTATAAAATGAATACCATGTTTCCATCAACTAAACCATCAGACTAGTAGATGAATAAACTACCCCATTTATCTTGTAGAAAGGGATTAAAAAAGAAGTTGCTATATCAAATAAGAATTTTTATGTGAAATTAAATATAATAATGGGGGAGGATGGAAATATATAAAAAAAGAAAATAATATGTGGAATAATAAGATTAGTCTAAATAAGAGTGATTTTTTTATCAATCCTAAGAAGAATATGAATACTTTTGTCATATTTAGGATTATAGTTTTATAGAATACAGTAGATGATATTACTCTCATGATTTTCAAATTATTGTTACAATATCCTCAATCACATAAACGATTCATTCATTTAATAGAGACCCGAAAATAACAAATTCAACATTGTTTAGATCAATTCCAATAGCTACACCAACCATAGATTCTATCTCAAATACATTACACAGAACTTAATAGGTAATTAATCGTATCATAAAACCTCCTCTATTATGGGTATTCCTAGATCCAAACATTACATACTCATTGTTTACTATTACTGATCAACCACCTTTTATTTAGAATACTCATCCCCAAGATGAACTTTATGAAAATTTATATAACTATTTGTTTATATTTGTTAAATCATGTCAAATAATGACCCACATATATCACTTGGGGAACATGATGGTGTGGTAGAGAAGGAGGAGGATGACTCTTTGGATTACCTTAAGGATAATTAGGATAATTATTCTTATTTCATTTTTATTTTTAGATTATATAGTGTTATATTTTCCCTAACATTTTACATCATCATAATACCTTTCTTTAGACAAAATTAATTACCCTAATGATTTTATATTTAGATATTAATGGTATTTATTTTGGTTCCCTGATGATTTACCTTTCTGAATTACTTTTCTACACTAAATTTTGAATAATAATATATTTTTAGAGGAGGAATTCTTATTTTTAGAAAAAAGAGCTCCAATTTCAACCATGGTTCATAGAATATATGGAAAAACAAATTAATAGATGTATTTAAAATTTTATCACTTAGGTTTTCAACATTAAATTTTAAAATTCTTGTATAAATATATCACATTTTAAAAACTCTATGTGGAATATTTTTATATCTATATATAAGGGATGGTTCACTGAAAAGAAGACTTTATTTTTTTTAAGAAATAATTTATCAATGAGATAATTTTTCATATGGATATTATATTGACCTATGTAAATTAAAAACATCATGAAAATAATATATAACGATATATGTGAATATATATTCAAATATAATAATTTTACATTTTTTGTTAAATTAATAAATAATTTATGAATTTTTATTTCCAATTAATTTTTTTTAAGGTTGTCTTTAGTTGGGAAATTGATTTTTATTCATTTTATGTTTTTTATAATATTAATAATTTTATTCTTTATATGAATTCTAAAATACTTTTCTATTCTGTAAAATTTTTAATTTCTGGAGTGATTCGTAGGATATTAATCACTTCATAACATTTCAATTATTTATTTTCCCAGAATGGGAATTTTAACCAAATTGAAATAATTGTTTCCATTTTATTAATAATGATCATTTAGCATTTAATAGATGACATTAATTTATCCTTTATTGAGTTAATTAAGAATCATGTACATACATAATTGAATAGATATAATACAATTATTTCCCCCTTCCTAAACTACTCATGTTGTTTCTTCATGATTACAGTGAAATATGTGTGAGGAAAAAATTTAATTATTTTATTTGGATAAAAACCCATGATAATTAGTGAATGTGGTATTTATATCAATTTGTGTGTGGCTTTTTCTATACGTTATATTACAGTATTATTTTATTATATACTCTTAATAGAAATAATAATGAGAAAAATATAGTGAAAAGAGGGAAAATATTTAATTCCATTAATTGCATGATTTGGATCATATGTAATGAAAATAAGAGGAAAATATGTTTTTATTTGTGACTATATAAATAATTATTCAATTAATTTTAATTTTATGTCATGCATGGTGTTTAAAAGTTAAGCATCCCTTGGACTTTTTTCGTTGATTTTTGTATCAATTATATACCAACCTTCAACCTCATAAAACCCTTTTCAAAAGTACTATTGATCAATGCTGATTCCTTTATAAAGTATATACCGTGATATCTTACATTATTATTTATTGATTTGAATGAAAAGTGTTTGATTATAACTCAATTAAATGAACCTGGGTAATGAGTGAAAGATGTTTCTAAAAAACTATTGTCAGAAAGTGATAACAAATTTCTAAGAAAATATTATACATAATGTTTTAAGGACATAAAAATAATAAAATTAATTTATAATTAGGAACAATTGAGTATTATATGAGGATGAGTATTATGAATGAGATAATTTTAAATTTTAAATTTATTTCCCTTGCATTTTTTTTATATGTATAACATATTGATGATATTTTCCCCTTGAATATTATTTGAGATATTTTTAATTAAGGATATGAAATGGGTTATATATAGAGATATTTGATTATTTATTTAAATATTTATTTAATAATTGTAAATTTTTGAGAAAATAAAATTCATTATTCAAAAATTATGTTGTTTGAAATGATTTGTTGGTGGATTGATGAATTTGAATAATTTCTAACAATTTAAAATAATGTGAAGGAAAATTGAAGAAATCCTGACATGCAGTATTGAGAATATGTCATGTTTGTTTTTGTTGGTATAAAAAAATCTAGGTTCCCAGGAGAAATTATATCATGTATATCTGATACTATGGTTGACAAGGATTTTTTGAATGAATAAGGGTAACCACGTAGACCAATATGAAGTTGTACTGATTATGGTTCTTTTAATTTCTCTAATTTTAAAGAAAAATTTCCAAACACATGGATGGTTTGATCATTATTAATAATAATACATATTACATAGTAAACCACCCCATGGTTAGATCACGGAATGCATTTTCAATGGATTATAATTTCAAGATAGTGGATGAAAATAACTATCTATTGGTCCCTTTTCCATTTGAAAGGTTTTTCAATTTAAAATAAAATGTAGAATCTAGAATATAACACACTTTGGTCAAAGATTGTGGTAAAAAATATGGAGATTGTTTTTTCATTTTTTGAAGTTATTATAGACAAACATGCATTATTTTATCATTATATAGGGAACCCCTTATGTGGAAAATTCCTACCATAATTTGGTCTATAATTTCATTAAAATATTTTTTAGATGGTTTATAGGGAGTAAATATCATTTATTTATATTTTTTCATTATATTTAGTGTATTTCCCATTCTGTATATCTTTTAATTTCATTCAAGTTCATAACTTATAAATTAATTAATTGTTTTTATCTCTCAGTTCATCATTTTTCAATTAAATACTATATTTTCATTCTATTTTTCTATCCACTAAAGATGAAAAACCCATTTATGAATTTATTTTTTATCATAAGTGGAAACTCATTTAATAGGTAAGTTATTAATAGTATAATATTTGTTACGACCTGACCTCAAAATCCTAGAGCAAGTGCATTCCAATATAATATTGGAATATTTATAAGGAATCAAATCCTGAATTATATAAAATTTGAACTATTTTAGAAAACCAAATTATATAAATGATACACATATTACATTAAGAAATATAAAATAAAACATGATACAAAATAAAATTAAATAAACTTCACCCGTCAAATACTATTCAAATGGTTCTTCCTCATAACATTAGGAATGTAAAAAAAATAAGGGTGAGATCAAATGCTCATTAAGGGTTAGAAAAGTGGAAGTAATATTGAATTAATGAGATTAAATAGAAATGTAAATTTACATAAATGATAAGAAATTTTATTGAACTAACTAGATAAATAATACTTAATATAGAAAGGTAAGAAACTAAAACATAGACATTTTAATTAATAAAATAAGCATGAAATACACCCTTATTTTTTATCATATGTAAATATAATGGATAATAAAATTAATAATTAAAATATGTACAAAGTATGTTCTTAATTATTGTACATCACATCTGAGGCAAATGAAAATCAATACCATCAAGATCATTAAAAATAGTTTAAAACTAAAGGTATAAATCTCTTTAATTTTTCTAAAATATTCTCCTCAATAGAAAATGTCAATGCATTATAGAACAATCTCATGTCTAGGACTCACCTGTAATTTATAGTTAAAATAAATAATCATGTAGAATAAATGAAATAAATAACATGACTTATTAAATATCTTTATGTAATGAATAATTCATATTAGTCAATATATCCCCAGATAATCCAATAAATCTAAAATTATTCACCATATATAAAAATGGTATTTAATTTTAGATATAATAATATAAATAACATAATAATGATGATAATTAATGTAATATATAGTGAAAAATAATTTCTACAATTAGATTATTTCTAGAGAATTTTAACAATCACACAAAAGTTGAGAATGTAAGGATGGCTTTCACTACTCAGTAATTTCCATCATAAACCCCCATAGGTGATGTAATTATATATGAAAGATAAAATAATATGGTGATAAAATAATTCCTGATATAATATATCAATATGGGTATTATATACACCACAAAAAGTGGAAAGTTGTGAATATGGTGTATGCATCATGGATATAAAAGTGGGACAAGAATCCCTTGCCTCGAGTCCAACTTGTCACTATTTCTTGGTATTCCAGAATAATAATGTTGTGTTAATTATTTACTTATTTCATTACCTTTTTCTGGATAATAATTACTTGATTCCCACTTATTAAAATGTTGTAAATTACTATATTAACTATTATGTTTACATTAGATGTTTTGATAATATTTTGTTTATTTATCTAATATGAATTTGGTAAGTCTACTATGGTGAACGAGTCATTATATAAAAATATCCATAATAATAATCATTATATAATTATAATATTTATAAATAAATTGTAATTTTAAAACCAAACATGAAATATTTTTATGAAAAATATACCAAATTTAAAATCAACAAAATGGTAGGCTATACGTGTGTATGAGTAACATTCAAAATTTTCATTGATCATAACAGAAAGAAGATAAGAAATATTATGTATTTGTAGAATGATACATATATATTAAATATCTTTTTATTTAATCATATATACTTATATATATATATATATTTTTTTCTTGCAAAAGGATTCAAATCATGTCGAGTAGGAAATAGTCAATTCATCAAGGAAAGAAATTATAATTTTTTTAGTTTGTGAAATGGGTAATAAAAAATGATAAATTATATTTAATTGAATGTTTTATGTTATTAATATCATTTTTATTTCATTTATGATATATATTTTTAATTTAAACCATCTCTTATTCATTTTATGTATATTTGGAACAATCCACATCGCTTTGAGGTGGCGGTAGTTCACACATCCAGAAATGATGTTATCATATTTACACAAAATAAAAATAATTAGGGTATGTGTTTTTTAAATTTTACATATACATAAATAAATTAAAAATTTTATATATCTCATATATAAATATTATTTATATCATTATTTACAACCATGATAGTTGGTAAAGTGTAAAGAAATGACAACTCTTTGTGAGGTGGTAGTACATCATACATAAAAAATGTATGTTTGTTACCCATTAGATGGATGTTAGTGTAACTGTATGTAGAAACCATAATATAACCGAATAAAAGTATATTTTGTATAATATTTAATTTATAATTATGTAATAATAATATTTATTGTGGTGGATAATGAAAATAAAAATAAAAGATCTTGAGAAAGGATATTTCCACATACTTATGAAACTCCTTTTGTTTTTTTCACCAAAGGGATCCTTTAGATAGAACCAAAGATTAGGATTGTAGGTTGAGGGGATGGATTTTTGGAGAATATTTTAGTAGATTTTTGGATATACAAATATCATTAGTGTGGTGAATAAATTTGAGGTGTTAGTGCCTTTTTAATGTGACGAAGAGTGACGTTATTTTATTTTTTGAAAAATGGATATATGACCACGTTTTTACCATGTAAATTTGATACAGTGATGAAATAAATTAGATACAAAATATTATAGAATATATTTATGGACATAGCATGGTTTTTTGACAATGTTTAGTTCATTTTGGGTCTTATGTTTAACTTTTAGTCCATTGTTAAGCTAAACTTTTTGTTGATCATTATAATTAATTTTAATAACTGTCACAAATATTTTTGATAAAAACATAATTTAAAATTGTTTTATATTTTAAATTATTATGATTCCAAATATTTAATACATTTTTAAAAATTATAATCAAATAATTTGAATAAATTTATATAAAAAAAATCACACATATGGGTTAAAAATGCATGTTTTTAATGTAGAAATATTCAACAGTGTGATTAGTTTTTATATCCAATTTCAATTTTATATGGTAAAAATGACTTAAATTGGATAAATATATGTAAAATTACTATAATTAATATTTACTCCCATAAAAATTGTAATTTATCCTTGAATATAAATTATAAAAACAATGATGTTCTATATTAAAATTCATTATTTTACACTATTTCTCAAAAAACGAAACATCCCAAAAAAATACAAAACAATTCACCCAAACCTAATTTGTGAATTTTTATTTCGAATGTAAAGTTAATTTTATCACAATTAAATCAAAAAATGTTCAAAATTCAAATTTAATTTAGGTGAGTAATTAAAAGGCAATAAAAATGCCTTTAAAAAATATATGTCTTTTATGCACAATATTTGGTTGTTCTTATCTTATTATTATCACATATATTGGATGAGTGTCAAAAATATATGATTGAATATAATATTTTTATATTTATATTTATATTTATATTTCTTATCACTTACTAATTGTAATTAAAATAATTTATTAGGATAAAATGGCTTCCTGAGCATAAAAACTGGTTTCTTATAAAAAAATTCCCTTGATATTAATTTAGGTTTTATATTCATTTTTAATTATGTTGTAACTAGTGAATTCAACCTCATATTTTCATATGTTATTTTTTATTATCCATGTAAATCAATTTAATATCTAGTTTCTAAATTATTATATTATATAAAAATATTTTATATAATATATTATTGATCGCTAAAACCCTGTCATTCTTGTTTTGCAAGTCATCGAACAAAGTCAGTATTACGTGTAACTAAAAATAAAATTGATGTACCATATAGAGTAATATAAACATTATTTTTTGTGTAACATATACCAAACTCGGTGTTTCATATAAAAAAATCAAGGAAAAAAATTAAATCTATTCTAAAAGTATAATATTGTAAATTCATCGAGTGTTACATTCTCCCCACCTAAAAAAATTGCATCCAAACAATTCAAAATTAATCTCAGTAATCAAGGGATTGATATTTTAAAATAAATTCATGTTGAAAACCCCATATCATGAATATGGTTAATAACCCATCTTCTTAATAACATATAAAGGGATGTAATATGGTCACATAACTAGATTCTCTGGTTGGAGAACATAGCTGGGAAATAGAAACATGTATACATGTGAAAAATATTACAATCAAGTTCTGAAGGATAATGAATAAGTACATGTTCAACTGAAAGTTTATGAATATAAATCCTTAAACCTCATTAAGGAAAAAGGTCGTTGATATGATTATAAAAATGATTATAATAGGATAATATATTTTTTCAAGAATAATTTTTCTTATAGTTGAGGAATTATTTCACTCTATAAAAACATATGTAATTATATATTCCTATTTCAAAAAAATATCATTTTCATTAGTTGTTCCTTTAAATATTTACACTTCATTACATAGTACAAGATGCATCGTATGGCGATGTAATAAATTAACCTCAAAAACCTCATCCAATGATAAACTTAAACTGATTCATTTATGGATAACTTTTCAAAAATATTATGATCCAACACTTTAAAAGTATGTTAACCAAATTTACAAAATAAACATATCAAATAATAGGAAGTGGATTTTAATTTTCATATTCCAAACATGTGAATATGGTAATAACATTATTTACCATAAGAAATTATTGAAAATATGCATTCTTCTTATTCATTAAATAGAAAATATATTATTGGATATATTTCATAAATCAAAAAATGCTAAAAACCAATCTATGATAGAATAAACCACTTTGTCAACAAATAAATAATCAGTTCCAAGGTAGTTAGTTGTTATCTGATTTATATTATCCAAAACCATCCTTTAGTTGAATAAAACAATGACATAATACTAGGAAAATATTTATAATTATCCTTCTATAAAACATGCATTCCAAAAAGATTAACTAGGTGTCGATTCACATTTCGTAGTAAAATTTAACATGTGATCTAAAATCCTTATAGAAAAAGTATTACTGTAAAATCCATATTTTCAATCATAAATCATATGATGATTACATATTTAATATATTCATTGTACGACATATTTTATAGATCAAAATAAATAATCACATTAATTATTCCACTTTAGCGATGTTAATAATATTTGTTTGACCTTGATCCCTTATCTTCATTCAAGTACATTCTATTGATTGTTGGGGAATTTTTTTTCATTGTTTATAATATCATTGTATATGTAACACTCAATAAAAAATAATTTACTTCAATTAATTTCATTCTTTTTCCATATGAATCATTTCTAAACACTTATATCAATATCCAAATACTTTCAACTATTGAACATGGAGATTCTTCGGACATTATATCATTTATGATAATTATTCACTCCCTTATACCCATTATATATTATTTTCCATTCCTTTATCTTTTTATCTTGATTCTGTTTGAGTCCATAAGACATGTATAATTCTTTCTCTATCTTGATGGCACATGAAAATATTCCATCATATCATGAAATGGTTTAAAAATCCAGTGCCCTTCAATGACAGGGATTAAGTCCATAAAAGAAATGATATATCCAGAATTCCATGTTGTGTATAAAATCCATAAAATATTTTTATATCACGGTAATGGGATATAAATACTATGCAACTCATTATTTATTATTTTACCGTAATATATGGTGCTTTCTATTCAACTCAATTTTTTGTCATGATGGAAGTACTTAGAGAATAATGACAACTCAAAAGTTATTCATTCCAATAGATATATTTCATCGTCCTCCCCTATATTTTGGATCAATGACCACTATTAGTCAGTATATCCATTTATATAGTATGCTAAAAGTGTAACCTATTCAATTTCCCAGCATCCCAATGATAAAAATAACTTCTTCAAAGACTTAATACACTAATCCAATGCCTTTGGGTCTTTAATCCCACTAATTGAATGGGTCCTCTATCGAATAAAGTGATCAAACATCAGAGAATCTTGTTGGTGAATAGATTAATCCATCCAGGAAAGATTATGAGTCATAATCTGGTTAATCCTCACTGATATTTCCATACTATTCTCAGTATTAATAAGAGTTGTATTGGTTTTCATGGTAGGTAAATCTCAACATTTTCCATGAGTACTTATACCATTATTCCTTCTAGACTGCTTTTCTAAAGAATGATATATACTTGATTACATTATAAAATTTTGAAACATAACGTATAATCACAAAACTAGTGAAACAATAATAATAAATTGATAATGTTTTCCATAATTATTCTCATAATAATAAACAAGGTTTCTTTAGCGATATCTTTACATTCATATACTTCATAATTATTTGTTATGAAAATGTGAATTATCCTAACGGTATCCATAAATAGTGTAAAAAATGATAATAGAAAGGCTTATTTATTTGTATTAGGTTATGATCGATTCAGGTATGACACTTCATATTAGAGTTATAACCCCTAACAAAATTTTTGTCAGAACCATATCCACTTGTAGTATCCATAAAAAATGTTTTACAAGGAATACCCACATAATATCTACCTTACCAAAATTATTGGATGTCCTTATATACTTATTCTCATAGTTTATATTATGTTTATGTTCCCTAATCAATATCTTCTAAATCCAGTATCCCAAGTTACTGATAAACATCATCTAATATAAACTGTAATTCCCTCACACCAGAATCCTAGATCCGATGCATTATAATATTACATTTCAATGATTACAAGGTATCAAATCCCTTAGCATCGAATAGGTTAGAAGTTATGGAAACCCCTATTATATACCTGATATTAGATTAGATTAGGAAATATAAAAAAATGTGATACAAACTATATTGAAAAAAACTACATCCTTGAAAGCTTATTCAAATATTTCTTCATCATTAATGGGGAAATTAATCAAAATAATGGTGATATGAAATTCCGTTTCAGGGTTTGTAAAGTGGAATAAATAATTAATTGATGATATTAAATCAACATGTCAATATAAATAACTGATAACACCTTCCATTCATATAAATAGGTAAGGTATAATGATTATTTCTATATAAGAAACTAAAACATATGCCATTTAATAAATAAATAGAGTATGAAATACAAATACCGATTTGATCATAAGAATCACTCATGAAAAATAACAATAATAACTCTAATATCTTTGGAGTAAGTTCTTAATTATTGGATTTCATCTCAGATGCACATGAAAACCTATATCATCAAAACCATTTAAAGGTGGTTCAAAACTATAGCTTGAAACTTGTTTAATTTGGCCAATTTATTCATCTCATGAGAACCTATTAATCCATCGAGGGTATTTATAATGTCTAAGACCCACCAAACATTACCAGTTCAAAATTTTTCCTCATATGTAACAATCAAAATAGATAATATGAATTAGAAAATATCCATATTGAATAAAGAATACAAATTTATCAATATTTTTCTATATAATCTAATATGCATCAATGTAAACACCGTATACAAAAATTGAATACAGATTAGTAAATAATGATATTCATCACAAATTAATTAGGATATTTAATGAAATATCCATTGAAAAATTATTATAATAATTTTAATTTTTCAACGGGATGTTATCAATCAAAAAATAAGCTAAGACTAAAAAGATGACTTTCTTCACTTTCCAATTTTCTATATAAATCCCGAGGGTGAGATAATTCAATGTGAACCATAAAGTAGAATGATTATTATAGAATTCCTGATAATATATATCAATATGGAAATTATATACATCACAAAAAATATGTATGTTGAGAAAATTATGTTTACCTCGTGGAATGAAAAGTGAGACAAGAATCCCATACCTTGAGTCTGAATTTTCACATGTGTATTTATAATGATTAATAATAAACATTTATGAATTATTTAATTTATTCAGAATCTTTTTTAGCTTTATAATTAAATTTATTTCTCTATTTATTAAGCTAAAAACAACTGGTTAAACAATTTTCTTTACGATGGTTGTTTTTACCAAATTCGTTTTCTATGTTAAGATATGATTTTGTATGTCAACAATGGTCAAAAGGACAATAAAAAAAATATTAATCAGGAAATAATTATATAATTTATATATATATATTTATTTTAAAACTAATCTTGAAATATAGTTATGAATATTCTACCCACATTACAATCCTCGAGAAGGTTGGTTGTACGTACGCCTATGTAATGTTCACATTTTTCATTTATCCTTGTAGAAAGAAGGTAAATGAAATTATATGATTACATAATGATAATATTATCAAAAATAATATTATATTTAATAATATAAATATATATATATATATATAATTATTATAATGTAAAAATAATCTCATTGCATCGAGGAGGTGGTAGTCCACAGGTCTACGAACCACATTATCACCTTTTTAGTGTATGAAATGGGTAATAATGAAAGTGATATATCATATTTCTAGAATGGTAATTATTTAATTAATATCATATACATATATAAGTTATTTATTTTATAAATTTATAATTAGAATCATATTTTATATGTTCTATGTATAGTGTGAATTAATCACCTCTTTTTCAGTAGGTAGAAGTCCACATATCTACAAACGATGTGTTCGTATTTAAAAAAAATTGAAGTAATTATGGTATTTGTTATATAAAAATTAAATAATCAGACATACATTATAAATATCATATAAAAAATATATAAATAGTTTTTCCATCATAATTCCCAACTATGAGAGGTGGTAATAGAAATATTAATGACATCATTTCAGAGGTGGTAGTTACCTATAAAAAAGAATGATGTGTTTTTTAACCATTAGCAAGATGTGTGTGTATGTGTAGGTCGAAACCTTAATATAAAAACATAATAGAATATTTAAGATTAAAACATATATTATATGTTTAATTAATAAAAATATTTTAGTTGGTGGGTAATGAAAATAATACAAAAGATCAAGATGAAGAGTGTTACCTCTTATCTGGTAACTACTTTTGGTTTGCAAAAAATAGATTTGTTGGTTGTATATAATCCCATGTTTTTGGAATAAAGTCTTAGTGTATTGATTTTGGGATCTTATTTTACCATATTTTGGGTGACCCAAAGGGCTCCATAGGTGTGAATACAGGGAGGGGTGAGTGCCTTTTTATAGTGTGGTGGAGTGACATTTTGTACATTTCTAAAAAAGAAATTATACCCATCTTTTTCCCATGTAAGGAAGATCCAATAATATAAAAAAGAAATAAAATGTAGTATAGGGTCTCGATATATACATGAAAAGGATTTTTGACATGATTCTAGGTGATTTTGGGCATTGTAATTATGGTTTATCCTTTGCTATTCTACATTTCTTCTTAATCATTGTAATTAATTTTTATTTCACTCATTAATATCATTGGTCATTATATAAGTTAGACTTATTATAAATTAGAAATTATTATTATTTTAAATATTCAATACATTTTTCAAATTCCATTAAAATTAGTGGTAAATATTACTTGAAAATTAACAACATAGATGGGACAACAGTGCGGGGTTTTAATGAAAAAATGATGAAAATTTTCTGGAGATTTTATATCCTATTTTATTTTGAAATTGATTAAAATTACATGAATTAGATTAATTTATGTACAATTTATCTAATTAATATTAAAAAACAATGAAAATTTTAATTTATCATTATAAATAAATTATATTAAATGATTTTTTTAAATTAAAAGTTAGTATTTTTACTATTTTCAAAAAAATAAACTACATAGAAAAATAACAGAAAATAACTCTAAAATAAATTTTAAATTTTTATATAAAACATTATGTTTATTTTTTAATATCTTATTAATAAAAGGATCAAAATTAAAATATAATGTACATGCACCAATAAATGGTGGTAAAATTGGCTTCATACAAATATAGGTTTTTTATAAATAATATTTGGTTTCTTATTATCTTATAATTTTAAAATCTATGGGATGAATGTCATAAATATTTTATTGACTATTATATATATTTATATACTACATTAATATCACTCAATAATTGTAAATTAATTAATTTATTAGGACCACATGACTTTTTGAGAAAAAAACCTTCCATGTATATTAAATTGGTTCTTATATATTTATTTATAATAAATTTTTAACAAATTAATTAAGCCATATATTTTCATAATTATTCAATCATATTCAGACCAATCAATTTAATATCTAGTTTGTATCTTATTATATTAAATAATTCTATTTTTAATAATATATTATTTCTCTATAAAATTCGGTCATGCATGTTACACAATCCATAAAGGAAAGCTAGTCTTGTATGTAATGAAATATAACCTCAGTGATAATTATAGAGATATATAAATTTTATTTTTATTATAAAATAACCTTCAATTTTTGTTTTATATAATGAAATCTAGGAAAAAAATTAATACATTCTATGTAATATACTATAATGGCTTGGGGTGTTAAAAATCGGTACATAAACTCTTCTATTGAATTCATTATTAATGTTATTATTTTAATTTATATTGATCTTGATATTTAATTATTACCTTCATCCGTAATAATTATATTAAAAAGAGAGTTGTTTTTTCGGATTTATAAGAAATTTAATAGACTGAATTGTTACAAAAAAAAGATTTATCATTTACTTTTTAAGGTTGAACATAATAGACTAATTTTTGTTAATTTATTTTATCAAAGAATTTAAATATATTTTAGTATAAATAGTTTATTTAAGAATAAATAATCTCTTCCTAACATTTTATTTAACTATAACATTTTATTATTGAAATAATAAGTAGAATTATCTTATGAAAATTCCTTCTTTGAATGTTAATTTTTTTCTTTTTATTATCATTAATCATATTACATCGTTTTTAATATCATTATTATGTGAATTTCAATTTTTCTAATGAATTAATTTATGGGTCAATAATTTTAAATACACGATTTTATGAACTATATGACACTATTCATTGGAGGAATCTCATTCTTACGAAATTCAACTATATGATACATGATTTATAAATTTGTAAATAAATTTTTGAAACTGTTAACACTTATTGGATATAATAACCTAGGTATGTAATGTGAAACAAAAACTCGTTATCTCATCATTATTTGGTTAGAGATTCAATTATCATATATATTGACAACCATCATTATGTCTTTAATTGGATTTATTTTAAGTTTTTTCACCCATTCACTATCAATGTGAGCGTAAATTATTCTTGTACCCAAGAGATTCCAAAATTCCAACTTTATAAGTTTTTCATTGGACATTCCTACCTAATTTTAGGTTACCTAATCAGTTTACTTACTTCTTTATGTTTTACATTATGTGTACAAACGTAATATATAATTCCATTTATATGTGTGATACTCTATGAGATCGCCTTCCATTTCTTTAGTAATAAGAATATTTTGTGTCCTTGTTAATTTAAACGTTTCCCACTAACAATCACAGGTAACTCATTTCCCTCTCCTAAGAATGAGTAAATAGTGTTATTTGTTACATTTTTTCTATTGAATTAGGGTTTTATCATAATTAAAGGAGTTAATTAGGTAATATAATTACTATTAAATGTGTTTAATATATTAGTTTCTTCTTCATGTCCAAAATTGTTATTTTTTATAAATTATTTTCATTCACTTACGTAATTAGAATTTTTATAATCTCAAATTTCTATTTTCAGTAATTATTGTGAATTACATAGCTATAGAGAGTAGAAATTAATCCATTAAAATCATGAAGATCATATTCATGTTCCAAAACATTCATCAGGTAAAATGTTAATTGTGCCTCTCCAAACTTGAATATAAACCCTTATTGTTTAATATTATTACGTCATTTAAAATTATAAAAAATTCTTGAATAATTGGTACCTTTTCGTTATCCTCCAACTCAAATATACTAAAATCAATTGGGTAGATATTTCTTCCAACCTTTAAAAATACTTCCTCTAAAATTCCAGTTGAATACTTGATCGATCAATCCAGCTGATAACGATTAAATCAAATGGTCTAAGGATTCATAAATAAAATTTTAATAAAATCTATTAGTGGTTATAACATGAATCCTTCCCCTAGATCACAATGTGATATTATAAAATAAAATTATATAATTTTATTATTGGATGGAGATCATTCCCTGATAAATGAAATTTCATTGTTACTTTATTTGAAATATATTGGAAAATTCCACACTATGATTGACTATAAAAGGATCCTTTCAAGGGGTATAAATAAAAAATTATTTATATAATTAAAATTAATTATAGATACCAACCTAGGTTTTCTCTAGATTGGAGTGCATGAAAATCATGTTTTGGACATGAAATTTAAGGAAAATGGGTTGTATTTTTTATAGGATTCTTTGAGACCAAAATTAATCTATAATAAAATAGATTAAAAACAGTGATACGATAAGGGTGATCATGTAAAAATTATTAATCTATGTTTAATTATATCATAGCTCCAATTTATCCACTCCTATTCTATTAAGATAATAAAAGTAAAATTATAAAATCTCTTCCTCTCCCTCCCCTAGTCAAATGGTTATGGAGAGAATAACCATTACTAAAATATTTTCATTTTCTACCTCATTATAATGTGTGAGAGAGTTGAAACAAATACCATTATTGATTTAGGAAAATATTGATTGAGCCATTCATTCCTAAACAATCATGAATGTCTATTTCCCCTCCCACACATATTGAAATTATGTGTGTATATCACAATTGAGACATAGTTTATTCCATTAAATATTAAGAAAAACCTAATGGATGGAGATGATGGTAATTAAACAAGGAAATGATAATTAAAAAATATAAAATAAAATTACATCATTCATGATAATAAAAAAATCCATTAGACTGACGAATCTAACTAAACAAAAGAAAAATTGGATATTATTCCATGAATTGAAAGAACTCAATAATTAAGAAAGGAAACTCTATCTTACCCATTCACTCATACGTTTTCCCCTCTATCCGAAGGCTAAACAAGTAGAAGAGGGAATAACAAGGCATTACAAATTTAAAAAGAAAATGAAGAACAAAAATTTTCTTCTTCAGAATCCAAACATCGAATGTTTTCACAATTTTCTCCATCCATATTGCTTAATATAACCAATGTCTCTTCTAAATAACTGATTTAAATAATATTTTCATTAAAAACTCAAAATGTTAAATATTCCCAATCACATATATAAAAATTAATTCTAGAATTAGTGCAGATATATATTTTTATCCAAAAATAATCCTTACCTTACTACAATTTAAGAAAATAATATACATTTTTAATTTATGAATTTAATCTTAAAAATTAATGTATACATTTATCACCAAGTTATATTTCACATCAAACTAGAATAAACTAAATATTTTTCAATATACAATAATATTATTTCTTATTTGAGTAGTGGTCTATTTTGAGGACCAAAAATATTTTCCATGCTTATTGATTTACTTATGTCTCGTGGATTTCTAATGAGCACTAGACCAAGTTCATAATGTTAAAGACAAAAAATAATTAAATTCTAAAAAAATCCTCATTTTTATTAATAATTGAAGGTTAGACTCCATAATTCAAAAAACACAAACTAATTATAATATACAATATTTAATGCATTTTTACATTTAATCACAAAAATCACTAATAACCCAAATAACATGAAATTTATAAAAAATTGTTAATTTTTTGGTTTCAAATCATTAGAATTATAATCAAATGTAATTTCAATAGAATCACTATTAATTATTCAATCCTAGAACATAGAATCCTAGATAAGTAAGCATCAAAATAAAATTAGGATAATTTAAAAGATAATGCCCATAAGACCCACTAATTTAAAACCACTAAAAAGTATATCATACCTTCTAATCCACATTATTTATAGTTCCACATTAAACTAATTCAATAAATACTGACTTCATTTATCATACCATGAGAAAAAAAGGACTTACCTCACATGAATTTCATCTCATCAAACAAATAAATATTTTTAAATTGATTTTTTCCCTCAAAATCAATGAAATAGTAACTATAGGATTGGTAAATTCATAAATATACTCTCAGAGAGTGGATGAATAAATTCTGAATAAAAAATGAATCCACCGAACGTGCCACTTCGATTTCATAATTTACCTCCCGTTTCAGCGGAGTTGGTCGTTCAGGGAGAATTGGCATCGGACAAGATCCTTCCCCTGACCCCTATAGTGAAGGGTTCTCTGGAATCTTCTCTCAAATGGGGGATCCCTGTATCTCCCACTTTTTCCAGCAATTTCCTTGGAATCCTCCAATGCTGAGCAGTCGGATGGTCTCATGGTGCTTTCATTCTCCCTTTCTGCCTTTTACGACAATGTGGATCAGCTTGGATGGACTTTGATTGTAACAGCCCAAGCTTCCACGGTACGGTTCCTTTTGAATAATATAGTAGTGTGTGTTGCACGCAACTTCGAGTTCTAACACACACCACAACCAATCAAACTAGCCGTTATGAATAGTAATACCCACTTTTTAAAATTTTATAAATTTTATCTTTCAAAATGGAATTCATTTTTGGATTTGGAATATCAAAATTAGCTTATGGTTAATTTTTCGTATTTTTCTAAAAACATTCAATTTTTGATGAATAGTGAAAAAACACTGAGTTATAGTTTTAAACCGAATTTTTGTTTAAATAATTATATATTTTATTTAAAATTAATTAAGGTCAAAATAGATACATATTATCTATATATGTTCAATGTAATTCATTGGAGTTATTTTAGAATAATTTTAGATATATAAAAAATTTAATTGAATTTTTCACCGTCTTTTACCCTCCTCCTAGGAGAATTTGCAAATTCTCTTAAAACATAATTGTACTGCTTCTATGAGTGGAATTTCAAAAATTCGAGAGACATAGTTAATATCAAGGAGTAAAATGTGGTTCAATAAGATAAAAATAATTTTTGGTGAATAGTAATTTTTACTTTTATTTACCACGGTTAAAAGTAAATTGGATAATTAAAGGTAAAAATGATATTAATATTACCCTAACACATGTCCGAATTCTATTATAGAAATGTATCTCAACCAAAAAAAACCTTAGAAATAACATAATATCATTTATCTTCAGTTGGATTAGATTAGGACATTTATTATTATTTAATTCAAAGAAGAGTTAAAAGAGTTAAAATCGATGATTAATTACTAAATTTTTTTTATATATTGTTAAACATAAGATAAATTCGATTTTAAATATTCATTAGAAAGATAAAATGATTTCCTACATAATGGTATTTTAATTATAATTTTTATACATTAAATAATTTAATTTATTTATGACACAATGATGATGAAGTAATTACCTAATTAATGAAATATTAAAATAATTGATATCATAAATATCCAAATAATTTTAATTTGACACTTTTTATTAATTAAAATACTTTTATAGGTTAATATGACATGTTATTATTGATTTAATTATGTTTTTTTGATTTAATCATAATGTTATGATTTTTAAAAAAATCAAATACAAAATAGTGTAAAAATTGACATGAAAGAGTTTTTAAAACAAATATTATATTATTATTTGATATTCAATTCCTTAAAATATAATGATAGTCCAAGACACATATATAATGATAGTTGTATCATTAATGGACCAATTGGGGGTCTCTTGGAGGTATGTAGTACGTTTATTAACTATATAACTAAAAATACAAATAGACATGGTAAATGACAAACTATTTAACTAAGAGATAAATATAATTGATAAGGTTAATATAGTGACCCAACCTGTCTAAACTCTATTGGTTGAAATAATTTAGACCCATCCCCACCTTAACCTTTTAATAATCTACTTCGGTGCCAGTAAAAACTGAATACGAATTTATTATAAAATAATATTTCTATATTTTCCAACGGTGCCCCTCACCCCTCTTATAAAATGGCACTCACCCTTCTAACTAATTCACACATTAAAAGCCTTTTGGCTCTGGAAACCTCTACCCAAATACTCTCTCAACTTACCTCACTTCAAGCTAGAGGCCTTATTATTATCATAAATCCATCTAATGGAGCCCTTTAGATCAAATCAAAAGGAAGAACCCGAAGAAGAGGTAATGATTTCACCACCCTCTTTCATGTTTTTTTCTTCTTCAAATTATTCATTCCATGTTATTTAAATTCTAAAATAATAACTCAAGTGTATTATATATACTATGATTTTATTATTAAAATGGGACAACCAAATTCATTATTCTATCCATCCATTAAATGACATGTCACCATACGTGCGTATGTATGGCCTACCGTCACCACATAGTGGTGTAATTGTTATTCAATATATTATTATTTAGATGGGTATAATAATGATGTATAATTCATGAAAATAAAAAATATAACATGAAAATGGTTATGTATATATGATATACCATCATATAATATATTATTTTAATATACAAAGACTGATATTGTCACTCGTGCGTACGTACGGACTACCGTCTTCACAAACGTGATGAGATTCATTCCCCATCGTATCCATTCAAGTCTAATTATTATTTGATGATTAAAAATAATGTTTAAGTAGTTTATATATTTCTTGATATAAATAATATATAACCTATCCATAATAAACACGGCTTATGTAACAAACCATATAAATGAAAACGAGTAACTTAACACCCGAAACGACGATAATACTAAGATATTTTTAAAAATGCAATGTTAAAAAGATCATATATCATATAATATTCATGTATATGATTAAAGTATAATTTAATAACAATTATTTCACCATTATACAGGAGGTTAACCTACCTTTAACCATGCAAAATTACAAGGTAAGGGTTTGTTTCACAATCTCTTCATTAACTGAGGTTGTTTATACATAATTATCTACTGGGACTTCTTTATCATCCACATCCATATTTCTAAAAAATGTATTTCAAATCATTCTTAATATTTTATAGACTATGGGTTAAAGTCATTTATACCCTTTTTTACTTTTTATAAGATTTTTATAAAGGAATCTTTCTGTCATTTTCCAAACAAGGTCCTTTTTAACCTTTTCGATACAATTAAGGTAAGAATGTTTTTTTAACATATACGGTGGTTGTGGCTATATTCATCCTTTATAAAATCTTTGAAGCATCCATTACAAGCTTATAAGGTTATTTTCAAAGTAATAGTTTTATTTTATAATTATGTGACTTTTAAATGATTCCAAAAAAGAGATATTTCTATCAAATAGTTTTGATTTCATCTATGTGGGCATCCTTTGATGAATTTTATACTTATATGAAGTTAATATATTATGATAAAAAACAACCATATTGTATTTAAGGTTTTATGATATGTTTTACTACGGATGTGTTATTTTTATACCATTCATCGTTTATGGAGAAATTATTGATACTTTGTATGCTTGTTTTAATACGAATATTTATTTTATGTTTAAACCTGTTAATATAAGGAATGCATTGGACGTAATAAGTGTTGGGTGGAGCTCTCTATATCTGCTCTATGCATCGGTAGCTCTCATCAGACAAACTAGTTTCTTGGAACAATGCCTTGTCAAAATCTTATTTTTAGTCTTGGCACAAGGCCTTGACTCTGTGGTAATGATAGTCTGACATTATGCATTCAATCATCATGAAAGTGGTTGTTTATATTGCATGTGGTTATTTGACTAGTAGAATATCCATGTGAATAAGTAAATTGAATTATTTCATTTTATCTTCTACATATTATGTTGAAGTTCAAGTTTAAAAGGCTTTTGTTTTAGTTATACATTGCCTTTAATGTTTATGCTTATTTATAAAAGTTTCCTCTATATTGTTATCCTTACTGAGCATTTGAGCTCACCCATTTCAATGTTTTATTTTTACCAGGATGTGAAGAAGTAATTAAAAATGAACTGCACGGATAGTATGAGGGGATATGATGAAAAGATGTTGTTGTAGTTTTTTTACTTTATGATGTAATGTAAGACTAATGAATATATCTAGTGTTTCCAAGACTACTAAACTAATTGGTCTTCCGAGACTTGATCTTTTGTGATCTTGAAAATTTTATGTAATAAGGCACCAAATCTGGGTAACTAGGGTTGGGGATCTACAGTTGGTATCAGAGGTTGTTTAGTACAAACATTGGAAGCTAGATTTAGAAAAAATCTGATTAGAGCACAAACCCTATGATATAATTTGAGTATTAGTATAGAAGAACTTCCTAAATTTTTGTATTGTAGAGATTTTGTAAGTTTTCCGAGCCATAACTCCATGTATGGATACGAGCAGGTAGAGGCGTCTCTGGCAATGATATGTACCTAGGGGTAAAAACCAAAAACACCACTTTGAGCTCAACTCGAACTGGAACTGGTGCACGACAACGAGCTTTGCTGCACTATTGGTTACGATACTCCCAGGGGATATTCTTAGGGTAAATCCCATTTTCATTACAAACCATTACGAAGGGTTTATAATTATATACTTCCCCAAAGAAAGTTTTTTTATGATTATGGATTATATCTATAAATAGTTCAGTTTATGTTGTGTTTTTTACTTGTATGGAATTATGTATTTTGATTCATAAACTGATCGAGTTTATGCCATTGTTTAGAAATGGAGTCTAGTGGAAGAAATGGAAACCGTATCAATGTAAGAAATCCTTGTAGAGATTTCCCTCCTTCTCAAGATAATTATAGTGGAGCTGATGATACAACTAGTGCTGATCACCTAATCACCATACTGGGACAACTCACTCAGGTTATGAATAATAACCTTACCCGCATGGAGCACACTGATCTGCAGAATGGAGGATATATATTAGATCGCTTAATGATTAAACAACCACCAACATTCAATGGGAGTAAAAATCCATTGGTAGATGAGCAATGGATAAGTTCCCTAGAGAAAAAATTTCAGGCTTTGGGGAGTAGTGAAAGGGCAAAAGTTATCATGGTAGTTTACCGCCTCACTGGAGATGTTGATCAATGGAGGTCATTGATTCAAAACATGAAGGAAGATTATGAAGTATAAAATATTTCATGGAGGGAGTTAAAATATATTTTCTTAGAAAAATAATTTCCTTGTGACCATCAAGCAGATATGGAAAGGCGATTTTTGAGTCTGAGTCAAAAGGATGATGAGAATGTCGCAATGTATGAGGCTGACATTACAAGGTTAGAGAGGTATGCTAGAGATTATATACGTAATCCAAGATTTAATATTGATCATTTCATTGATGGGTTGAATCCATTTCTTCATCGAGAATTAGTTTCACAATCCGTCTCTTCATACAAAGATATTGTCTCATGTGCTATCAAGACAAAAAATTAATTCTCTAAGTCTTATGACATTAAAGCAAAGTAGGAGAAGAAGAGATTTTCTGATCAATCTGGGAATGGAAATAAAGGGAATAAGGGAAAAGTTGAAAATCAATCTTGTAGTAAATTTTCGAAGAAACACCACGGTACATGCTTGAAGAGAGTGGGTGTCTGTTACAACTGTGGTGAAAAAGGCCACCAAGCTCATGATTGAAAAGGAATGAAAGAAGCTACTGATGCTTAGTTTTACAATTGCAGGGAGATTGGAAATTATGAAAATGAATGTCCTCATCTTCAGGGGAACATACCTCAAAAAGGCCAAGGGATCAAGGCCAAGCTTATTCTATCACTACTGCTGAGGTTGAAGCTCCGAAAGACGTGGTGGAAGATAATTTAATGGTTTCCTCATGTTTATAAAATTCCTTATTTGATTTTGGATCATCACATTGTTTCATATCTTCCCAGTTTTCTAAGAAAATTAGATATTTCCAATTTGATTTAACAAAGGAGTTGTCAGTTAAAACTCCAAAGGGAAGTATCATTGCAACAAAGTTTTGTGGATCTGTTCCCTTTAGGGCATATAAATGTTCTTTATCTGATGATCTCATCGTCATACCCATGACTAAATTTTATATAATCCTCAGTATGGATTGGATTTCAGACCATGATGTGAAAATTTATTGTAAGAAGTTGGAGGTTACGATTCTTGATGATGATGATAAGGAACACCTTATCTTTAGATGAGAATCATCACCACTTAATTCTTATCTAGATCCACCCCCAGTAGCTTAACTATATTCAATTATTGGGGAGGAAAATAATGAAATTACTGTGGGTGTGGAAAGGAATGTTAAAATAGAGGATGTACCTATTGTGAAAGAATATGTAGATGTGTTTCCAGAAGATTTACCTGGACATCCTCCAGAATGGGAAGGGGAGTTTTCCATTGATTTAATTCATGTATCAAGGCCTATATCGAAGACGCCTTATAGAATGGCCACTATGGAATTAGTGGAATTAAAGAAACAACTAGAGGAATTGAGTAATAAGGGATTTATTTTCCCTAGTGCTTCTCTAAGGGGAGCCCCTATTCTTTTTCATAAAATGAAATATGGATCTATGAGGATATGTATCAACTACAGGGAGATCAATGCTATAACAATAAAGAAAAAGTATCCCCTACCTCACATTAATGATTTATTTGACCAGCTGCATGGAGCTCAATACTTTTCTAAGATTGACCTTCAATCTGGAAACCATCAGTTGCGTGTGAAGAAGGAAGACATTTTTAAGACAGCATTTCAAACCAGGTATGGGCATTACGAGTTTACGGTAATGTCTTTTGGGATGAATAATGCACCCTATGTATTCATGGATCTAATGAATAGAGTTTTCAGAGAATATCTCAATGATTTTGTGGTGTTATTTATTTATGATATCTTGGTATAATCTAAAAGCATTGAAGATCATGAAAATCACATGCACATTATCCTGAAAACTCTGAGAAGACAAAAATTATATGGGATGTTTAGCAAGTCTGAATTCTTGCTTCAAGATATTTCTTTTCATTTCCATATTATCTCTAAATATGGAATCTCTGTTGATCCTTCTAAGACCAATTCAATCCAAGAATGCCATGCACCGATGACTATAGCTGAGGTACGCAGTTTTATTGGTTTAGCAGGTTATTATTGACATTTTTTTCCAGAACATTGCCTAATTGACTACCAGATTAATGAAGCTCCTGCATAAAGGGGTTAAATTTGTTTGGAAGAAAGAGTATGAATAATGTTTTGAAGAACCGAATAGAAGATTAGTCAGTGATCCTATATTGACTCTACCATCGGGGAATTATGGGTTTGTTATTTATAGTGATTCTTCAAAGAAATGACTTGGATGAATCCATATTCAGAATGATATGGTTATTGCCTATGCATCATGGAAATTGAAAATTCATGAGAAAAACTATCCTACTCATGATCTTGAGTTAGATTCTGTAATTTTTTCTTTGATTATATGGATACATTATCCCTATGGTGAAAAATGTGAGATTTATACTGATCACAAGAGTTTGATGTAAATTTTCTCCCATAAATAACTCAACATGAGGCAAAGGAGATGGATTGAACTACTCCAGGATTATGATTGCATGATAAACTAACACCCGGGGAAGGAAAATAAAGTGGTAGATTCTTTGAGCAGAAAATATCATGGAGTTCTAAACATGATGAGACTTGAAAAGGATCCAATTTTCATGGATCTAGTAAGGTTGGATATGGGAATCACCATGGAATGTAAAACATCAATGATTTTTCAAATAGTTGCCAAACCATATTTATTAGAAAGGATAAAGAGTTCTCATACCGATGATGAATATTTTAAAAATAAGATTAAAGTTGTGAATGAAGGGAGATTGAATGACTTTGTGTATGAAGATGGAATTTTGAAATTTAGGAAGAGACTTTGTGTTCTCTATATACCTTATCTGAAAAGGGAATTATTAGATGATTTTCATAGCTCCAATTTCCATATACACCATGGGAGAACCAGAATGTATAGAGATTGGAAGAAACATTTTTGGTTGGACAACATGAAGAAGGAGATTGCTGATTTTGTGTCAAGATGTATGGTTTGAAAATGAGTGAAAGCTGGATGGCAACTGCCTGGAGGAGTGATGCAACCTATTCCCATACTAGAGTGGAAATGGGACAATATCACGATGGACATTGTCATGGGACTACAAAAGACACATAGAAGAAATGATGGAAAATGGGTCACTGTTGATCGTCTGACCAAGTCAGGACATTTTCTTTCTATAAGGGATGATTTACCACTTGAACGTATAGTTAGGATATATAATAATGAGGTTGTGAGACATCATGGTGTACCCCTATCGATTATTTCTGATCATGATCACCATTTTACATCATGATTTTGGAAGAGTCTTCATAAATCCCTAGATACTTAACTTTCTTTGAGCACTTCCTACGACCCTCAAACAGATGGATAATCAGAACAGACTATTAAAACAATAGAAGACATGTTGAGATAATTCTCACATGACATTCAGGGTATGTGGGATCAATATTTATCTCTGTTATAATTTTCCTACAACAATATCTTTCATTTTAGTATTCAGATGCCACCATATGAAGCGTTATACAGAAAAAGATGTCGCACACCAACCTGTTGGGATGAAGTTTCTGAAAGAAAACATGTAGGCCCAGAACTGGTAAAGGAAATGATGGAAAAGGTAAAGGTAATCCAAAACCACATCAAATCAACTCAAAGTATGTAGAAGATCTATACCAATAACTAAAGGAAGGATTTGGAATTTCAGGTAAGAGATCATGTTTTCTTGAAGCTATCTCCATGTAAGGGAGTTATACATTTTGGTAAGAAGGGTAAATTGAGTCCCAGGTAAATCAGAACTTTTCAAATTCTAGAATGAATTGGGGTTATAGCTTACCGTTTGGAAATTCCACCAAGTCTCTCCAAAGTTTATGATGTGTTCTACGTATCACTGATGAGAAAATACATACTTGCCCCAATGCATGTACTCACTTACGAGGAATTAGAACTAGAACTTGATCTCTCTTATTGCGAAGAGCCCAGTAGGATTCTTGATAGACGAGAACAAGTGATGGGAAACCATACGACTCATCTGGTAAAAGTTCAATAAAGAAACCATAAGATGGAAGAGGCAATGTGGGAACCTGAGGAACTTATGATGAAGAACCACCCAAGTCTTTTCATGCAGTAGTATTCTAAAAATTTCTTGGATGAAATTATTTGAAGGAGGGGAGAATGTAACACCCCAAGCATCCACGGTATGCTACCCTTTGAATAATACAGTAGTGTGTGTTATCCGCAACTTTGAGTACTAGCACACACCAAACCCAATAGAACTAACTGTTATGAATAATAATACCCACTTTTTGAAATTTAAAAAGTTTTATATTTCAAAATGGACTTCATTTTTGGATTCAGAATATAGAAATTTGATTAGGGGGAATTTTTGGAATTTTTCTGAAAGCATTCAATTTTTGATGAATAGTGAAGAAACACTGAGTTATAGTTTCAAACTGAATATTCATGTAAATAATTATTTATTTCATATAAATTTAATTAAGGTCAAAATATATACATAATATCTATATAATTTTAATGAAATTCATTGGAGTTAGTTTAGAATAATTTTAGATATATAAAAAAAGTTATTGAAATTTTCATCGTCGTTTACCAACCTCTTAGAAGAATTTGCAAATTCACATAAAACATAATTTTACCACATCTGTGAGTGGAATTTTGAAAATATGAGAGAAATTGTTAATGTCAATGAGTAAAATGTGGTCAATAAGATAAAAGTAATTTTTGGTTAATAGTAACATTTTACTTTTATTTACCATGGTTAAAAGTAAATAGGGTATGAAAGGTAAAAATGATATTAATATTACCCTAACACATATCCTAATTCTGTTGGACAAGTTTATCTCGACCGAAAAAAACCTTAGGAATATAATAATATCATTTATATCCAATTGTATTATATTAGTACATTTATTATTATTTAATTCCAAGAAGAGATAAAAGAGTTAAAATCAGAGATTAATTACTAAAACATTTTTAATATAGGGGTATACCAAAGATAAATTCGTTTGTAAATAGTAATTAAAAATATAAAAATATTTCTTAAATAATGGTATTTTAATTATAAATTTTACACATTAAATAATGTAATTTGTTTATGACACTATGGTGATGCAGTAATTACCTAATTAATGAAATATTAAAATAATTGATATTATAAATATTCAAATAAATGTAATTTGAGACATTATATTAATTAAACTAATTTTATAGGTTAATATGACATGTTATTATTGATTTAATTATGTTTTTACAAAGTAATCATGCTGTTATGATTTTCAAAAAAATCAAATACCAAATAATGTCAAAATTGACATAAAAGAGCTTTTAAAACTAATATTATATTATTAATTGATATTCAATTCCTAAAAATATAAAGCTCTGCCAAAAGTCTTATATAATAATATATTTATAATAAATGGACCAATTGGGGGTCTCGTGAAGTATATAGTAAGTTTATTAACTATATAATTAAAAATACAAAGAGACATGGTAAATATCAAACTACTTAACTAAGAGTTAAACATAAATGATAAGGTTTATATAGTGACCCAAAACTATCTAAAATATATTGTATGAAATTATTTAGACCCATACCAACAATAACCTTTAAATAATCTACTTTGGATCTATTATAAACTGAATATGAATTTATTAAAAAATAATATTTCTAGCTTTTCCAAAGGTGCCCCTCAACCCTCGTATAAAAGGGAACTCCCCCTTATCACTAATTCACACATTCAATGAATTTTGGCTCAGCCAAACCCTTCCCAAATACTCTCTCCACTTCCCTCAAATCAACCTAGAGGCCATAGTTTGATCAGAAATCCAATTAAAGGAGCAATTTTGATCAAATCAAAAGGAAGAACCAGAATAAGAGGTAATGATTTCACCAGCCACTTTCAAGTTTCGTTCTTCTTCAACTTCTTCTATCCTTGTTATTTACATTATAAAATAATAACTCTAGAATCATCTATATACTGTGATGTTATTAAAAATATGGGACAACAAAATTCATTATTCTATCCATCCCTTGAATGACATGTCACCATACATGCGTACGTACGGCCTACCGTCTCCACGTCCTGGTGTAATTGTTATTCAACATATTATTGTTTAGATGGGTATAATAATGATGTATAATTCATTTAAATAATAAAGATAACATTATAATGATTCTGTATATATCATATACCATCCAATTATATATTATTTTAATATCAAAAGAATGATATTGTTGCTCGTGCGTACGTACGGACTACCGTCTCCACGAACGCGATGAGATTCATTCCCCATTGTATCCATTCATGTATAATTCTAATTTTATGATTAAAAATAATGTTTATGGACTTTATATCATTCTAGATATGAATAATATATAACCAATCCATAAAAAACACGGTTTATGTAACAAAATATATAAAAGAAAATGAGTAAGTTAACACCCAAAATGACGATAATGCTAAGATATTATTAACAAAGAAATGTTAAAAAGATCATATATGATATCATATTAATGTATATGATTCTTGTATAATTTAATAACAATTATTTCACCATTATACAGGAGTTTAACCTACCCTCAACCAAGGAAATGTACAAGTTAAGGGTTTATTTCACAATCTGTTCATTATGTGAGGTTGTTTATACGTAATTATCTTCTGGGACTTCTTTATCATCCACATCCATGTTTCTTAAAAATGTATTTCAAATCATTCTTTCTATTTTATAGAAAATGGGTTAATTTAATTTATACCCTTTTGACTTTTTATAATATTTTTATAAAGGAATCTTTCCGTCGTTCTCCAAACAAGGTCCTTTTTAACCGTTTCGACAGAATTAAGGTAAGAATGTTTTTTTAACTTATACGCCTGGTACGGCTATTTTCTGCCGTTATAAAATCGTCAAGATTACCTTAAATGCATATAAGGATATTTTAAAAGTAATAGTTTTATTTTATAATATTGTGACTTTTAAATTATTTCAAAAAAAGAGATATATCTCTCAAATAGTTTGGATTCCATCTATTTCAACATCATTTGATGGATTTTAAGGTTATTTGAAGTCGATTTATTATGATACAAAACATCAATATTGTATTGAAGGTTTTGTTATATGTTTGACTGTGGATGTGTTATTTTTATACCATTCATGGTTTATAGAAAAATTGTTGACACTTCGTATGCTAGTTTTAATTCGAATGTTTATGTTATGTTTAAACCTATTAATATGAGGAATGCAATGGACTTAATAAGTGATTGGTGGAGCCCGCTATAGCTCCTCGATGCACCGATAGGTCTCATGAGACAATCTAATGTATTGGCACCAGACCTTGAAAAAATCTTATTTGTAGTCTAGGCACAAGGCCTTGACTATGTGGTTATGATAGTCTGGCATTATGCATTCCATCAGCATGAAAGTGGTTATTTATGTTGCATTTGGTTATCTGACTGGTAGAATATCCATGTGAATAATTAAATGCCATTATTTCATTTTATCTCTTCCATATTATTCTAAACATAATGTTTAAAAGGATTTTGTTTTATTTATACATTGACTTAAATGTTTATTCTTATTTATGAATGTTTCGGCTATATTTTTGTCCTTAATGAGCATTTGATCTCACACCTTTCATTGTTTTATTTTTCCCTGGATGTGAAAAATTAATTTATGAATGACCTGTAGGGATAGTATGAGGGGATATAAAGACAAGATGCTGCTGTAGTTTTTTTACTTTATGATGTAATGTAAAACTTATGAATATATCAAGTTTTTCCAAGACTACTAAACTAATCGGTCTTTCAATACTTGATCTTTTATGATCATGCTAGTGTTAGGTAATAATGCACTGACTCTAGGTAACTGGGGTTGGGGAACTACATTAATTGCTCATTTTGGGCCCGATAAACCTGCATTGGTCATTTTCTAGGCATATGTTCAACCATGTGGTATGGAGCAGTCGACCACGGTCTCGGTTCTGAATATAAGATCCTTTTTCATTGTTTCATCTTCTCATGAAGATTTTGTCAAAGCATGGTTGATGCAACAAATATCTATCAATAGATGTCATTTTCAGCTTTTGCAGTGGACAATAGAGGTTCACTGAGGCAGGGATTCCCCTCTACCGACAATTTGGGTTCATCTTCCTGGTCTACCTATTCCTTTTCTGAACATATATTTCCTTGAGAAAATTGGATCCTTACTTAAGGAGTTACATTGCACAGATGATTAGATGCTATGCTTGGAGGAATCTTCATCGGTGAAGATCTGCATTGCCTTGGATCTGACATCCCCTCCACCGTCTCATATTCTCTGGTTCACTAAAGGATTGTTGGAATCGAGGTAGGCTCTCGTGTATCCTAAGTTTCCGCATTTTTAATCTTCATGTTTCCTTCTTGGGAATTCTTTGTCAGAATGTATAAGGCGTCGATCTCGTCCCTCACCTTCGCTCCATAAAGATCACTCAAACAATGGTGGAGCTCCGTCACCATCGGTGGGGGTGCCTCGGCCATCCCATCGTGGTCCTTTTTCGATATGTGAGTGTGTGGATAACCCGTCAGACATCTCTCTAGCATCCTCTCTTATTCCTGCCAGTTCAGATATGAGGTGTATGGGTCCTCCTTCCTCTTCCTGTATGGATCTTTTCCCTATGTCCTTAGATCATTTTTCAAACAATTTGATCCTCTGGGTCCCTCCACAGTTAATCATGTTATCTGCGATACTTTCTTGCATCCAGCCTTCGTTAACATAATCCAGTGCTTTATGTTATGTGCATGGAATCTTGGATTCTCCCTCAGTTAATGAAGCTATCCATTGTTTCTCCACGTCAAAGATGGTTTATTTGAATATTTCTAACTTTTCTGGAAGACTGAGGAAGTCTAGTCCTAGGTTTGGGGACTCACCACTGCATCATGAAGTTATCAAGCCAGTGCCTATTACAGAGGTTTCTTCTGTAAGTCTTCATGTATGGGAAACAGAATTGGTCACGGCTTCCCCAGTACCTATCTTAAATAGATACATCATCTTAGAACATGAACAACAGGGTTTAGACCCGTGTTTCACATCTTCACCTTCAGCCTTAAATGAAGTATATACAAAATCCAAATTGAGATGCAAGATGCCAGGTTCATCTCCTTTAATCATGAGTACTCTTTATGTCGGGGCCAAAACCAGGAAACATGGTTCCAAATGATCTTTATAATGATATGGAATGCACCTGGTCTTGGGTCACGAGTTAAGATGGATTATTTAGATAATGAAATTAGATGGAATAAGATATCTTTATTGGCTATTCTTGATCCAAAGCTGAATAATTCCAGAATAGAGGTCTACTCTCAAAGGATTGGTTTATGTTCTTATTTGCATGGGGACCTTTTGAATCACCTTATTTGGATCTTCTAGGATTCCTCAATTACTGTTGATAGAGTTAATGTCTTGGAACAACATATCATGACTAAAGTCTTTTTTGGTGGGCAATGTATTTTATTCACCTTTGGTTATGCAAAATGTGATTTGAGAGAAAAGGAGATCCTATAGTCGGACATGGAATCCATCAATGCATGTCAGTTGGCATGGTTTGTGGGAGGATATTTTAACACCATAATGGATAATTTGGAGAATAATGGGGGATGTTCTTATCCATGGAGAGATCGTCACGATCTTGTCTCCTTTGTGGCCATGGCTGGCCTTTTGGATTTGGGCTACATAGGAGAAAAATATACATGGTGTAACAAACAAAGAGGCAGGCATCGAACCTGGTGTCAGCTTGATCATATTCTAGGAAATCTTCATGTTGTTTCTAGATTTCTGGATTCTAGAGTTAATCATCTTATTTGAGACATTCCATATCATTATACATTAATCGTACTCATGGTAATTAGAAGGGCAGACATGGATCGTTTCATCTATTCTATGTAGTGGGGTGATTATCAGACGTATCATGAAGTGGAAAAAAATCATGGTGTAAACAAATAAATGGGAGATATTGGACTATATTCCAAAACAATCTCAAACAATTGAAGGCAGATCCTCAAAACTGGTATAAGCTGCAGCCATACCGTTTTGCAGATCGGGATAATCTTAAAAATGAAATTGAGTGCATCAAATCTGATCAGGAAGATGATTGGGATGAGAAGTTTTTTCTGAACCTTGCTAATAAGAAGGAACACCTTAATGAAATTATTCTTGAACAATAAAGGTTTGTTTGAGACAAATCTTGGGACACCTGGTTTAAAGAAGGGGAAAAAAATATAGAATTCTTTCAGGAATATATCAACGAAAAAAGGTTGGGGATGATACCAAATATTCGCATGGAAAATGGAACCTATTCTAATGATCCAGATATTATTGGTGGTATGGCTGAAAACTATTTTAAATATTTTCTTGTTGTTGTTAACCCTAGTATGCAGGATGGTTATCCTCATGTTCTATCTAAGCTCTTTGAGGGTATTCCTCATGTGGTATCCAATGATGTCAATGATTTTTTAGGGACATTCCTGAGGAGAAAGAAATATTTGAATCTATTAAGTCTCTCAACCAAAATAGTTCACCTGGCCCTGATAGTTTCACTACATCTTTCTATTGGTCTCTTGGGAACTTGTTAAAGAGGATACGATTGAATCGATTCTGGATTTTTTCCTTGGAGGGCCTCTTCCGAGGGTGTTCTGCGTAACCATGCTCATTCAAATTCCAAAATTGAATGACCCGTCATCTTACAATCAATTTCGTCCAATAAGTATGTGTAATGTTTCTTATATAATCTTGGATATTATTCTTAACAGGCGAGTGGCATGATTCCTGAAATGTTGGGTGGCCAACGAACAACATGGATTTATTAAAGGAAGGTCCCCACAAGAAGCCATTTTTATTTATCAGGAAATGATTGTGGATATCAACAAAAAAATCATAGTTTGAACGTTGAAATTACGATTGATATGGATAAATATTATGATAGGATCGAATGGGGGTTTATTCTCATGGTTATTGCTTGTATGGGTTTTTTAAAATTGGGTGCGAGACTTATTTTTCTGATGCTTTAGCTCTACCTGGTTCTCACTATCACTGATGGGTAAGAGAAATGGTTCCTCCAAATCTGTTATGGGCCTTAGATAAGGAGATCCTCTTTCTCCTAGTCTTTTAATTATGGTTCAGGACCCCCTTAGTAATCTCCTGGATAACAAGATCAGTAATAGCTATAGTCAATCTTTTAAATGCATGAATCAGACCAATAGAATATATCTAATGTTCTTTGAGGATGAAATGATCTTTTTCATTAAAGGAGGATGTAGTTCTATTAGAAATCATAAAAAGGTTCTGGAAGAGTACAGTAAATGGAGTGGTGAGAAAATAAATTATGATAAGAGTAATTTGTATTTTCCACAGTCATGATCAGAAAGGCGAATAATAAAAATGGAAGACATTCTTGGTATCAAGAGAAGACAATTTCCATTGGAATATCATGGAGCTCCATTATCTCCAGGAAGATTGATAATTTCACACTGTGAAGGGATTGTTAATAAAATTATCAGTAATATCAACAATTGGAAGAACCATTTTCTGTCTTTTGGTGGTCGTATTACCCTGGTTATTGTGTTCTATCATCAATCCCTATGCAAATTATTTCAGTTTTCAAAGTTCATAATGCTTTTTTTGAGAAATATTGAAAGGACCTTGACATCGTTTATCTAGAATTATCATGGGGAAGGAAGATACCACTGGGCATCTGGGAAAAAAATGTCTTAGCCGGTGAATAATGGGGGTATTAATCTCTACAGTGTGAAGGGCTCTATGCACTGTCATCAATAAAATTTGGTCTGAGAAGTCCTTGAAGGTGATACCTTATGGAGTACGTTTATTATAATGAAATATGGGACCAACCTGGATTTTCCAAGGGGAAATATCTCTTGGCTTTGGAGGTCACTTCAAGTGCACATTCTGACTCTCAATTTGTATTCCCCGTGGATCATGGAAAGGGGTGATATCAATTTTTGGTATAGTAATTGGTCTGGTTCGATAATTGACATTCCTAATTTTCCTATGCCTAATCTGAATTTTTCCAAAGCAAGTCTTTTCCCATATTTAATTCCTGCCATTATTAATAAGCAGCAACATGAAATTTTTGATAGCATCGACCTCACTATAAGTGCTGATCATCTCGTTTTTACAAATTCTCCCACGGGGGTCTTTTCAGCTAAGATTTATAAAATGAATCTAACTTCATTAAATGGGGGAAAATGATATGAATGCATATTGGTGTAAAGAGTTTCATGTAAAATAAAATTTCTCTCTGTGGAGGATTTATAACCACTGTATTCTGACGGATGACCTGGTCTGTAGGAGGGGTGTTCAGATACTGTCGAAATGTTGGTGTTGCAGGTCCACAAGTTCTGAAATGGAGAAGCATTTATTTTTTACGGGTGAATGAGATATAGTGTTATGGAGCTGCCTAGATGGACTCATTGGTATTGATATTCATCATGTAGTTGGTTTAGATTTCCTTCTTAACAACTCTCTCGGTGTTTGCTTGATTGAGCATGAGCGAATGGCCCAGTCTGTGCTAATGGTTGCAGGTTGCTGGACTTTATGATGTGCTAGGAATAATGCCCACCACAAAGGTAATCGAAGATCCTTACTTTCCATATAGGTTCGGTTCAAATGTCTAGTAGTGGAGTTGGGATCTTTGATAATGTAAGGGAACTAAATTAGAATCCTGACAATGTTTATCACTACTTCTAGAAGATATGCTTCTACACAGGAAGCACATAGTAGACTAAAACATGGAAAATGGGTAAGTTGGAACCCACCTACCAGTGGATATAAGCTAAATGTTGATTGATCGTGTACTCTTGGTATGATGTGTGGAGGGGGAGCCATCCTAGGTAACAACGGTTCTGTTATTACCTATTTCAGTAGCTTCTTCAGGCTAATGGACTCTATTAGAGTGGAGGCTAAGGCTCCTCTTGAGGGGATTGAAATCTGTAGGGGCTTCAATTTTTCTCCTTCCTTGATTGAAACAGACTCTATAGTGATTTATAATTATATACAGCGCAAGACAAATACCCCATGGTCTATTGATTGTTACATTCAAAGGTGTATTTGATACATTCCTAATGGTGCGGCTGTCCAACATACATGGCGTGAAAGAAATAATTTGGAAGATTGTTTATCCTCCAAGGGTGATCGAAATGATCCTTGGATTATTTTCTCTAATATAGACAGTCTTCCTTCAGAATGTGTTGATCCAGTTCGGGCAGATGCCCTTGGTTTTCCCTATTTTAGACCTCCCTAATTCCCTTGCATTCATATTTCTTGTTGTTTTTTTGTGTGACCTTTGCTACCACATTTTAATAAAAAATTTTGGTTCCATTAAATATACACTCTATGTGATGCAGGGTCATTTTTATATCATGATAACAATTCAGGGTTTTTCATAGACATTTCATGGTAAGGTTTAAAATGTCAAATATTTTGTGGAATCATTAAGAGGGTTTACCTCTCTTGATGTAAAACTTCAGGACACTAATTTTCACTTATGCATGGTCTCCTCATTAGTCCCCTTAATAGGATATATACTCCAATAATCATTATATATTTAATAATGGTTCACATCATTCATCATTTAATCTTAAAAAATAATATTCATTCAATCATCTTCAACAAAATTGATTTTTTTATTGATAGTTTCAAATTTATCAAAGCATAATTTTTAAACATAGTGTGGGTGTTGTGAATATAAAGAAGTGGGGTTGACATTATAGCTCATATAATTAATTAAGATATATATTTTAGTATTAAAAAAATTATTTTTCATTAATTTTTCCAGAAAATTCATCTTAATAAGGATTAAAATTTTACTCAAAGACCACAGCAAGGGAACAAAATTTCCATGAATAAGTGTTTTAATAGAATGTAAAATTCATTTTAATTTTATTTTTATGCCAATGTAGAACCAAATGACTTTTCACAAAATAATATTGTCTCCCCCAATGATAAAGTTAAACTAGATCATGCATCTTAACTTAAATAACATGTTGGATAAGGAACATTTCCTTGTAATTCGGAAACCCTAATTTTTTTTTCAATGATACTAAGCGATACATAGATTAAATTTATAGATAATTATTTAATAAAAGTTATTATCGTAAAAATTACTCTCATAAAACCAATTAAATTGCTCAATAGTTTACTAATGAAGTAAAAACTGACCCCCACGATTTAATATTAATAAATAATATTCTCGTTAAATAATGAATGAATTAGTTTTGTTCTGTATTTACTAGAACATAATAAATGTTTCAAGATTTATTATAATAATCATAAGAAGGTTAAATTAATGTTTAAAACAATGATATTTGGTAGGATACATTAAAATCATATTCCTTTTTATGAAATTATTAATATTTTTACTTGAAACTAAGTCAATTTTAGCATTATGTTTTTTTGTATTTTATGGGATAAATTGTTTCACACATTGAAATATGTTTAAAAAAACTCTTTTGAGCTCCTAAGATTTTAAACACTCAAAAATTGAAATAGAAATATTATAAATTCAAAAAATTATCAATATTTTAAAAAAAAAATTTCAAAATCCTAGAATACAAAGGTTCCATACCCCATACCTAAATCAGGTAGTTCCCTTAATGAAATCACGTAGAGTTAAAAGGTAATATTATTTTTAATTAAATAAAAACAAGAATATATATTATATCTATAGGTTAAACTTGATGGATTTTATTGATAAATTTTTTTGAAGAGTGTATAACATGATTGTTATTCTTTTTTAAGGGGATTGTTACGATTGATTTACATTTCAAATGAAATTTCGTGATGATAGTCTATCATAAAAAAAATTCCTGAAAAATAGACTCAAAAAATTATTATTTCTGATGGACTACCACAAATAATTTTTTTTTATGATAAACTATAATACCTATCCCAAATATGCTCAAAAATTATTCCAAAAAAACTATTTTTCATGAGACATCAGAAATACTTATTATTTTCAGTGGGTATGAAAGAAAATCATAAATATTTTAACAATTGTTTTAAAAAAAAATAATTACAATGGAAAAATAAAATTTTCACAATTATTTATATATTTAATAGAAATTTTGAAAATAAATTTTACAAATAAAAATTTAAAAAATATAATGAAATTTAAAAATAATAAAATCAAGGATTACATTATTAAAGGAATTCACACAAAAAATTCATAGAAGACCAAAATAAAAAGCATTTAAAATAAAAATCAACTAGAAACAATGGGTGGGGGTCACGTGAAGGGTAAGGGTGGGACTCCACACTAGCACCATGAGTAATCCATTTTATATAATAAAAAATATTCTCATCTCTATAATACTTCTTGTCACACCTTTCCTACCACTCTATCAACATCCATTTTATTATCTCAATTGAATCTTACAATCTCTCTTCATATTCATCAGATGATGGAAATGATGTCTTGATATTTACTCCCTTCAAGTTAATTGGGGACATCCAAAAAGTGTCAGAATAACTAGTCTCTGTTAATCACGAAACAATACCGGTCACTCATAATTTCTAGACACCATGAAATGTAACTTGTATTAAATAACATTCAATATTAACTAACTCACATATGGAATCTTCATCAATCTCATCTTGACCCTTTCGTGAATGTGATGTCAGAATATCGTATGTTTCCTTCAAATATAATTATAAATTTATATATTAATAAAATTAATTTAGGTAATTTTTCATAAAAAATTACATACCACAATTTGGGGTTGTTTTCACCAATAATAGTTATTAAGACCAGTTCACATCTTCTCGAAAACATTGAAATCCATATTAAATGGGTCAATAAAATCCAGTGTAATATAAAAATTATATTTAATGTATATATACCATATTAAATAATATTATTTAACCTATTACATTGATGTATTCCAAATGTAAACATCATGTCCCTATGTGTGATCTCCATCCTTCTTTGATTCTAACACCGAGATAATGTTCACCTCTTAATGGTGTCTCCTATATTATAAGAGCACAATCCATCCCATACATATGCTGTTATTTAGTAATTTGTTTGGGAGGGGAAATTTGGGATAAAATTTGTAATAGAATATCTATCCAGGGCTCTCTTTCTTTTTTCATGTAAAAACCTACGAAAATGTTCAAGTATACAAATCTCACATGCCTCCTGGATAGGATGACTCATTATATCATCAGTTGTAGACCATAAATTTTGAGATAATTTTACAAAAAACATGTTACTAATTAATTAAATTTAAAATAAAATCAATTATTTATTAATTTACAATCATGTGGTCGAACATCTAATGTCAAATAGTAATGGAACATGATCCCATGACACCCATGGTGAAGAAAAATAATTTCATAAAATGAAATGAGCCCTATGAATTTCAAAATATGAATGAATGTGAAAATTAAAAAGATTTATATATTATTACAAAAATTAATACAATACTTAAAATAAAATAAATACCAATGAAAATTTTACAGACATCTATCAACGAAGATTAAAATCAATAGAATAGAGACTTTATAGAACAAGGTTTAAAATCATCAATCTAGCATGGTTACACAACCACCTAACATGTGGTGGTGTTGCATCATCCTACATGTCAGAGGTTTTAGGATAATCATCTTGAATACCAACATCAATGAGAGAAAACAATAGATTATCGGGAACATATATGGCCATCTGAAAAAAAGTAATGTCCTATAACAAATTTTTATATACATATTAAATATAAAAAACCTATAAATAACTTTACATAATAATCCTACCAATATATAATTCTCAATAAATATATAAAATATAAGAAATAAATGAAAAGAAGAATATAATAATTACATGTAACTAAATACTCCAATATAGTAATATTACATATAAATTGTAATGACCCACCAATTCTCATTGGATTAAGAGTACAATGAGTCATTACATGGCCATGAGTGACATCCCCAACATGGTAAGGATGTCAATAAATTCCTAGGAGGTTCAAATGCATGTCGGGATGATTTACCCTTTAAGAAATAAAACTATAAATCTACCTAACATAACCGAACATTCACTATATGATGCATGAACAAACGGAAGACAACTAAACCACTTCATGTATATCAAAACCACATCAAAGTAAGCAACAACAGAAGAATAACCACCAATCAAAGTACACAAAAACCACACAGGACTCTCCAAATACCTCACGACTCCATATTCCACAAGCTCCAAGGTCCAAAATCTCCTAACAACCCATACATCACTAGGTAGTGCGAAACAAATGTGAAACATTGCCTTTTCCCTTGTCCTAGAATATAGAATCTTCAAAAGCACCAAAGTGCCTTTGAAGGGGTGAGTATAAATTTTTTTAGTTTTTCCACAATGAAATCCCTACTCATGCCACTATAATAGAAGAGTTAGAAACAATTATATAAAATAGTTTATATGAAACAAATTATCAAAAATAGTTTATAACAAAATATAAACAAATTTCCAAAACCATTTATTTCCAAAAGCATACATGTGCAATTGAAATAAATTTTCCCAGCATGTTATTTTTCATTAAAAATAAGTAAACAATCATCAAAACCATTTCACAATATCCCTTTATCACCATACCCAACCATTCCTCAAACCCATGCAACCAACCATGCATGGTACGTTATGACAGTTCCATACTCTTGACCAGTTTCTAGTCGATCTACCAATTCGTCACAAGGTAATTGTTTCTCATGTTCCATTTACCCTTTAGCACCGAGCACAAAGACATATTTCAACAAAGACACATGTATGAAATTACCACATGCCATTAAATATTTAGCACTAATCACAATGTCATATTTCAACCAAGCCCCGTATATGCAACATGAAAACACACGAAATATTCCCAAAGATCATGCAAAAAAGAACCCATTCAATAAAAACATCTTTTTATTGAAAACCATTTCCATCGAAATCATTTCAATGCCAAACCATTTCAATTCCCAACAATTTCATTAAAATTCAAATTTTACTGAAATCCATTTCTATTGAAAACCCCATTTTTCATCAACCATTTAGAAATTACATAAAATCCATAATTTAAAATCAATATTTTAAATTCATGAAACTAATCCCCCTTTGCACAACTATTCACCAAGATCGTGCAATTTCACAAAATCCCCAAATCAACACAAAATAATGTTTTCCAGTAATTTTTGTTATAAATTTATTTTATATAAACCACTTAGAATATATTACAATCAATTCTAGCAAGAGGAGTCGAGAGAGATGCCCCATACCACAATGATTTTGACGAATCATTGACAACAGATGAAGAACACACAAGAAAGAGGGTAGATTCCCCAAGAACAACCATAGTTATCTTATCCATGCAATATCATGATGCAACATTGAATTATTTGGTGTCCAAAAATGTAGAACTACAAAGTATAGGTTTATATCTGAGAAGGGATGGAGATCAGAGAAGTAGATCTAAGAAGATCTAAGAAAGCATGCAAAATCCAGAAAAAATGGTGACATACCTCATGAATCAGACTCGAAATCACCAAGGGAATGCTCTAGGATGTCTCTAAATCATGTCGGTAGGGTTCCCCAGCCTTTTAGGGAGAGTAATCTCTAATGAGGGGTGTTTTGAATCCAAACAAGAATATATATAGAAAAACAAGTACGCTCTTATAAAATAGGATATAGATTTGACCTATGTGCAATGTTTGACCACATGGTGTGGGACAACTGTGTATGGATAGTGCGAACTTCCTTCATGCTCCAACACTCTTTATAAAACTCCCAAATACTCTCATGATTCACCTTTACCCTTTTTATGGAAAAACATATTTTTTTATGGAAACATACCACATTATGGAAACACCCCACATTATGGAAACAACCCACTTTATTGAAACACCCCACATTATAGAAAAATCCAACTTCATGAAGACACCCCAATTTATGGATTCAACAAACATAATGGAAACACCCATCTTAATGGAAACTATATATATTATAGAAACTATATATTTTATTGAAACTATCTATTTTATACACCCAAAATTAAAAACAAAAATCTGATGAAAGGGGTTATGTACCTGAAACCAGGGGTACTACATTCTCCCCACCATTAGAATTTCTGTCCTCCAAAAGTAGAAAACCATCACATGCCAAAAAAGTTTCGACCACTGCTTTTTCATTTGAATACCACATTCCCAAGAATCTTCCTGAATCTGACCATGTTTCCATAAAACCCACACTCAGACAATGCTTTTCCCATGCAAGACAATCTCTTGTCTATCCACGACCCGCACTAAGATATGTATTAATGATAAATTTTGTTCTAGCTCAATGTATTCCCATATAATCGCATGACTATGATTAGGGTGAGACTTTTTCAACTGGGATACATTGATCCCATTATGCACTAAACTAAACCGTGGTGGTAATGCCAACTAATATGCCTCCTCTCCAACCCATTCAAGAATCTAAAAAGGGCCAATGTATCTATGATATAACTTTCCCTGCTTCCCAAAGTGACAATGTCCAAGCCATGGAGAGATCCTTAAGAAGACATGATCACCCATAGTGAACAAAAATAGTCTTAGACGATGATATGCCTATGATTTATGATGACTCTGAGCTCTCTCCATCCTCTTTATAATCAATTGGATATTCTCTATTGTTTCTTGTACCAGGCTTGGCCCGACTACAGATGTTTTTCCCGTTTCCACCATGAATAGTAGAGAATGATAAGGATGTCCATACAATGCTTCTAACAAAGCCATGTGTATCGAGGATAGATAAGTGTTATTGTTTTAGAACTATACTAAGGGTACACTCTCCTCCCATGAGACACCAAAATACATTACACAAACCCACAACATGTCTTCCAATGTTTGTATCATCCACTCTGATTGCCTATCTGTCTGAGGATGATACGTTGTACTCATAATCAATTATGTCCATTGGGAATGCTGTAAGGATTTCATGAAATGAGATGTGAATCTAGGATCTCTATATAAGACTATTGAAACTGGTATAACATTTCTCTTTAACACTTCTCGGGTATATATTTTTGAAAGATCCTCCACCGTATGAGTTTCATTAATAGAGATGAAATGGGCCGACATAGTTAGACAATCCAATATCACCCAATTGGATTCATGTTTCTAGACCGTTCTTGAAGACCAGTAACAAAATCCATTGCTCTCTGATCCCATTTCGACACTAGGATGGGAATATATTGTAAGGTACTAAATGGTCTCTGATTCTCTTCATTAATGTGCTGACAACTTATGCACTGCGAGATGAACTCAGCCACCTTTCATTTCATGCCACTCCACCAATACTACACCTTCAACACCTTATAAATCTTTTATGTGCCTGGACGTACAACCCATCATGAATAGTGATATGAATGAAAGAGATTTTATTAAAGAACCATAGCTACAACCATCTGATCTCTAAAACACAAAACTAAACCCCCCTCAAGTATCCAGGCCTCAATGGTCTCCCCACAATTTATTTTTGAACTTATAACCAGACATAATGAATCTGATTTTTATGCCTCGTTTATCATTTTTACTAAAGCAGGAACAAGAGAAGTTGAAAATAAAACTGCAACATCACCTCAGTCTTCACATTCCACATGCAAGTAGGCTAAGACCGACATCAAATACCATTCATCTAAAGCTTCTTTAGGCAACTGGGAAGATGACTTTCTACTCAATGCATCCACCACCGAATTTTCATTCCCTGGTGTAGACATAAAGTCAAAGTCATATATTTGAAGATACTCCATCCATATCCTTTTCCTCAGATTCAAATATCACTCTGAGAAAATGTGTTTCTAGTTTTTGTAATATGTAAACCTAGTAAATTTCTCACCAAAGAGATGATGTCTCCTTGTTTCAAATCATGGACGACTGTAGCTAACTCCAAATTATGTGTTGGGTAATTACTCTCATGAACCCTCAACTTCCATGAACCATAAGGAATAACCTGATCTCTTTCCAAGAGAACACAACCCATCCCTGATCGTGAAGCATCACTATACCCCACATACCCATGTCCTGATTCTGGAATGATCAGTGTTGGAGCCAATGTAAGACGAACATTTAGTTCCTAGAAAGACTTATGACATTCCTCCATCCATTGTAATAGAGCATTATTGTTTTTTGGGGATTTCATTGGTGAAGATAGTCATGAGAAATCATGCAAAAAGCATTTGTAGTAACCAGATAGACCAAGAAAACATCATACTTGAAAACAGTCTTCGGTGGTTTCCAAAAGATAATAGCTTCAATCCTTTTAGGATCTACATAAACGCCTTTCATAGAAATTACATGGCCAAGAAAACATACTTCTTATATAAAAAAATCACACTTTGATGATTTTTTATAAAAACGTTGATCTATCAGGATTTGTAACACTTTTCCCAGGTGCACCTCATGATCTGCCCTTGTCTTTGAATAGACCAAAATGTCATCCACAGACACCACTACAAATGAATCCAGATATTATTGAAATATCTGATTCATCAATGCAGTGAAGACGGTTGGTGAATTAATTAGACCGAAAGGAATTACTATATATTCATAGTAATCATACCTACTTCTGAAAGTTGTCTTTGGAATATCCTATTTCTAAACACTCAATTGTTGATATCCTGGTAACAAGTCAATCTTGGATAACAACTGAGCTCCCCATAATTTATCGAATAGATCATCAATGCGAGGAAGTGGATATATGTTCTTTATCGTAACTTGGTTACGCTTATTATAATCAACACACATATGAAGAGTTCCATCTTCCTTCTTCAAGAAAAAAACTGGTGCTGCCCATGGAGACGTACTTGCTCCAATGAAACCTTTGCTTTCTAGCCCCTCTAATGACACTTTCAATTCCCATATTTATATTGGTTCCATCCTATAAGATGGAAGGTAAGTAGGACTAGTACCTAGAAGGAGATCAATCGTAAACTCCACTTCCCTTAGAGGTGGTAACCCTGACATGTTCTTGGGAATGACATCTGGAAACTGATGCACAACATCTTGAAAATTATTTTCCTCAATCTCTTCCATTGATTCCAAAGTCAGCGCAACTAATTGGTAAGGGATTTTTCCCACCATTGGTTCTAAGAATTTATTTTCACCCTTCTTTACAATACTCTATCTTTTAAAGAGATGCTTGATTCCCTCCTTAGTTATGAAAGATACTATTCTCTTATAATAGTAAATTTTAGCCTTGAACGTTGTCAGCCAATCTATACCCAGGATTACGTCATAGACATCCATAAACAGCATTGTGAAATCCCATTTTAGCTCATATTCATCAAACATTATAGCACAAGCTCTAAACACCAAGGCATGGCATTCTCTTTCACCAAGAAGAGTTTTTAGTTTCATAACAGAAGGCATCATTTCTAGTTTTAAACATATCATGTCAACAACACAAGAAGCAATGGAGGAATGTGATGCACCAGTATCAATAAACACTTGTAAAAATGTGGAATTCAAAAGAATAATAACTCTCACAATATATGGTCCATCATGATCATAAAAAATTATCTGCTCAGCTCCATACAATTTTTTCTTCACTACACTTTTCTCCATGTTTTCTTGTTGAGGACCCCTAGTTGAGGACTCATGGTATTTCTAGAATCTCCATGGATTGCTCTGCTCTACTGATGAGACTTATTCTGATGTCCTCATACAGTTGAATCATACAATTCTTTTGACACCTGAGAAGTGTCTTCAGCACCTAACCTTGGAGCACTATGATAATAGTGCTGAAGATGTACCATATTGTTGCAATTATGACATTCTCTATGTTGTGTCATACAATATCACTTTATGTGGTCAAGCGTACCACATTGAAAGAAACATGCTTGGCTCTGGGGTCATGGAGGAACGTTTACTGATCCATCCATCTAGTTATTGTTTCCACTAACACCATAGAAATAGGTGTCCCTTTTCTTCTTGTTCCCAGTGGTTGAGTTCTCACCATTTCCTATAGGTATCATCATGCCTCCTCCCATAGATCTCGAGATATCACGTTCATCCACAGTTGCTCTGGCCACCATCTATGTATAATCTGTAATAAAATGTATTGTATTCTTTGATCGAATCTACTATCATAGCCCTGATTCGAAGATGTGTGCCTTCAAAGAGGCACTTTCAACAACTTCTGGTGAAATGCATTCTAGGTTCATGAACTATGTCGTGTACTTTATGGTAGAGAGACTCTCTTGTTTTAGACTAAAGAAGTCTGTTATTTTCTAGATCTTGAACGTGTGAGGATAGAATTGTTTGTTGAAAAATTCCTCAATATCCTCCCATGTAATTCATTTATCCAATTTAGTCTACACTTTTAAATCCCACCACTGATGTGGATGATCCTCAAGCATATACATCGCCAGTTTGACTATTATCTCTACCAGTGTGCCGATGAAGTCTACGATACGATTCATCCTACATAGCCACTTTCCACCTTCTCAGTTTCGGTATCACCCCAGTAATTAGGAGGATTCTTATTCATGAACAAGATGGAAGGATCTACATGTCATGGCTCATTCCTCTGGTTCCCTGTGTCCATAGCTTGAAAATCTTGGACAATACTCTGAACCAGCTCTTGGTTCACACATGGTTTAAGTACAACCATATTGTCCATAGCTTCTTTGGGTTGGTTTCTAGGATGCCTACCAAGTGCCATTTTTTATTCCTAATAGAAAAACATATTAATATCACTATATAGCAATTGTTGGATTAACATTTCAAATTATATCACATCAACTATTAGAATATTTTTTTCCAAAAAAACATTTTTCCCTTGTTCAACCATTTTTTAAAACACATCACACACTTTTGAAAATTAAAACATTTTTAAAATATGATAAGCATTATCTTTTTGAAAATCATTCATTTAAAAACCAATTCCATTACTTTTCAAAATTTTACACTTATTTTTCACAAAATGAATCATTCCATGAAATGATGTATGCACTTTTAGTGGGATGTCATTCCTTATAATGAATGTCATGCTCTCTCATTGGATAAACCCATGACAATGTGATTAAAAAATTCTAGAAGTGTCTCGAAACACTTATTTACCCAACTCCCTAGTACCATGTAGTTCAGTATAAGAGGGTTAGCTATATCCTTTTATGCTATATATTTCTTGTTCCGACAATCCTACCACTTTCTAAGATTCCCACTGAAGGAATAGACAAGAAGGGATTTCATATACAAAACTAGGAACATCGACAAATACTCATTAGGAAATGACCAATCAAGCTGATTCCATTTGTAATGACCCTCTAGTTCTCATTGGCTTGAGAGTACAATGGTTCCTTACTAGGCCTTTAGCGACATCCCCAATATGCCCAAGGCTGGAAATGAATTCCAAAGGGATTCAAATACAAGTGGGGGATGATTTACCCTTATTGAAATATACTAATAAACTAACCAACCATAACCAAACATTCACAATATGATGAATGAAGAAACAGAAGAAAACTCAACAACTTCATGTATCTCACAACCACATAAAAGTAAACCACAACTATAGAATGACCATGAATCAAAGTACACACCAGAAAAACCACACAGGAATCTCCAAAGATCTCAAGACTCCATGCTCCATAATACCCAAGTTCCAAAATCTCTGAACGGCCCATACATCACAAAGATGTTCTAAACACCTGTGAAACATTACATTTTCCCTTTTCTCGGATGATAGCATCTGCAAATGTACCAAAGTCGCAAAACAGGGGTGAGTATAAAAATCGGTAGGTTTTCCACAATGACTTCCGTACTCATGCCACTAGGATGGAAGATTTGTCAACAATTAAATAAAATAGATTATATAAAATGGAATATGAAAAATCGTTTATAACTAAATATAAAAGTGTTTCCAAAATCATTCATCATCAAAATCATACAAGTGTAATTGAAACCAATTTTCCCAGCAAGTTATTTTGGCATGAAAAATAACTACAAAATCCTTACAACCATTCCACAATATCCATTTATCAGCATACCCTGCCATTATTCAAACCCATGCAACCAAACATGCGTGATATGTTATGATAGTTCCATACACACGAGTGGTTTCTCATCGATCTACCAAGTCTTCACAAGGTAATTGTTTCCCATGTGCCATTAATCCTTTTTCACCGAGAACAATGTCATATTTCAACAAAGCCCTGTGTATGAAATTCCCATGTTCCATTAAACCTCTGGAACCAAGCACAAGTTCATATTTCAACCAATCCCGGAATATGACACATGAACAAAGACCACATATTCCCAAATATTATGCCAAAACAATCCTTTAAATAAAAACAAATTTTTATTGAAAACCATTTCCGTCAATACCATTTCAATGCCAAACCTTTTCAATTACAAACAATTTCTATAAAAGTCCATTTTTATAGAAAACCATTTATATTGAAAACCCCATTTTTCATCAACCATTTAGAAATTCCATAAAATCCATAATTTAAAACTAACATTTTAAATTCATTTAACTAAACCCCCTTTGCATGACTATTCACCAAGATCATGCAGTTAAAAAAAACCATAAATCATCACTAAAGACGATTTTCACAAGATTTTCACAATAATTTTTTTAAATAAACTAATTTGAATCTATTCCCATCAATTCCAGAAATAGGATTCGATAGAGAATCCTTTTACCTCGAAGGTTTTGACGAAACATTGACAACAAACAATGAATGCACAAGAAAGCGGGTCGATTCTACAAGAACGGACTTAGTTCTCTTATCCTAGCAAGATCACAACTAAAAATTGAATTATTTGGCATAAAAAATGTACACCATCCCACTATAGGTTCAGATATTACAATGTATGGAGATCAAAGAAGTAAATATAAGAAGATCTATGAAAACATGACAAATCTGGAAATAATGGTGACATACCTCAAGAATCTGACTCGAAATCACCAAGGGAAGGCTATGGGATGGATTAAAATCATGCGGGGAGGGTTATCCAGCCTTATAGGTAGAGTAATTTCGATGTAAGGGTGTTATGAAGCCAAACCGAAATATATAGGGTAAAAATGAGTAAGCTTCTAGAATATAGGATCTAGATTTGACCTCTCTTCAAGGTTTGACCACACGGTTTGTTCCAACTGTGTATGGATCATGCAACCATCCTTCTTGTCCCAAAACTCCTTATAAAACACCCACACTCTCACACGCTTCACCTTTACACTTTTTATGGAAACCCATTTTTATATGGAACCATCCCACTATATGGAAACACCCCACATTATGGAAACAACCCACTTTATAGAAACACCCCACTTCATGTAAACAACCCACTTTATGGAAACACCCCAATTTATGGAAACAACCAACATTTTGGAAACACCCAACTTTATGGAAACTCTTTAAATTACGGAAACTCTCTATTTTATGAAAAATCTCTATTTTATGCACACCAAATTAAAAAACGCAAGGAAAGGGGCTATGTACACGGAACCAGGGGTACTACATAAAAAATTGCTAATATAGGAAAAAAATATAAGAAAATAATTATTAGAATGCATAATATAATAATATTACCATTCAATAATTTTTATTTCATTTATAAAATAAAAAAACTAATATTTAATAACATCAATTTGGGAGTGGAATAGATCATAGAGGCTATCTCTATCCATTTAAAAACAATTTCACTTATAAATAATTGTTAATTAAAATATTAAATATAAATAGATAATAAATGACTTAATATAAAACATCAATCTTCATCTTCATCCTCATTTTCATCGATGAAAATGTTTTCATATTTCTCCTCATTATTTTCAATGTCCGTATGAATTTCAGTCTCATCATTCCTTATTAATACATTTAAATTATAAATAACATCAACCATCAACTACAGGGTTTCATTATCGATATTTAAATCTCATCAAGTAATTGATATTTATGGGGTTTATTCTTAGGAAATATACTTATGTTACACTTCAATAAAACCATTTTCATTTTAATGAAATTTGTTTTCATAAGAATTCATTTTTATTATACTCCACAGGGCATTTAAATCTCTTGAAACAATGAATTAATGTTCATAATAAACATGATATGCATGATGGGCCAACATAAATAGTTTATTTCTAAAAAAAGACTATAGTAATTGATGAAAACAACTTCATCTCCTAGATTAACTCTCAAGATCACAATAATACTAATGTAATTTAAAAATTGTTACATAACTTGGTCCTACAAAGGAAACTGAATTATTTAGTCCACCATATCATAAAAGACAACATCACTTTATTTTTAATGAGATCCTTTCATACAAGAAATATTATTTGTAGATTTATTTCATTCACTTTATATGCATGTATGAAATAGAAATCCATGAACCACATAAAAAATATACGATTTAACAAACTTTGATTTATGATTTTTAGAACACATAATTGATTTTCAACTTAGCTTTCATGTCGTGTTCCCTAAAAAGAATGAAAATTATTTATAATAGATATTCTTTAGAAATTAATTAATATTCCAGTGTAGACAAGTAAAATTATCAGACATTTAAATTAATATAAAATTTCCTTTTTTCATCATTTTTCAAGAGAAATAGGGGTAATTTGTAAAAAAAATTCTTCGGATATGTTTATTATATAGTATCTTACCTATATAATGTAAATCAACTTATCAATTAAGAAATTAAAAAAAAATAAAAATATGTAGTACTTTAAAAAATATTGTGTCATTTATTCAATATTGACCAAAAAATTTGTCTGAGCTTAGTGTAGTTCTTCATATGATATACATCATTCACAATAACAACCAAAACCATGCTTGGGAATATTAAAAACATAAAACTGATGGTCGATATTTTTTTTGAGATAAAAACAAATTTTTTGGAAAAAAATTGACAAATTTATTGGGTAGATGACACCCATTACATGGATTTTTGGTCTAAAAAGAATTATATCCCATTACATGGACAAAGGTGCCAAATTTTTAGCTATTTTCCCCTCCTATTAATAGGACTACCACAGTACATGGTCTTCAATACTTCCTATTATAGTACTACCACCATTACAATTTATCTAATTTTAAAATTCTATCAGCATTATAGTACTTCTATAATATTTCTTTAATAAAATTAATCCAATGAGTTTTGATCCCCAAAAAATGATGTAGTTTTACGGGGTAGTTACAACTAAGCCAAACGTCAACAATAGAAGAATGATAGACAATGAAAACTAACGGTCTGTGAAAACTGTGTTATATGACATAATCATAATTTTCATCATCACAACCCATGTGTTAATTTTTTTTAAGGATATTCAAATTGAAAATCATAGGATCATAAATTTTAAATTTCATCCTACAAGTATGATTCTACTATCAGCCCTTCGACGAATGCATTTTTATGTACTTTCTTTGTTAATTTTTACATAATTATCTCCAAAAGATATATATGTAAGAATATAATGATCCATATGAATTTATGTTCATATAAAAAAGAATTATTAAGTGTTCCCTTCAATTAATTAAGGTCCATGAGAATTTGTTTTTAATTTAAATAAAAGTAAAACAACTTATTTTTATAGAATAATCAATGCATCAAAATCTAATGCTTCCAAAAAAACATATGATGAAATATAATATTTCGGTCAACACGCCCCATATTGAAAAATTCCATAGCCCTGTAAGACTAATAAGTAGTATTTTCATATAATGTAGAATCTTTGAAGTTTTATCTTAGTGATATGTCAATTTATTATCAATAAGAAAAATTATAATTATAATAGTCTGTTAACCTCAAATCTCTAATACATCCAAATAATAATAATAATAAATTTAATTAAGTTACATAAAATAATTTCGGCTTCATTAAATAGCGTGATCTCTCATAATCCATTAATTTAAATTTTGGATTTCTAGAAATTTAAAAATATCAGACCATGCCTTGATGATTTCATTGGACATTCCGAGTGTTTCCCAATGGTATAAAATATATTATCAAAAACAACTTCTCAAATATTCATTAAATCTATAATGTAATCAGACAAAAACATTTACAAATATGGATGCTCCCAAAAAAATAGTATACATTATCTAATTACTATCTCTACCAAATACATATTTTTTTATTTAGTGGAAAAGTAATATTATTTATAAAAGAGATGATAAATATAACTTGAACACCAGATATAACATCCTGATGTTTTCTTCTTTCAATTATAACTTTTATAAAATTATATACAATCCATTGAAAATGATATTTATATGAAAAATACATGATGACTGTCAAAATTTATATTCTTTCATCCTTTAATAAGAATAAATGATTTATTATCATCTACATAGTTGAATATTATATTAGACTATGTGTACATTATAAATTCATTGATTTTCCTCATTAATGTGACCTTAAATGTAAAATTTGGATCTGCAACTATATCATTTATAGTTATATCATAATTTTATAATGAAATTTTCTCAGCAATTAGAGGATTCAAATGAACATTGATATTCATCTTCCAATTTTATAGAAATAATATCAACAAATATATATATGCACTATTTATTAGTATCCAATGTCGAATATTTTATGAATTTCTGAAAATTGGACAACAAGATTATTGATTATCGTTAGTGTTAAATGGGAAAGATCAATCCGTAGAAATACTTTTTCATATGTTATGTGGTTATAAGAAAAATAAGGATGATTATGATAGAAGTGTTGACATTAATAACCATCATGTGGATGATTTAATATTTTATTGATGTAAATTATTAATTTATGTCATTTCATCAATGCAGCTATGTTGAGAGACATAAATACACATTGTGAATGGAGTGCAACTGAGAAAACTGCAAAATGATTCAGAGGAAAGATGGTAATTCTTTGGTGTGCCTCCTTATACCATGATTCTTCCCTTCTTGGAAAAATTAAAAATTATTAAAAATAACCATAATATAAGATTCAGTCATTTGAATACACATGTATCTTTTGATAACTAAGACAAAACATATAGACCAATTTTTTTACATTCAAAAAACCTGAATGTAATGTATTTTTGATAGGGAACAATGGATTAATAAAATAAAATATATTTTTAAAATAACCCTTTTATAATCCAAAAACATTTTTAATAGCCAAAAATTGTTTATCAGGTTTATGCTTTCTTATCAAGAATCCGAGATATAATTACTCCTTAGAAGATTTCCAAAAATTTTAAAATTGAGATGGTTTTGATTCTGGATTTTAAATTTCATTCTATGTTGTTGTTTCTTAAACATTTGGTCAAATATCATCATGTACAAAATTCAGAAATGATGGATCAATAATCCAAAAATAAATATTTTCTACTAAATTTAGTTCACAATACTAATACTAAAAAATATAATATTTCTTAAAACCATAATAATGTAGATGGAGTCCAACATTTTGAAGCATTTTGAGTCTTTTAAGACATCATTTATTACATTGGAATTTATTTTTTCATTGATTTTTTTTAATTTGATGATATAAATTATATAAATGATTCAACACCTTCAATATAGAATGATATAAACTAGATCCATTAGGATCTTTCATAATTTTTTTCCATGTTGTCATCGACTAATAGAAACATAAGTCAACTTTCTGAGTCTACTTTTTCCAAAAAAAATTAATAATTACATATTATTACTTATTGTAAATTATTATTATATTTTAATTATGGATATTTATGAATACTTATCATGTTTTCTTATTAATTATTAATAAATATAAAGAATAATTATTAATTATTCATAATTCTTTAAAAAATATATTACTTAATAGTAATTTATTATTAATTATAACTACTATTTTAATAGAAATTTATAATATTTAATCAATATTTTTATATTTTATTTTTTAAATATGTTACTACAAATCATCATAATTTTCACAGATATATAAATAATTATAATAATATTTCCAATTGCTATTAAAAATTACTAAATATTAATAACATTAAAAAATTATTTCTTAATTATTACAAATTATTTAATAATTACAAAAAATTAATGTTCTTATCAAAAAAATTTCACTAATTAATATGAAATTTAAATAATTAATGGTATTTAAAAAAATTATTACAATTTATTTCAAATAAACATAATTCAGTAATATTTACAAATTATTAATAATATTTAGTAACTAAAAATAATTATTACTAATTATTACAAATAATGAAAAATTATTTATTAATTATTCAAAATTATGTAATGATTACTAAGTATTATTTTAATCATTACTATATTTTTACTAAATTTTTATAATTCAAAATAATTCTTACTATTTTTTATATTTATATTTAAAGGTATTTTAATATTTTTATTAATTATATCAAATATTTATAAATTTTTACTAATTGATACTGTTATTTATTGAGAAATACTAATTTTTTATAAATTATATCTGAATGTTTAACAAATGTTATATATTTTAATAACTATTAGTATTTCATGTAAATATTTTTACAGTTAAATAAAAAAATTTATAATTACCTCATCTTCAAAAATTATTAAAATAAATTAGTAATTAATAAAAACATATACCAATTATTACTAATATTGACTAATTATTAATTGACTGTTACAAATTATTTATTGATTATTTCTAATTATTATTAACATTTTTCCTAATTATTTTGAATTCATAATAATTATATGTATTTTATTATATTTTGAACTAGTTATTATAAATATTTAATTAATTATTAATAACTAGGTTTTAATCAATATTACTTATTTTTAATATTTATTAGCATTCTATATATTTTTTATAAACTATAAATAATTATTCAAATTTAATAATATTTACAAATTATTACAAATATTACAATTTATTTACTATATATTCAGAATAATTTATTGAACAGTATTTATTTGTTATTTATTACTAGATTTTTAACAAATATTGTTAATTTCTATTAATTTTTAGTAATTTTACATTATTTTATGTATAATTGAAAATTTTTACTAATCATTAAATATCATAATATATATTAAATATTATTTATTAATTATAAAAAAATATTTCATAAATATTACTAAGACATTTTAATTATTATCAAAAATGAAAAAATATGAAATACAAAATGATAATTAATCAAATATTATAGATGAATGATATGTAGAATTAAAAAAAAATTATAAAATTCAACATGAATGAATATGTTTTTCAAATATTTCATATATATCATGATTATTAATAATTAAAACATAAAAAATCATATATAAGGAGTCATATAAATCAAGAATATGGTGTCACTATTTTCAAATGATATAATCAAAAATATATAATTATTCCCTACACAAAATATATCCAAAAACTAATTTTATGAGGCATAAAATGAGTAATGTGAAACAGATGGGTTGATTCTAGGACAATCATTCATGTTTAGCCTTGGGACATCATTATAATAAGGTCGAAAATGGATGCATGTTAAACAGGTTTATTTATCATGTCCCCCTGCCCCAAATGGATGACGGAAGCCCTGCAGGGAAACCATCATTGCCCCATATATATCTTAATTATTAATAAAATGAAATATTATATTATATTGAAATATAAAAATATATATGATAAATTAATGGATGTTTATTTTTATTGTATATATAAAGATTGGATTGAATAAAAATAAAATGTAAATTCAATTTTTTCTATGGATTTGATGTTAAAAAAACATTTGATTTTTTTTACAAAAATGTGGCTTAGGTATATAAATGAAAACATGTATTATAATTTAAATAAAAAATTGAATTATGATTTCAAAATAATTTTATAGATTTTACAAATGGAAAAAAAACATAAATTTTAAAAGATAAAACGTGGCTTAAAATTTTAAATGAAAGAGTTTATTATGTTTTAAAGAAAAAATGAATCTATAAATTTATAAATGTGGAATTTGTGATATTTTAATAAATTCATTTATTATAATAATTATCTTATAAGTCAATATTAAGTATTATTGAATAAATTATATTTGATTGGATGCTAAATAAATTGGGTACTAATATTAAAACAATTATTAAATTTTCATAATAAATATATAACAATTAACATATGAAATGTTTCATTTAAAAAAATAATCAAATGTGTTTCATGGGAAAAATATATATAATTCAAAAAAATAAAATTCATAAATAAAAATATGATAAACATTAAGATGTCATGTTGAAAACTACATAGAATTAGTGGAATGTCAGCAGGTGCTTGTACTTTGGGACATATTGGGATAGCCAAATGAAAACATGGAATCTACCCTTGAAAACAATTTTCAATTCATATTTTGATAGAGAATATATATTGAACTCAAAATATATAATTATATACACATATATAGAAGCGTCTATTAAATCTAAAGGTTAGAAATTGTGTAAACTTTCTCAAATCAAGTGGAATCAACTTGTGTGATGATGAAACACATCGTATTCAATAGTGTACACAAAAATAAGGAATAATAAACAAGTGGTAACCCTAAATATCAAATAACCGAAAAACATAAGGTGAATATTTAGACCTAGGGTTAAAAAAATAAATTTCATTGAGAGGGAATGGGAATGCAAATATGAAAGAAGGATGAGATAAGATGAGTCCATTATAAGAGATTCAAACATAAATCATTAAGAAATTACGTGTGATGGATTATTTGGGTGGGTCGTTTGGTCGGGGTTCATGAGGTATGCCTTTATGTGTGAAGGTGAAGGAAGATCCAGGAGGAGGAGAGGAGAAATGGGTTCACGTTTTTTTAAATAATGTTTCTTTCGATGATTTAATTTTGATCTGTTTTCTTTTGTTTTGTAGCGACTCGGGTTTTGGCGATGTCAGACTTTGTAATATTCCTATGAATAATTCTAGAGCTAGGCGTGATGATAGCGTTCGATTCACAGGTACGATTTTTCTAGAATTAATTTTATAAAAATATTAAGTATTTTTATACTGTGTACATGGTGGGGATACGTTTTCCCCTAGATGGTAGTTCGGATTGGCAATCCGAGGGCACAATTGCGTCTGGAGTTTGTCGTTTACCATAGGTGGGGTGTAAAAGTTATTGGAGCCGACCTGCTGTGAGAAAAGTCACCCAGACGTGAAATCGTCATTTTGAAATAATGACTTAGTGATTTTTATCATTGGCGTTCTTTTCGAATAACATTCAAACGAATTCATGGAATGGAAATCTGATACTTCTGTTGAGTTCAAAATGGGGTGTTTTCCTATACGTGATATCAAATAAGCAGGTACGAAGATTTTGGAATTCAGGATCATCGGTGGAGTTTTATTGAGTTTATAAATTCACTTAAGTGTTGGAATTAAGGGAAAGCCCTAATTTTCATTCTCTCTTCTCTCTCCTCTTTATCTCTCTCTCTCTCAACAGCTCATCAGTGTTCTTTACAGTTCTTCACTGGATTGAGGAGCAAACTCTGGTGGATTGAAGTTGGATTGCAATGGGCATGTTGCCAACAACAAACGACCAGATCAAGGTAGGATTTCTGTTGATTTTTTTGCTCCTTCGTCAAATTCATTTTTTAAATTCTATAATTTTAGAATTAGGATGATTTTCGAACGAACACGGCCAACGTCTGAGCCCATTTTAATTTTTCATTCTTGGGCTTTCTTCATCCAAAATTTCAAACGTGTTGAAACCTCGATGGATTATTGATCGGGGGTAGGCGCTATGTAGGGATCGTCCCAAGGATCCCCAATCCACCTTCGGATTTTAAATCGGGTCGATGGAGTGGCTGTGGTGGTGTATGGATGTTCCGGCTCTAGAAAGGGCGGTGGTCGTAGATCGAGGTGGCAGAGCGGTGGAGCCAGCTGGGGGTTGCAACGGAAGCATGCGGAACTCGGCTGGAAGACAGTGTCGGCTGAGGGCATTCATCACGGTGTATTTGGCTGAGATGGATATCGAAGGACTGGTGTGTGGAAACCGATGGATGTGCGGATTATGAGGGGGGTTCAAGAGTCGGATGGGGAAGCCGAGAGCACGGTGCTTAGGAAAATATATGGTCGGGGATTCGGCGCGGCACAGTAGGTTGGGGATTCGACGCGGCGCAGCAGGAAGGGGGGACACGCGGTGGTGCGGCGGCCCATCCGGAAGCGCATCGGAGGGCCCAGGCTTTCATGGCGCGTTCTTCCGGTGTCGCGATGGTGCGCTCAGGTGGGAGCGACGGCTTTGGCAGGTTGCAGTCAGGGGGGAGCTTCGAGGTCAGCGCCTCGGGGGGAGATGCGGACAAGGAACTGCATCCCTCTGGTCCTATTGGTGTGGCGTGCAGACAGAGACCGGCCTCTTGGCCAGTCTGTTTGTAAGAACCGGACCCAAGGGGTCTGGTGGTGCTTGGGCGGGCCGCGGGTAGTAGGCCATTTCGAGCTAGGCTATGGGCTATTGGTCTGGATAGGGTCGTCCGGGGGGGGGGGCAGCCTGATTTGGCCCCTTGTGTTTAAAGGGGTGTATCTTTTAAATGGTGCATCCTTTCGACGTGCTGTCTATTTCCATGGGTTCGTCTCGTCGAGATGGAATTTTTGAAATGGGTTTCTAGGTTTTTGGGTTCTATTCCCGAAGTCGGGTGACCCGAAACACATTAGTTTAATAATAATAAATTAATATTAAAGCTTGCAAGGGACGTACCTCGTGAACTAGATGTCTGATTGACGCTTAATGAGGAGAAATGTGATCCTAGTTCTCGTTCAGAATTTTAGAGATTCTCCTTTCAGTGTTTAGGATAAAGACAAGGTGTGTGCCCATAGGGCCCAATTTTCATGTTTTACGATGAACTGACACCTTTTCAACTGACATCTATTTGGAGTGTTTGATCAATCATTTATGTTTGTTTTTATAAGGGGATTGCAACAGTGCAATATTCCCGGATAAATGTAGGGTCGAGGTGTGGGCCCCATGAGGCAGCTTCCAAGCTTATGTTGTGTTTTTGTGGCTAATGCTTCATAAGTTTGTTCTAGGTAGATGAATAGCCTAACTTGATTTTTTTTCTACGTAGATCGCATTGGTGGCCTCGTTATAGGCCTAAGATGTGTGCGACTGTGTAATGACGTGGGTCGCTCAGGTTAGCGACATTTGGACTAGTAGTGGTTGAGTATACTCCCTTAGTTTATTCCTATGAGGGTTAGTGTGGGATTAATACCTCGATATAGGTTTGTTATCCCCTTGATAGTATAAATTTCTGTTAGATTAGTGGCATCCCTCTACCGGGTTTGAAGTGGGATCCTCAAGCTTCTCTTCCCTAGATCAGGTTCTTGGTATTGTTGTGACTTCTTATCCATGGGTAGCGATCTCCTATCTAGTGGGTTAACTCCATAGGGTTTGAGTAATCGTGAAGAATATGATCCCATGTGTAGTGGGTTGTTCAGTAGGGTTGTAGAATGATTGTTTATTCAATCCCATACTCAGCTTGTGGTTTTAGTAGGGTAAGTGTATCGTCAGTTCAATAACCTACATTGCGAGTTATACAGGATGGGGTTTTCGGCATCGTCGTGACACTCTCCGCACAAGAAACTATCCTATATCTAAGTTATGTGAAATGTAGAGCACTATATTCAGTTGTGGTATCCCCTAGCGGTTCCTGGTAGTGATCCACTATCTGTGAGATCCATTAGTTAACAGACTGTGTTCTTGTATCCCCCTAGTGGACCCTAGGAGTGATCCCCTTTCCAAGGAGTTCAGTTTTTTCAGCTATTTCAGAGTGAGGTTCTGAGTGATGATATCTGAAGTGCATATACCTCTTGAACGAGTTCTATCTAGGATAACAGAGCTAATGGAGTGTGTTATCCTTGTTATGTACCTGTCACAGGTGATGAGGACTGGTGTATCAAATGAGTATATCTAGTAGTTCATGGTATATATATGGGCATATACCAGAGTGGATGTTCATGGTGTATGCATGGGCATACACTTGAGCTGAACTGACTAATCGTTGTTAGCTGAGGACGGTCTCAAGATAGATTTCCTCTCTCGATTGGGTTTCCTCTCGCAGGGATGAGAAGACTATTTCCTTTCAGTTGCTCCCTTTTATTTTGGGGTTTTTGGGTGCCTGCTGAGTATTTTATATACTCACCCATGCATGGGATCTGTCCGCACATGTTTTTGTCTTGTACAAACCAGATGCCTTTTGATGGAGTTCTAGGAGGACCCGGAGTTGGTGGAGCTTAGTGAGCGAGACTGACCAAGGTGTTTACTAGAGTTGTGCTGAGGAGGTTACTAGTAGGTGTTGTTTTCATATTTTTCCATCCTTCTGAGCAGGTTGGACACTTTTCTATCTTTCCTTTGGTGGGCCCTATTTTTCCTTTTGTAATTTTTTTGCACTATGGTTTCAGATAGATGTATGCATGCTTTTCCTTTTCAGTTTTTATATACACATATATGCACTATTTCATGGTGGTTTATGTGGGTTCGTGTGTACAGGTATATTAGGCTAATGCCTCCCATGTGTGTGATAGGCTACTCGGTGCTAGTCGCCAGCCCCTGGCCTATTGGAGGAGGGCTTGGGGAGTCGTATCTCAAGCCCCTTTGGGTCAGGTCGGGACAGAGTTGTTTCATATGACGTTCCACCTTGGGATATCAGAGCGTAGCTAGTCTAGCCGTGAGCATGGTTTGGGTTGCATAACAAAAGGGTTATGATGTTTCGAGTTCAGATTTTAGTCCAGGGACTCTAGTGTTGGTCCAGCGCCCAACATATCCCTTCACTAGAAATCTGATAACATGCATTTCAACTCGAGTCATTTTGATACTAGTCACAGGGACATAATGGTACATGCACAATCTAGGACTGGGTTTTGGGTTCTCATTGTTCTTATTGAGTCATCTCCCCAGATATACTCTTTGACCATGATGTCTCTAGATTTTATTTTAGGATGCCTCTATAATGGCAGCCAACAAGGGTTCCATAGTGGGATTGTGGGAATTATTCGCCCCATGTAGAGGATGTAGACCAGGGTGCAGTTTCAAAGGATGGACCTCCAGGAGGTCCGCCAGTTGAGCCACCACCTGTTGAGCAGCTGGTTGTACTGGAAGTGCAGGATGAGGTTGCATGCAGGATGAGTACACTGCACGAGTTCCAAAGGTAGTGACCTCTATGGTTCCTGGGGGATCCAGTACCTTAGGCAGCTGATGATTGGCTCGAAGTAGTCAACCTAGTTTTCCTCCTGGTGAGGACACCTCCAGATCATATGTTGGTGCTAAAGGCGATCCTACTGCATGGTTCGGTCGAGCGATGGTGGAGGTTCGTGACGCACTCATACGATGAGGAAATGCTCACGTGGACATTGTTTGAGTGACCCTTCTGAGAAAATTACTATCTGGTGATGCTGAGGTCAGTATGGATATAGGATCTTCAACATCTTCAGTAGGAGGGCATGAATGTGTCGTTGTACTCAGTGAGTTTTACAGACCTATCACACTACTCCCTGGATATGGTTCAAGACCCATTCTTTAGGGCTCAGACCTTCGACTGGGGGCTACGTAGGGACATCCGGGCAGGTGTGGTTTCCTTGTGCCTACCCACCTATGTTGGAGTGCTCGAGCGAACAATTGTGGTGGAGAGATTTCTAGCTAAGGAAATTCATCCTTTCAGTGTTGGGAACGTGGAAGATGGTATCAGGCGGCATGCACAAGGATTTGGACATGTCCAATGATTCAGGAGTCAACCCCAGGATGGAGGATTTGAGGTTCAGGGATCACTGGGCCTGAATTCCAGTTTTGTTCAGCTGTAGTAGACGTGGTGTTATGCTTGCGACGGTTGGTGACATCATTCTAGAGATTGTAAAACCCGTCGTGCTGCTGAGAGGGAGCCAGTCGACAGTCCGTCTTTGCAGTGGAAACGTCTTGATTTTGGATATCTTTCAGGCTGGCGGACGTGGCGACAGATCTGGTGCATGAGCGGGAGGTGGTTGGCGGTATCAGATGCCACCACCATCACCACCACAGGTGTTCCACATCGAGCCTATGGAGCTGGAGGGAGAGGTTGAGGACAACTACATTCCTTAGAGGCTGTTTAACTAGAGGCTCTGCGGATGAATAAAGGTACACCTTGTGACCATTCAACATTCTCTAGTAGTTTTAATAGACATTGTTTAGCGGTACTCTTTCATTTCTGTTTCTTGCTCAACATTTTTTCAGGGCATTGGTAAGACCCTATGTCGGTGTTGTTCAGCGTGTTTCAAATGCATGAGGAAGAGGGATCCTTCCCCCACTGAGACATGTTTTTGTGATGTGATTAAAACCATGTGGGAGAGTCAGTGTCACCCAACGTGGATAGTGTTGAGGTGTGGTGGATGAGTCCCTCTGACTTATGTGTTCGGGCAGGGGTGTGTGTTGGAGAACTCACTGGCATGGGAGACCCAGTTGAGAGTTCAATTGATTACCTTATGCATAAGCCTTTTCAAGACGAAAAGTTCTAAGGTGGGGAGGATGTCACGACACGTGTTTTGGCCCTGTCAGAATTTGGAATATTCTTATGAAAAATTCCCGAGCAAGGTGCGAAGACGGATAGTGATTCTGAGGCTTGGTGTGCACGGAATTAATTTTATAGAAATATTAAGTATTATTATACTATTCACGTGGTGGGGATGCATTTTCTCCTAAATGGTAGCACGTATAATAAATCTGATGGCATGGTTGCTTCTAGAGCATGTCGTTTACCTTATGCAGGGTGTAAAAGTTACGAGCATGGGCGTGCTGTGTGAGAAGTCACCCAGGGGAAAAATAATCATTTTTAAATAATGACTCTGTGATTTTTATCATTGGAATTATTCATTAATAACATTAGAACGATGTCTTAGAATGGAAATCTGAGACTTCCATTGATTTCAAAATGGGGTGTTTTTCTTAGATGTGATAAAAAATAATCGGGCACATAGATTTTGGAATATGTGACCGTCAGTGGAGCATCAGTGAGTTTATAAATTCAATTAAGTGTTGGAATTAAGGGAATGCCCTTATTTCCCTTCTATCTTCTCTCTCATCTTTCTCTCTCTCCTAATCCGCCTTCGGAGATGAAATCGGGTCGCTAGAGTGGTTGTGGTGGCTGATGAAAGTCCCAGCTCTGGCATGGGCGGTGGGCAGAGATCGAGGTGGCACAGTGGTGGAGCCGGCTGGGGGTTGCAATGGTGGAAGACAGAACTCAGTTGGGCGGTGGAGTCAGCCAGGGGTGTTCTTAATGGTGCGGTAGGCCGAGGTGGAGCTTTGACAACCGGTGTGCAGAAACCAGAGGATGAGCGGAGTACGAGGGGGGTTTGGAGGTCAGATAGGGCAGCCGAGAGCATGGAGTTCAAGAAAATAGGAGGTCGAGGCTTCGACTAGGTGCAGCAGGTAGGGGTGGAGGCATTGTGGTGCGGCGGGACATCCGAAGCGCAGCAGAGAGCCGAGGTGGCCTCGGTGTGGGGAGAAAGTGTCACGGTGGAGCACTCCAGCGGGAGCGACAACCTCGGTAGGTCGCGGTGAGGGGGGAGCCTTGAGGTCAGTGCCTCGGGGTGAGCTGCAGAGAAGTACCCGCATCCTACGAGTCCTATTGTTGTGGGGTGAAGATAGAGACCGGCCGCTTACCCAGTCTCTTTGGAAGAACCATACCTGAGGAGTCTGGTGGTACTAGGGTGGGCTGTGGCCAGTGGTCCGTGGTGAGCTCGGCCAGACCCGTGGCAGGCCCACGGGCCGACATTCTGGACTAGGCCAGCCGGGGTGGACTGGCCCGGTTGGGCCCCTTGTGTTAAAAGGGGCTTATATTTTAAAATGTGTGTCTGTTCGACGTGCCGTCTATGTCCATGGGATTTTCTCATCAAGAAAGTCTTTTTGAAATGAAATTCAGGGGTTTTGGGTTTGTGCCCGAATGTGGGTGACCAGAAACGCTATATATTAATAATAATAAATTATTATAAAATCTTGCAACGGACATACCCCGCGAACTAGACGTTTTTTTGACCTGTCGTTAGTGGAATAGTGATCCTAGTTCTTGTTCAGACTTTTTAAGATGTTCCATTTAGTGTGTGGGATGAAGACCAGGTGTGGGCCCCATAGGCACCATTTTTCACCTTTTATGATGAAGTGTCTCTTTTTCACCTAAAATTAAGTTGGGGTGTTTGAGCACTCATTTCTGTGAGTTTTTCTGAGGGGATTGCAATAGTGCCACATGCCCGCTTAAATTTGGGGTTGAGTCATGGGCCCCATGATGCGGCTTCCAGGCTTATGTTGCGTATTTGTGGATAATGCTTCATAAGTCCATTTGGGGTAGATGAATAGCCTACCTTGCGTGTTTTTTCGCGTAGATCGCATAGGTGGACTCTGTATAGGCCTATGAGTTATACAATGTGGCGATGATGTAGGTCGCTTGGGTTATTGATGTTTGGACCAAAAGTGGTTGAGTGTACTCCCTTGGTTCATTCCTATGATGGTTTGTGTGACATTACTACCTCAGTATAGGTTTGTCATCCCCCCAATAGGATGAATTTATATTAGAGTTGTGGCATCCCACCGACGGGTTTTGAGTGGATCCTATAACTTTGCTTCCCTAGATCAGGTTCTTGGTATAGCTGTGATTTCTTATACATGGGCGGTGATCCACCTATCTAGTTGGTTATCTCTATAGGGTTTGAGGCATCATTGGGAATATGATCCCCTATGAAGTGGGAAATTCAGTCAGGTTGCGGAATCGTTGGCTATATGATCCCCTACTCAGCATGTGGTTTCTATAAGTTTAATGCATATTCTATTTGATCCCCTGTGCCATGAGTTATACTAGATGGGGTTTCTGGCATCATCTTGACTCTTTTCGCATGGGTGACAATCCTCTATCTGAGTGATGTGAAATGTAAAGCAATAGATCGGGTTGTGGTATCCCCCATCAGTTCCAATGAGTGATCGACAATCTATGAGATCCATGAGTTACCGAATTGGGTTCTTGTATCCCCCTAGAAGACCCTAAGAGTGATCCCCTATCTGATGAGTTTGGTTTTTTTCCGCAGTTTCAGCCTGAGGTTCTCAGTGATGATATATGGTGAGCGTAAACCTCTTAAACAAGTTCCATGTGGGATGATAGAACTCATGGAGAGTGTTCTCCTAGTTATGTACCTATCGCTCGTTATGAGGTTTGGTGTGTGAAATGAGTATATATGGTTGTTCATGGTATATGCATGGGAATATACCTAAGTGGATATTCATGGTGTATGTGTGTACATACACCTGAGCTGAGTTGACTATTCCTATTTAGTGGAGGATGGTCTTGAGATTGAGTTCATCTCTCGTTTGGGTTCCCTCTGGATGGGATGAGCTGATTGTTTCCTTTTATTTTCTCCCTTTTATATTGGGTTTTTGGGGAGCCTACTGAGTTTTTTGTATACTCACACTTGCATGAGATTTTCATGCACATGTTTGTGTCTTTTTCATACCATATGCCTTTTGATGGGGTTCTAGGAGGAACTGAGTAGGCAGAGCTTAGGGAGAAAGACTGATCGGGGTGTTTACAAGAGCAATGTCGAGGAGCTTACCGGTGAGTGTTTTTGGCATAGTATTCACTCCATTTGAGCATGTTGGATGCTTTTGTAGCTTTCCATTGGTGGGAAATGTTTTTCCCTTTTTTACTTTTATTGCACTCTGGTTTGGGATAGATGTATGCATGCTTTTCCTTTTTAATTTATATATACACATATCTACACTATTTCATGGAGGTGTGTGTGGGTGTGTGTGTATAGGTACCTTAGGCTAATTCCTCCCATGTGTCAGATAGCCTAGTCGGTGCAAGTCACCATCCCCAATTCTATTGGAGGTAGGCTTGGGGATTCGTGGCTCGAGCCCCATTGGGTTTGGTCGTGACAAGATAAAATTAATTTTGGTGAAACCTTTTGTGAAGAATAACATGATCAGTTTCTATTTCTCTATTAACAAAGGAGTAATAGAAACATGAAATATTTTTGATCACTCGTATCAGTTATAAATAATTTTTATTTATGATGAGTAATTTTATCCATTACAAATGTTATATATTCTTGATTATTTATGAGGGTTTCACATATATGGACAATAAATCATAGAAAATGAATACAAACCTAGTAGTGGGGTAGTCTCTTCTGCTACATCTGATGGAAAGTTAAAATGTAATTTCTTCAGCATATTTCCATTAATAGGGATTGAATCTTGCTTTATTTCCCTCATAGTCTATATACCATTGAATGTATATTTATGAGTAACTATAAATTAACATACCCAAATAGAAATATGTTTACCTAGAATTAGTGTCAGTCATGAGTTTAATATGAGTACTAGGTCTATAGAATGGATGACATTTTGTTAGAGAAGATTTTCATGATCCACCCTTTTTCTTTGTATATTCTAGAATTTTCATAATCTTCTGTTTTAATTGTGTCAATATCTTTTAGTTGTAGTATTTTATCTTTTCTATCTCTCTCAAGATCCAACTTTATTAATCTCGCAGACCAATACATATTATTCTCCAATTTCATAGGCATGTGACATCTTTACGCAGAGAAAATCCAATATTGGATCATTTTTATAATGGGTTTTAAGCCATCCTATAATCCCATAATGTGTCTTCCAACCATTTTTTCCAATATTTTATGGCAGGTTTAATAATATTTCATGAAATTCCATTGATTTCCCTAATGAAAACATCATTGTGGCCATTGGACTAAAAAAAATATGGAATTGATGATTTATTATGAACACTATACTTTATAAGAAAACTATCCACTCGTATATTGAAAAAGATAGTACCCTGATCATAGATGATATGACTAGAAACTCCATATATAAAAATATATATTATCCCTATAAAAATAAAAAACTACATTAACATCATCTGTAATGAACCAGAATTTTATCAATGGAAATTCCCTTCATCAAATTATGTCATAAATTATAAATCATATAAAATAAAATAAAATAAAAAACATAATACAAAATTTATAAATAATTAATTAATTAAATAATAGAAATTGAGGAACCTTTACCAACAGAATATTTACAAGGACATTCAATTAATAATTTGACCAATAAGAATAGTAATTTTGAAAATTTAATTGTAAAATCACCTATGAAACTATAATTAATTTTAGGTTTCTTATGACTGAAAAAATGATATATTTATATCATGGTATAAGTAAATAAATATTTTAAAATTGATATATTATCCTATATAAACCTAACCTTCAGTGAGCCTACGACTTTTACATAATCACCCTCTCGCACCATTGTCAGTACATCATCATCCACCATTCACCCAACCCCATCAACCTAGCCGGACCTCTCCTCTGATCTCACAGACCCTGCCACCCTGTAGATGTTTCTAGATGAGCATGCTTGATGAGGAGAGGGAGTCATCATTGAGGCTACACCTCCAAAGGTGCCTTTCATTGATCCAACTACCAGATCCATGACCCCCATACGGATCAGTACATCTGTGCCACCCATCACATCCCATCACCCTACATATGTTCCCACAACCTCCATCGCCCCTACCACTCCACCACCAATTGCTACTGACACTACTTCGATAGGCTAGTCGGTTGAGACACCCAACATTGGACTTACACTATAGAAGATCTTCACTGAGGACCCCTAATCTGAATTCTATCCATCTGTTGGTATTTTAGGGAACATTAATGTTTTTGGGATGGTTGTTGACTATGTCAATGATGTAATTCATTTTTTATTCTCTATAGACAATTTTATATAATAAAAAATTCATTTTCACTTTATTTTTGTTTTGTTTTGTTTGTTTCCACTTTCTCTCTATATCATGTCAAGATCCCTTGAATCCTATTTCATCCTCAATGGGCCAGTTCTGCCACATGTCTTTGAACACAGAGTACTAGAGCATGCCAAAACTCACTTGCACTGGCAGCCATTGTAACATATGATTCCTTTCTAACAACATCTCCTCCCTTCACACAAGGCTTCAGATAATGTGATAAACCCTCTGAAACAACCATGCATGCTTGAATACATATCCCATAGTTGCTGATAGAGGGAATGGATCCACTAAGCTACGGGGTCCCATGAAAATTGTCTATTTCCACCTTAGCCAATATGTTATTTTATCGAGTCAAAATTTTTATGCCATTTTCATGTTTTTCATTTCTAATTTTATGTCATTCATGGAACTATTATGTATATCATCCCCAAATAGAATAAAAATATGTTTCTCAGTTTCTCATTTTCAATGTTTTCCATTATTCTTCTATTCACACTACAATTCCTTGTGAACTAAAGTTTTCTATCCAGTCCAGCAATTCCCTTTTCTGAAATTTTTTGGTACAATTTCATGCTACGACAACTTCCATCATAACCATGGCATACCACATACTTCATGGATCTATTGATTCTATTTAAAATTAATTTGGTCCACCAAAATTCTATTTATAATTCTTTTCACACTAAAATACAAAACCACTCCTAGTCGTATTTCACTGATAGTTTGGACACTTTCTCGTTCTATGTGTGTGTGGGGGGGTGGTTCTCATGTTTCAATTATGATACACATAAATTTTGGGATGTTGTTACTAGGCTTGGAGAAATCTTTCAAAGGAAAATCATGTTCTAAAAATGAATATTATTATGCCCTTGTTAATAAAGAAAAAGTTATGTGGGTAACTATTGAGAACCTTATGTCACTCCATCCTAGTCATGTTTGGAATGATTCATTAGTTTAGATGATTAATTCAAAACAAAAACATTGAAATTGTGATTAATTATCCCACTACTTAAGGCTTATTCCCTTTGTGATTCCCAATTTGGTTTTGACTCCCATTACCCGTGAGGACTCTCAGACAACGATTGCATTTTCTTGTCAGAGAATATTTATTGAGAGATAACTGGGACATGTTAACTTACTAGAACATTCACGGATAACTTATCAAAGATATGACTCAACAAATGTACAATTAAAATTAATTAGGCGTTCGTTAATAGCCACTTCCCTGACGCCCTCCTGACATATTTATTTCGTTCAGCCCATGGTTTCCATGAATGGCATGCTAGAATGAATCTACTTGAATAATTTTCCCTTCCAAACCTTGTCCTTATACTATGAATAAAGATTACCTTTGAACATATGTGGGAGAGGCATTTCGACAAAATGGGATGATTCCACTACCAGAGACGTACGGCGCACTCACTTGACAGCAAGGGTGTGATCCATAACCCACTTTCTATATTCCATTCAAATTATTTTTGCTTTTAAAAAAACTAAATTAAAAGAATGAAACCAAATTGATATGGGTTGTGTACTAGGAAAGTGAAAAATCATCATTTTCCAGACTAATGATTTCATCGAAGGATCATATGTGTTTTGGTGCTAGATGTGAGGTCTATCCTACAAACAACAATCAAAAAATAAAATATAGAAGAAAAATTAAAAGAAAATGAAATAAAATTAAGGGAACAAAATAATTTCTCTTTCACGTACTTTCTATACAAATAGATCTAACCTGAACAGATAAAGTACCACTTTTACTGGCCAGGAGGAGGAACGACATCACACTTGTTGAGACATCTTTTTCCACTGTACTGTAGAGATTACCCTCTTTTTTAGCATGATTTTCACATTTCCCTACCTACCCATAGGCGTAGAGTCATCAAAACCCAAATTTCTTTAGCCCTCAATATTTATTTTTCACATTTCTTTAAATAGTGGAGATGATAGTACAAATGCAATAATATGGTTATGAACACATAATTAGGGTGCGAGCATATCTATACTTACATTTCCACCCAAAGTAATGATCCAAAGTGTGAGGTAATTTACAATGGAAAATATAACTGAGGAAACATTTGAATGATTGAAATTAAAGAGAGAGAATCTGTTTTAAAATCCAATCTATGAGGCATGACTAGATTTCACTCTAGGATTGATTATAAAAATTGCCTTTATAGTACTTGAACCTAATTTAATTGCATGGACAGAATGAATATTTATCACATTACAAATTACTTATCCTTTTTGAAATCATTATTGATAAATTTTGTTCGAGGATAACTAATTGTTCAAGTGTGTGGGGATTTGATAAGCATATATTTATATATTCACATTGGTGTCTTTTTTCCAGTTCATTCATTAACATGCGTTATAGTACATGTTGTATGTGTCTAGTTTTTCAATAATAAGGGTTTTACAGGATTTCAAGAATGATAAGGAATTAAAATTTCTAAAATAACTGTGTACACATCATGACTCTACTATACACATCGTGCACCCTAATCTCACAGCCTAATTTGATGTCGTGAAGCAATTCATGACCATGTCACTGGAAAAACCCACTACACATCAAGACTTAGTCTTACATGATGTGATTTCTAGTCAAAGCCTCTAGTGTGAAATCTACAAGGAATCTGTGTAATAATAGAATGAACGCATGATACTTGTCATGTACCTGGTCAAACTCCTTAATATGTATGATCTACATTCCATGCTACAGATCCGCAAGAAAATGATGCGGATCAAGGGTACACATTGTGTACCACAGGTACACGTCTTGAGTAAAATATCCTATGTATGTAGAGTCACAAAAGATAATTGGAGACACTTTCAAAGGAGCCTCTATTCTACCTCTCGATCCATTGTGATCTATTTCTCCATTTTTTCCTCTCAAACTCTCAACTCCTTAATATTTTGTACATTTTTATTAATCCATGAGCTATAGATATTTCATTCATCAACTCATTCAATTTCCTCCTCTGTATTTAGATTTTATATTCATTCAACTTTCTCAAGTAGGTTCTTTTTATAATTTTGAATCACTTCATGCATGTTTATTTAAATTATCATTCATGTTCCTTTTACAGGATCTTGATTCCATTACTTATTATCGACCCATATAATATGATAACTCTCATTTATTTAATTGTATTCTACCATGCCATGTGTAGCTAAATATATAGGGATAGGGATCAAGTGACATATCTATATAATTTAAATTCACCTTTAAATACATGATTGTAAAGTATAATTGATGTAGTAATTAGGATATTAATCCACAATCTATCCCATTTCTGTGATGACCCATAACCACGGGACAATCAAATAAACGAACCTATCCTAATTGGAGCATAATGAGACACGATCACTGGCTCAGGAAGCATTCTTTCATTGAATACAAACAAAATGAAATTAGTTTATTGCAGTTTCTTGGCCACAAAATAGCTACTTCCTATGTATATCTATGAGATTACTACCAAAGTCAACTAGTTACCCCTTTTTTCTTCTCAGACTAAGTAATAGGATCTTGATTAGGTTAGAGTTACAATAAAACCTTCACTCAGATATGTGACATGATCCAGATCAATCCCTTATAGATTTTAGTCATCCCAATTAGAAAACATACCAAAATTCACAAAAAATGGACTTCTAGAAAGGATTCCTTTTCAAAAATTTTGACCCAAATTCTTCATAAAAAAATGGAATTCTCCCTGTAGATTCAACCCTGCACTACCACTATACTACATCCTTGTAACTAGTGATTGTTTTGGACAAAATATAAATTCTAAATTTGATCCACGCTAAAGGAAGTACCAATTACACCACATAATAGTCCATCACCTAGTCCCATGCCGCTTTGGCTCACTTACTATTCTAGGCTAATACCCAGGAAGAATTTGGATGAAACGTCTAGTTCAGACCCAGTTTTCGAATCTGGTCAGAGGTTTTCCCTCATTTTTTTCATCTCAAAATTTCATGATGTAGATAATGTGATTTAAATATGTTCTTTAGTAATATCCCTTCATCAAGACGCCCCCATTGGGTTCTAAATGTTTGGCTTGTGAATCAAAATTTTCTTCTCCCTTTATTTGGACTGATTCCAACACCCTTGGTATTATCTCGCTTGTGCACTTTTACGTAAATGTATGCCTTAATTTAATTACTCAACTCGCAACTGAGGTGGGATGAACTCATGTCTAGACATGGAAATTATATTATGGAAACATTCCATGTGTAAGCCTTATACACCACTTCCACTCCTTAGAGGCACCCAGGAAGCTTACATGCTTAATCCCCGTCTTCCTTTATTGCTCTCTATGGAACTTAGGCCGCTTTTTTTCCAACCACTGAGTCTTTCAGACAGCCCATCATATTTGGTTCCCCTATTAAATATTCTATTTCGCCCTCCTTGTGTGATCCATGTGTCTTCCTTTCTCTAAGGCACCATGTCTAACCACTCTTATGTGTGACACCCCTATCATGAGCATGCTTATCCTATATGGTCCTCGAGGTTTGTACGATGTGATTTTAATGTCCTTTGGGTGGTGCTTTATTTTGTGTTTATTTTCATCATTATTCTTCACATACGCACTCTAATGGCTATTACTTCTTTGCATATCCATGATAATTTGACCCCCCTCAATGGATCACTCTACAACCCCATCTCAACATGGCATTGTCGGTTCCTTCCCTTCACCAAAGGTTAAAGTGTGATGTTCATATAAGTCCTTGTGATGTGGAGTGAATCCACATCGTCCAAGCTCCAGGATGTTTGTAGAGACCCAAACTTTACGTACATGGAAAATACATACCTTTTACATAATACTTAATACATAACAAAAAAAAACACCAAAGGATCGTAAAAGTTTAGTGTCTTTGGAAACTCAAAATATAATCTTCTATTCTTGGTGAAAGATCATCAACAACACCCATAATGATCTTTCTTTTTTTGTTTTCATACCTAAAACATTTCTTGAAATCCTGGGGAAAAGAAAAAATGTAAAGGGTGAGGTCAAATTCTCAGTAAGGGTAAGCATGGAGAAAATAAAACAAACCATATACCATTAAACTTAAAATCATGAACATAATGTTTAAACATCAAAATCTTGAGCAAAGACATAAATTGTGGAAGTACATAAGGCATGTATCATAATGGAACAACAATCATGATAAAATTTAATGGGAATAAAACATGTAATTGTGGAAACCATTCAACACATGTTATGATTTTTCATAGTATCCAAGGCATTGCTAAAAAGACCATCTTAGTGGACAAAGTCCCTTTCTAAATCGAGTTCACTCCTCGTTTCAGTCCTGTAACACTGAACCAGATTAACATACCATTCCAGCCATGTCTATCTCATGAGATATAAATCATTACCAAATGAATTGGAGGGAGATATAGTTCCCACCCATGTCATAATGAAATCATTCCTACTTGTGCCACAATATAAACATAAATCATTCATCGTAACCCAAAGAATAAAAATGGGTTTCATAAACATCATCCCATCATCACATAATCCATATAAAAGTAATGGATATCATTTCATAATTATAAAAGTGAAACCATGTAAATCATAGAGACATTATACATGAAATATACACGTATGAAATAATTCCATCTTAGATGGAAAAATGGTTTTGATAAAACACTTGAAATGAATTCTTGAGGAAAATGTCCTTTCTTCTTCAAAATCATTTTATTTTCACAAAATACCATGAAATTTTAAAGGAAAAGGATTTTTTTTAAAATATTCATGAAATCTTTTAGAGTAACCTTCTTGAAAATAAGGCGTTATGAAACCTTAAAAATCCGTTCGTGTCGTATAAGTTAAAAAAACATTCTTCTCGTACTTTTGTCGAAAAAGTCAAAAAGTACCTCGTAAAAGGAAGATTCCATACATACCATGTACTAAAAGTCAAAAATGGGTAAAAAGGACTTTAAACATACATGAAACCAATTTTAGGAAACATGGACGTGGATGAGAACAATAACCCTAGTAAATACTTACGAATAAACAATCTCGGATAAGAACGATATTGGAAAAGTTATCCCTTACCTTAGGTCTGATATGCTTCATATGGATCCGAACCTCTTATATAATGATTTAAAAAATGTCATTTAGTTTTTAGATAATAATATTCATTGTTATTATATCATATATGATTCACTTATGACTTTATATTACCCTTTCATTTGTAAATTCCATGTTAAAACAGCGTTTCGGGTAAAATCATTTCATTTGTCGTTCGTGTTTTAACTTGTAATTATTCATATGATTACATAGATCATGATTACATACATCCAGAATTTAATCCATGTTTTATATATAATATATATTCATAATATACATATATATAACAGATCGATAAATAGAATGAAATATACCGTTCATGGAGACGGTAGGTCGTACGTATGTATGAACATTGTTTTCGTTTTCTTATTTAATTGAATGGAATTAAGTAGATGACATACATATAAATACATAAATCCAGTATCATTATTATGTAATATATTTAAGTATTACTTCTTATATATACTTTATATTCATTCCTGAATGGTTAATCATTGTGCATGAATCTCATCGCGTTGTGGAGACGGTAGTCCGTACGTACGCACAAGCGATGATATCATTCCCGTGATCGTGGAATTGTATTTAAGTGTATGTATAATATTTCAGAATCAATATAAATTTTCAATAATCATATATAGTTATTTATTTTCACCCTTATAACCATCCATGTAAGGTGGTGGTCGAAAATAGATTACACCAAGGCGTGGAGATGGTATTCCGTACGTACGCACGCGCGGTGATTTCGTTTTCCGTAGGAAGGATAGAAGGTGAAATGGGGTTGTTTCATATTTATAATAACATATCAGTATATTATTGATACAAATGTTATTACAATATAATTAAACAACTAAATAAGAATAAGTTTAAGAAGTATGAAAATTGAAAGAATCGGTAATGGATATTACCTCTTATTTGATACGCCTCTTTGAAACCTCATCTTAGGGTACTAAAATTGGTCTTTGAAGAAGATCATTATGTTTCTATAGAAGTTTAGAATGGAAATTGGTAGGGTTTTTCCTAGCTTAAAGGCTCCAAATTGTGTGAGGATAATAGGGATGAAATTCCCTTTTATAAGGGAGGAGAGGGGCACCTTTGGAAATCATAAAAATATTAATTTATAATAAATATAACCCCAGTTAAAAACCACCAAAAATTAATCATCTTCGAAGATTAGGTGAGAAAGGGTTTCAATATCATCAACCAATAAAATTTAGACATGTAGGGAATTTATTTTAAACATTATCAACTTGATTTATCCTTATTTAATCTATTAAATTTTATATGTGGTAATAAAATTCTAAATTTGATATTGTTATAAATAATTACTTATGTGCTGTTAATTATCAATAATTAGAGAATTTATGAAATTTTTGACTGTATAAATTTCAATTTATATTTTTTTAATATTTTTGTGATTTTTAGTCAATTTAATAATATGTTATTTTTATAAAATAACAATATTGTCAATTTTGACACTATTCATTTGTTTGAATTTAAATAAAATCAACACCGAGGATATATACGAACTAAAATATTTAATAGGTTCCTAACATGTAATAGTAATATATAAAATTAGTTTATCTCATTAAGTAGTTCATATAATATTTATTTTAATATTTTTAAAACCATTTATTAGATATTTCTCTTAATAAAATAATTGCAACATCACTATTATGTCACCTTTAATGATAATTATTTAATCCCTAAATATTATAAAATAAATTCATATGATGTATATAATTTTATTATATTTCTAGAGACTATTCCTGTTTGATGTTTCAGGATGTTTATCACTAAATTAAAATTAATATACTTATAAGATTTAAGAGAGTCACATGTTGTCACTTTATTTGGTTTTAATAATAATTAAATTATTTTCAAGGAAAAAAGTTCATAAGATGAATATATTACGACCCTTAGGTGATATGGCTCAACTTTTAGTCATCCAATAGAATTTTTCCAGGTGTTAGGGTAATTGTATAACCTTATATTTACCCTTAATTACCCGATTTACCTTTAACTATGGTAAATAAAATTTACCGTAGTTACTATTCATAATGCCCAAAAATAAAACGTAGCTTATTAAAATAATTTGAACCCAGTGATTACAAATATGGAATCAATTTTTCCATATTTAATACACAAATGTTTCATAAAATAAGTTAAAATTAATCTCGTTGTCGAATGAAAACCGATTTTTGTTTAAAACATTGGAAAAGATTGAATTGATTTAACCTACAAATTCAAGGTAAAATCAATGATAATGACATAAATTATATTAAATGGTAAAAATATATTATATTTATAATTTAAAACCATTAAATATTATAATTTAACCATATAAATTAATAAGATGAAAAAAGTTGTTTTTAATTAAAATATAGCGTGTTTTTAATATTTATTAAAATATGAAAGTTATCAGAAAAATATAAAAACATTATACAATGTAAATTTTTATATCCTAATTCAAAAGAAGAAGTTTATTTTGTAAAATATATATTATAAACATGTCAAATACTAGATTTAATGTGGGTGTGCCACCAAAAGGCGGCAAAACTGCATTTTTTTAAAAATACTTTTTTACCCAAAAAATTTATTTTGTTCACATAAAATGTTTTAAAAAATTTATAGGATGAATAATAATGTTATAAAAGTCAACATGTAGTTAATACTATTTATAGCGGCTAGTCCATAATAATATTATAACAATATATCGTCGTTTAGTGAAACCTGGTATTGCGTACAACACACACTACCGAGGAAGGTTGTGATTGCGTGTAATGCAAGCCAAGTCTGGGTTGCGTGTTGTGAAAGACTACTTTGTTTTTTTATAACATATTCCAACCATTTTTTATTTATACATTGAATATATATATATATATACACTCAATTTTGCGTAGAATGACTATTATCAAATGAACTAGAAATTGTGTGTAACACAATCTAAGAATAGTGTTGTGTATACTGCAAGCTAATATGGTGTTGCATATAGCAAAACATAATCTTTTTGTAGCATAAAACACATGACATCAAATAAATTTAAAATAATACTTATCATAAAATATCGGGTTGTTTCAAAATTATACTTACAAGTACCTGCATCCCTAGAACATGATGTTAAATAGTAGCCTTACCCCATGAAATATATACAGGGTTCCCTACCTCTTACATTTTCCACACCCACTGGTCTCCATGGGAGTGAGATCATCCTAAAAAAGAATGAGATCCTCCTTGCATGGAATGACATCTACCAGTGGGGGTGGGAACAATCATGATGTAAGCTCCTATCCTTTTTTGGGGAAGGTAGCATCCTTGCTCCTCCTCTCTTATTCTGTGCGGAAAAGCCAGAGGAGATATGGGAATAGGGACCATCGATACCACATCCCTCTCCCTTTGGTCTTTATTTCCATTGGGAGTCCATCATAAATTATATCCTAAACACCATCTCATTGGGCCGCTAACCAAGCATAATCCCATGTTTTCTATTTGGGCCTCTATCTACGTGTAAGCCTCACTCTATTCCACATAGAAGCACCTTTCATGATGTTATCGTGTGTTATTTGCTGCCACTTAATTCTCACACTGATCGTGAATCACATGGTAAAAAAGCAATAATCGACAATAGAATCCTCCCTGGGCCACCTTGGGAGTATAATCCCCATTCCACTCCTCACTAAACTACACGGACTTTGATATTTTTACATTCTAGGAAAGGTACACATGAATCATCTCTGAGGTTCGTGCCCATCATCCATCAGTCCCAACATCTTCATGTCGGTTCACCCTCATCCCACATGATGCTAAACAGTATGTCACCCTCATCCCTCGTGATGTTAATATGAATGCTTTCAAACTACATGGGTTTTGATCCATGTATCTTATATAGGGTATATAATAATCCTCCCTGAGGATCAACCCCAAACACTAAAAAACCTAATCTAACTACATCGGTTTTGATCTTTGTCTCTTAGATAGGGTACGTATAAAGCCACAATGAGTTTCAACCCCAAACAATGGTAAGCCTATTCCAACAATGTGGATTATGATCCCTGTCTCCTAGGAAGGGTACGTAGGAAGCCTCCCTAAGGTTCAAACCCAAAAATTGTAAACCTATTTGAACTATGTGGGTTTTGATCCATGTATCCTAGACAGGGTACTGAGGAAGCCTCCCTATGGGTGAACCCAAAACAATGGTTAACCTATTCAAACTACGTGGGCTTTGGTCCCTATATCTTAGAAAGGGAACATAAGAATTCCCCATGAGGTTCAACCCAAATCAATGGTAAACCTATTAGAACTTTGTGGGTTGTGATCACTGTTTCCTAGACAATGTTCCATGGAAGGCTCTCTAAGGGTCAAACCCAAATACTGGTTATCCTATTATTCCTACGTGCGTTTTGATACCAATCTCTTAGATAGGGTATGTAAGAAGCCTCCTGGAGTTTCACCTCCAATCCTTGGTAAACATAGTTTTCCACTTTATTGGGACAAACATACTTGGTCCATCCCTTAGTGGAATCAGACCAACTCTTGGGCACCTAAAAACGTGTAACCCCCAGCATGTTGTCAGATCTCTATCTTTTCCGTACACCACAATTCCATTCCACATCGTAATCTATGTGGACATTGATTCCATACCACATGGATATATAGAATACCACCTCGAGGTTCATGACCATCACTCATGTCTCATCCTAGCCTCTCCCTTGAGCCTTTGTGTTTCGAGAAGGTCATACCCCAACTTGGGGGGGGGTCCTACTTCCACTGAGTCTCATCAATGCATCCATCCTCATATGACACCTCCCCACATATCTGATATCCCCACCAAACTATAGGGATATCAATTCCCTACAACATGGATTCATAGGAATCCTCTAAAAGATTCAAGCACAACATAACTGTCATCTTCATGTTGGTTCCACCCCCACTCACTCTGTCCTTCAACACTCCATCAATATCCATCTTGATTATTTCTGAGGCTGCCACATCTAGGTAAAATCCTGAAATCCATCCAATAATCATACCATTTATAAACCCCATGCAATCTATAACCATCCAACCAAGAGTGACCCTCTTGAGATGGGCCATTATCTATGCATAATCGCTAGCATTTTTCGGAGTCATTTTCCTTTCTGTACACCCTGATTCACCAACCCATTAAACTAATTGGGTTGGTATTCTTGTCTTCTACATAAAGTTCACAGGAAACCTCCCTGAGGTTCAATCCAAGACAATGGTGAAGCTTGGTGTTCCCCTTTCAGGGGTTTATGTGACCTGATCCACCCTCAGTTGTGTTTAGATTAGACTTCACAATGTGATATCTTCCCATTATGGGATACACCGCCCTAGGTCCTCTCCCATTAAGGCTTATAATCCATACACCTGGTAAACATTCCTGGTGATCCCTCCAAGGGATGTACCAATCTGATCTTCCTCCATGGGGTATTATGATCACTCTCATTCCATCTTCCCAAGATATTAAAATCACAATATATCCAATGTTAAACAAAGGAATCAGAGGAAAACCTTAGAGACATGTTTCTAGCATAAAATTACCCATGACTAATGTGGGATGGCTAGGGGTCTTCACCCTTGAGATCCCTTCTTATATGGAAGAATACATGTCTTCCAATTTCCATGCATCTAGATATGCCCTTACATGCCTGATGTTATAATCTACTTGGATCGAATGTTGTTTCTCTGTCAAGACCCCTTTGAATTTCTTGACCGAAGTAGTGTAGTTAACCAGCATCCACAATGATATGGAACTCAGAATGAGATTCAAGAACAGAAACTCAAATCTATGAGGGGGGCATGGACTAGGCGTTGAGTTTGAGGAGGAATCCACAAATGGGGAGACCAACATCCCATCATCCCATTTTGATCAAAGAGAAAATGTCCCTAAATAAGTGATGAATGTTGCCCTCCTTTTGAATATAGGAATGTAGGGAAACATCCAGTATATCACCACGGAAAGATGCAAGCCCCGATGAAAGTGTTATAAATAATCATTAAATATCATTTAAATAAATAAATAAATATATATATATATATTTATAAAATAATATTTTTTTATTTATACGTGTTACACTTATAAATATCATAATAATATTTTTTATATTATTATTAGAAATGGTGTTATATAAGGTATAAGTAATTTTATATGAGATTATGTGAAACTACCAAACATGAACTAGCTCTATAAATACAATGTTATATCACCTTATGATGTTAGATTCTTATTATGAACAACAAACCAAATGATAATCCTCTCAATATATTTGAGATGAACCAATAAATAATATTGTCATGAAATATATATCAAATATTCTTCCACACTCTAAATACTATGATTGAACATAAGGAATTCATCTTCCATGAAGTGGTTTTTATGAAAATCAATGATTGATGATGCTAGAAATTAGGATAGACAAATATAGAATGAAAATATTTTAAAATTATTTTTTTATATTTTGGAGCCTGAATGGATCATCGCTAGAGGAGTCTTCCCATTAATTCAATGGCACAATGATTGTATGATGAAATTAGATCACTGCCTCATCGAAGATGAATGATCTATAATATATGGTAATTCAAAATGTATTTATAAATTGATTAAATATTATGTCTGTTGATAATTGAGTCATTTTTATATTGTTCATAAGTAAATTAATCTTTAATTCAATTCCATTGGTCATCATTTTACTTATCATGTACATCTCAGATTATTCATCAATTATGAAAAAAAAATTAAGTTCAATTTTTCTAAGAGGTTCATCCATTACACCAAAAAACCTAAAGATATTTTGGAGTGGTAACATAAATAATTTTTTATTTTTTATTAATCTTTTATTGGAAATATGAATTCATTTTATGTTTTAATTATGGGTTATTTTTTATTAAAAAAACATTGAATTCATCTCTTCACTTTTTCATTCCTGCTCTTCTAATTAAGAAGTTGTTAAATTTACATGAGGATCATTCAAAGTGCCCATTTTGAGATTCATATGATTTTGGATAAGGAATAAAAGAGTGAATGGCATTTATATTGAATTACATGATTTGTACCAATGTTCAATTCCCTAAGAGAAATTGTGATAAAATTGGGTCTTCATGCATTAACTATATTCAGCATTCATTTAATGCACATCACATGTTGTCTATGGTAGGATGAAATATAGGTTACTAGTATAAACACTACATAACTCTCTTACATTCCATTTATATTACACGTTTTTATGAAAGAATGCAGAGTAGATCCATGTCATGTGATCCATATATTCCATGTCACAGAGACTGAAAATTCAGGTTAAATTAAGGACATGTGATATAGAGCTATAATATAACTCATGTACCTCATGATCATCCATCTCTGAGAAACACAACTAGTACATATGAATTTTTCAATGACATGGGATGAATTAGTTACATAGCCTATAACACAATTACACACCAAGAACCACAAAATACATTATAGAATTAATTTAATATATAGTGGAAAATTAATTATATGATCAAACATTTTTACATGTGTTCTAAGTGTGATTTATTGATATAACTTGATATGTGATTGAATTATTAATTAATTATTAAATTAATTTCAATTTTAGTTTCCTAACATTAAGTAGTTTATGGTCATTACAGTAGTGTACTCTGCATGTGTTAATAAAATCACATGCCATGTATTTTAAATATGTATGTTAATAATTTATTGAAAATTATTTATTATGATCACATTTCATGGAATTAATTTTTGATTCCATGTGAATACATTATAAATGGACCATATAGAGTATATTGGATATGTATTTTTTGTTTCCTATAAGTAATCATGTGTAATATATTAATTTATTATAAAATTTATTTGTTTAATTTGATTAAAATTATGGATAATGGATATTTCAAAGACAGATTTGATGGAATTTAGATAAATTGAAATAATTGATTAATCATCTAATTAATAAGACAACACTTATATTAATCTAATAATGATATCAAGTGAATGATAGATATATTTGAAATGTACATTGATTGTATGTTTGTGGTTAACAATGAGGAATGACTAACCCAATTTATGTTATTATATTACTGTTAATTTATTATTATCATTATATAAAATTATTTTAAATTGTCTAATCCCCCACCCACATCATTTTAGGGCCTATATGACATTATATTCTATTATGTAAACCCTTGAACCAATCCTTTGGTTCCCCACACCCATTTGTGAGTAAATATTACGAAACTGAGGAAGATATCATGTGACTAGAGGTGGGTCATTTTGGTAGTTGAGGTGAAACCAATATAATTTATACATAGGAGGAAAGGTGGAATGCTTTAGTATGTACAATGTTATTGTTCACAGTTTTATTTCCCAATGGTTATAGGTTAGTTGACTATATTCCATATAATTTAACCAGATGAGAAGCTCGTGATCATACCACTTTTATTATTTTATTTATTTATGTTTCATGGTTATTTTTTAAGGTTCTTTTGTTGTTATCACATAAATTATTGAATTAATAACCAAGAAATATAGAATGGATATATATTTTATTATGTATAGATTTCATCCAAGAAAAGGTTTATCACATAAAATTCACATCATATTAACAAGGATTAAACAAGGTAAACTGGTAAATTTCTATATAAATGATAAAATAAATGATATATATATTTTCTTTATATCCTTCCACTACATATGATTAAAACAACATACCTCCCCATACCTATGGAGACAAGATCATTTAAAATGTGGGTACATGATAATGTATGGGGAGTCAAATAAATATGAACAGGTGATGAAGGATAGCTTGAATTTGGTGAGTGAAATTGAAACAGTTGATGGTACTAACTCTAAGGTTCATGTTTCGGAGAATCAGGCTGGTATGGATGAAAAACAGTGTTAGTTCCAGGAAGACTCGGTAATATTTTGACCATATAACTACTCCTCAGGGATGTTTGGAAATGATGCTGATGTGGGTGTAGTATCATTAGTAATCAAGGTTGTCTCGTAGTGGGTTTCTGATGTAGATATCGTGGCTAAATCATGGGATCTTCTTATGAAGTCTGAGGAAGATATGTCATAGAAGGTCTTGATCCTTCATGATTCTAATGAGGATGATGAAATAATGAATCGGGGACCGGTTTAATTTTTTCCATATAAGGAGTAGGGTGATTGGATTGACAAGAAACATTTAATCCTAACCATAGGATTCAAGAAAAATTAGATAAAAGTGGAAGATTTCATGAATACATGGGACAAACTGGCCCATAAATTTGAATATATTATTAATGATGATCCTGTTAAAAAGGTAACAGAACTTCCCTATAAATTATATAGGTAGGAAAAATCCAATAGATTTAAGTTGCCTTTTAAAAAATCAGTCATCTTCTATAGTGTTTGTCATTATTTTTTTAACATGATTGTTTACTGATTTTTCCACAATAGGGGTTGCATAATAAAAAATTAACTTTTAGTCACTCATAGTAAAATGTGCTTGAGTGGACCAAGTCAAGGTTCTTTCAATATTCATGGAGTTTTAGTATAGGTTTTTTGTACAACATAAACATAGTTCACATCAAGTATTGGCTTCCCAATTATGAAATGGTGTATCTAGGTGGTAAAGTGTTGTGAAAATATATATCCATGATTTCAGGATTGGGGAGGCCACTGAAATGATTATAGGGCTCTAGGTTAATGTAGTTTTAAAGTTGCAGCTACCTAAAACCCTTAAAATAATATTTCAAGCTTAATTATGTGTTATTAGAAGGGGAATATTGATCATTTCCAGAAAAATACCCATGATAATGTATATTATAAGTCCATTGGTGAGGGTTTTTATGTTTTGAAAAAATTTTGGTAGATGAAATAATTAATAAATTAACTTCTTATATGGACAATGTATTAATATTATGTTCTTATTTAATATAGAAATTGAATTCCACATGATTTAGACTATATAAAAAAAATCCATAATAATGAAGAATAACAATATAGCCATCTCAAATTTTTAGCATTGTTATAGGCACTTTCATGTTATGATATTCCATGAATTGAAATTATATGTACTCATAACCCTTATTCATGTAATAACAAAATAAAGTAGAGAATCAATTTGGTAAGATGATAATTAATATTTCATTAGATAGATTTTTTTTAATATCTAACAATGAATTTACCATATTTTTATTGCAGTATGGTATTCTATCTCAACTCACTCCAAATTATACACCATAGTGGAATGATGTTAGTGAATGGAGGGACTATATATTTTTTACATGGTAATGTTAATGATGATTTATGTAGATATTATACCCAGAAGACATATCCACGCATGCTTGGACTGCAATTTTATTAATAAAAAGAAATGTGCAGAGACAAAAAAGAGAAAGAGGACGAGATTACATGTCAGAATAGTCATAGGCATAACATTCATACCTGGTCATATCATCTGCATCGACTGATTCCCATTCTGATTGGGGATCATATTGTTTGACCAACTCCTTCCTTCCCTCCAATTGCTCCATAGATATATTCTCCTTAGACTTCATGGAGGATGGCCTAGTGGTCACCATCCTCAGAGCTGCAGAGTAATCTTTCCTTGGTTTCCATTTAACTAGGGTAGGCAAAACACCCACACTGTCAGAGATTCTGATCTTTTTTCCTCAAACAATATCACTGTATAGGGTTTTAATCAAATTCCTATCACTTTCCTCATCATTCTCATGAGTGTCCCCCACTTGCAGGGGATGGATACTCCATTTCCCAAAGTGGATACATCGACCCCTTCCTTCCCATCATCATATTTGTTCCTCCGTTCCGCAGAAGATTGCTTTTGAATATTCAGCTGTGAAGAGTCATTCACCACCAATGCTGACGCAAAACTCAGATTATCAGAAGTGATAACCTCATGATCTCAAGAAGGACCATTATACGATCTTGTCGGAGTATAATCAATAATCAACGCTTTTCCCTTCGAAGGAGTTAGCACATCAAGGGTTTCCTTCATAGGAGGGTCACTGTCCTTGATGACATGCTTTGGTGAGGACGATTCAATCAAATTATCCTTTTTTGATAGATATTGGATGTGTGTCCTTGCATTCCACACTCCTTACAAGTGATGTTTTTACGACACAACTCAAAAGAGTTCCCCAGAGTCACGCATTTAGTGGTGAAAAGAGGTTTCTTTTCATAATCAACATCAATCAGAATTTGACGAGACATGATTGAAAGTTTTATCGTATCAATGAGAGTGGAGTTGGGATCAACTTCCAACAGCATTCTAGTGAAGTTCCCAATTCTAACATCTGTCGTTTCCTTATCAAGGCGGATGGGAGTTCCAATTTCCATTCCAATATCATGCAGGATCTCTGGATTCCAAAGAACCTAATTAATCCCATGAAGACGCACCCATACATCAGCAAAGACATTTTTTTTCATTCGAGACATTAAAGTCAAGTGACCATTCATGCAGATTAATCCACCCCGGATTTAGAAACATGGAACCAGATCTCCATGACCTAAGCTTGAGATACACTGATGGAAAAAACAGTGAAAGAATCCCTTCCCAAGGGATTCACATTTCCAGCTATCAAAGCCCCACAACATCGGAATTCTACGGAATAAATCATCACATTTCCAGGGTTGCACACCATTAGCAAGAACAATGCGAGCAATAAATGAGTTCTCACCCAATTCAAACCTTTCAGCAATCACAACAGGTTTCGCCTTGATGTGAGCCAAAGATCCATTTCGGAGAATCCTACTATGGCATGAATCCTCAATATTTTTCTGATCTAATAAAGAATCCTTCATCACATCGACAAAGTAACAATGACCACATGATGAAGCACTAGTAGGAACCCTCACAGATTCCTGCAAATGGAAAATATTGACATTGAAAGAGGAAATCTTCAAAAAAAACCTTTAACATGAACCCATAAGAATCCTGAGCACACTGGTTAAGGGATTTTCAGGGCAGAGGTTTCGCAGCGGTGCTGTTCAACGAGTCCACACTCGCCTCACCATCCTCTGAACTCAGCATAACACTCTCACCGGAGAAGACCTTCACACCTCTAGCTGATGCGACATCATCAGTGGAAGCCTCCAGGTTTCTCAGGCCACTCATATCCGCATCCTTCCCAAATGACCGTCGCTCACCAGAGGAGACAACACCACTGGCCGACGCGAGAAAATCAGCCAATGAAATCATCGGCTTTCAGAAAATAGAACTCAGCGCAGAAGAAATACCGCTCGGAACCAGATCATTTCCCATCTGTCACATGTCGAGGCGATTGAATCCAAGGAAGTGAGGAAGAGCCATTTCGGTATAAAACCCTAGTAGGCGCCATCACTCCGTGCCGTCACTCGGTTCGCCTCCTGTCTCACCATTCACTTTTTCTAGTGACATTGCGATTCATGTAGATATTCTATTATCCTTTTATAGATATGAATTACACACTACAACATATATAAAAAATTGTATACAATCTAATGTAGCAAGAAATATTCGCTTTGACTTGTGTAGTGTAAATAAACTCTTATTTCACATACTCATGCATGGGTATTTGAGTACATTGTTAAGTAAAACACAGAAATAAAATAAGCACCTATAGTCTTGATGTGTATATCTATCAACATCTCAAGGAAATAAAGGGGATACTATCAATATAGCCACATAAAAATAATGTTTATCATTTCAATAAATTCCATATTTCTTGAGAGGGAGCACTTACTTAAGAAGAATAGTGGTAAAAATTTTGATTTCGATGATTTCAATAGACTAGATACACATGAATTGGTATAAGAATAGAGTCCACCAGTGTATGTGGAATATATTATTCCTAAAACCAAAGTACAACATAAGATAACTAGAACTATTATAGAACAACGAATATTTTTTTTTGAGTCACCATGGTTGGTGACCCATTATTGGTGGAACTTAATGATCATATTTCCCAAAATGATCTAATAGATATCTCAGATGATATAAGAGGAAAATATTCCCTAAATTGTATTATTCATTCCATGCATTAAAATAAAGATTCTTTATGCTCAATCCACTAGTTGATGTAAATCGAATTGGATTCCAATTTGGATTTCAACTAAAAACCGTTCATGATAGGTAGAAAGAATACCAATAATGCATGAAACGTTGATAATGTGTTTCAAAAACTAGATGGAGTTGGCTAGAACAAGTCATTTTTATATGCTATCCTTAATTAAATACATTATAACTCTACATTATATAGAATCATTCCATGAATATGAGTTTTTATACCGTTTTTATGATTATATTTGATAATGACAACATTCAATTAGATGTCTATATGACACAACCTAAAGGGTTTGTGACTGTGGGTAATTCCAAAAAGTTATGAGAGTAAAATATATATATATATATATATATATCCATTTATGGATTGATGAAAGAATCCATGTCATTGATTACTTGAATAGCTTAATATATTGAGAATGTTGCTTCCTTAAGAATGAATATAAAAAATATCTTTATAAGCAGTTTAGTGTAAATGAATTTTTATCTATGTAGTATATTTTGATGTAATATTACGTATTGAAAACAACATACTATTTTTATAGTATTTTTAAATACTGGTTGGTAAATTTATTCTTTAATAAGGAAATATGTGAATTGACCAATATTTTGGTGATTAAAATCATTCATTATAGACAAAAGGTCAAACATGGACTTTTTTGAATTATATTCGTTAACCAGATACTAAATAAATTTACAACAGAACTATACAAGATGTTATTGTTTATAATGTCATATGGTATATATATTTCAAAGATAATGTATCCTAAAAGATATCATGAAATATATAGAATGTGATTGATCACATACTCTTCTATTATATGATCAACCATATATTTTTTGTTTAAGTACTAGGCTTTATGTTTCCTACATTTTTAGTATAGCGGATTGATATCAATTTGGTCTAGATTAATATCATTTGACTATTGTAAGGTAATCCCTACATATTTGAGGCATACTAAATATATGTTCATATTAAGTGCAGAAGAAGTGAATATAGTTATCATCAATCATTCTGATGATATATTTATTGTATATCATAATGATCTGAAGGCATAGTAAAAATAAATATTCTGTATCATTAAATGTGTTGTGAGCTAGAATATTTTAGGGAGGCCGGTTGTATTCAATTATACAATAAATTCAATGAATATAGTGGCATATTATTCATACAAGGAAAAACAATTTCATATCAAACATTGTCTATGAGTTTGATGTGGGGGATAGTTTTAATACCCCCATGCCATATATTATAATAATAGTACACTAGTGGCTCTGGTAAAAATAGCCAAGGTCACACCAATAGACAAATAAAATATTCTATATGTCTAATATTTTGAGGTATTGTTATTATTAGGGTGAAGTAGAAGTGATTAGATATCCACAAATGAGAACATATGGTACCACATGACTAAATACATATCTCAAAAGAAGCATGAATATGATGTAAGAGCCAACTGAGTGAAGGTTCTTCTCATATGGTTCTACTGAAAGTGGGAGTCTATTGTATTTTTTTTATTTTGATGAAACTTTTATATACTTTATTATTACCTATATTTTTCTATTTGGAAAATTAATAATTTTCTATAACTTCATGATTTTTCATCAATGTGATATAATATGCAATAATACCCAAAGAGTAAATTTCAAAATCAATGGCTATAGAAGTTCCCCACAATGGTGAGAGTCTATATGTGGGATGAAAATATTCTATAAAATATGTTCTATAGAAAGATGATATAATTTTATAGGAAATTATTGATATAGGATATCAATGGTGGATATTTAGAGGGACTTTATGAAACCTTCTTATGGTTTATTACCTTGGAAATTCTAAAATTTTGAGATTATGAGATCTTGAGCTTCCAATTATAAATCAACATTAATATATTCCATTGAATTTTATTATCTGTAGGTGTGTGTATTGGTCCTTAACCAATATGTTTTTATTTATATATATCATAGGTATTTTACTTTGATCTACTGATGAAAACAATGATGTTATATGGTTAAGATGATGTCAGATATGTTGGTTTCATCCCAAGTGTCCTTGCATTAATGAATAATGTGATAAAAGATTTGTCCATTTTTAGTGTAATTTTATATCAAATACCCTTTTATGGGAATTTAACATATTAATTAATTCCATTGAAATATATTTTATAGTTAGGTATGTTTTCATGAATTCAAATAAATAGTCATTGGTCAAATGGGTTGATGACACCAACATTCATCCTTATTCAGTAGAGATATCATGACATTGAGATTATATCACAAAATGATAATTTTTATGCAGTTTTAGATCATTAAAATAATAACTTATTTTTCTGTGGGTTCTCTAGAATATTTCTATATACTAACCTTGGACATTATGAGGTTCTTCCTGATGCTAAAAAAAATTCAAAGAGGTTCACACAATTAGTATATTTGGAATCTTAGGTAAATTATATTTTGAATTTAGTATGCTAGAAAAAATAATATCCCTTATCTGTTGGTTTATTCTTATTTGGGGTTGATTTATTTTCAATATTTCATCATTAGTAATTCAAATGAATAAATATATTAGTTATTTAATAATACATATTTATTCCCAAGATTTACTGAATATACTATTTATGTTATTTAATAGTGAGTAATGTAGTTATATTTATTTATTATATAAATAGTCAGTATTCATTGCCTAGTAAATACTTATAGGGATAAAATAACCAATAGTAATGGCCTAGTTGTAAATGATATACTAAATAAAATTTAGATAAACAAAAAATTATTTATTCAAAAAAAAAATTAATAGTCCAAAGACATTGAAAATATCAAGATATTATTATATATATATTGTTACTATACATGGGATTCTAAATTGAATAAAAACTTATAAAATATATTATGTGAAATAACAAACCACAACCAAACTCTATAAATACCTGGCAATAACAATTTCCATGTTTAACTATTTGTTCTGCACAAAACATTTAAGGATATAATTCTCTAGCTCCCTTACTTGGAATCCTCTCAATAATTCTATCAAGAACTAGAGAACCAATCATCCTCCACTCTCTCAAGACATTGAGAGAACGTAAATAATATTTCCACCTTGAATAGATTCTTATTGTGGTCAAATAGGTAAAAATTTAGTGATTGAGATTTATCATACTAAATTATGGTGATTTTAAGGATATTCAATAATATTTTGTACCATGATCAGATAAATGATAGAAGTATTCTACCAAGGGATCCTACGACTTAGTTGTGGTATGACGAGAGTAGTTAACCACATCATCAAAAAATATTCAATTATAGGACAAGGTAATTATAATTCAATATATAAATTAATTATAAATTATATGTGTTGATCCTTCCTTCATGGTTCCAATGTTCATATCTCAAGTAATATTCAATTTTTTTACATTGGTCATGACATTATTCGTCATGTAAATCTCAAATTATTCATCTATTACTAGAAAATATGAGTTATATTTTCCCACTTGGTGCTTTTGTTACCCTGATAACCTTCAATTGTATAGGGGGATTCTACTAATGTGAGGAGTTAATAACAATGAAAGAACCCCTCTTTTACCATAAACAAGTGTAAAAGTATAATAATCCAACTGATAGATAAATAAAATTATAGAGAATATAGTGATCCAGAACATGAAGGATTAGATCAAGAAGCTTGATAGTTCTTTTTTGGTGTATAAAAGAACCTTTAAAACACACATTATTAATTACATATTAATGCTAATCTATGATAAATAATGCCACTTTTAAATGTATAATTATGATAAATGATATTTAGAAAATAAAACCATAGACTTGGACCTACAACATGAAATATAGAAAAATTATTAAAGAAAGATGAATTGGACAAAATCAATATATATTATTATAAGAATGAGCGGATATATAAAGATATTACCAATAAGTATCATGAATAATTAATCAACCAAAAAATAATTCATGTTATTAGACAGTGTACTCTTATTCAACTCATTTTTTGGAATGTTTTCCAACGAAAATAAATTCATTTTGATAACAACCATTTATATTGATCAAAGCATACTTTCATTAAGGCATTGAAATTTAGAGATAGAATAAACCTCTATTCATGGTTAATGAAAAATGAATAAATCAATGCATATCAAGAACAAATAAGATAGTGTATCATATCCAAAAATCTTTTTTAATGAGAAATAGATATTTCTAACTATAGAAATTAATTAGATCATTAAATATGATTAAAACGTGTTGTGTTCTAAAAAATCAAAAAAAAATATTTTAAGGAAATTTATTTGATTTTTTCTTGTTATATTAATACATATCAGTTAATGTTTCCAACAATGAATCTAAAAAAACCCATAAAACCTAAGTTCATTGAGAGGATAAAATCAATGTATATGTGGTGGGAAATAACGTCAATGAATAAAGAAGTTATGTAATGACCAAAAATTTTAAAAATAAAATTATCTTTTGAGTATATAAATTATTTTTCAAGTAATGTAGATAAAGAAAACAAATTACTTACCTTGGATATTTTGGATAGGTATAGTCTGTAAGATTTAATAGATAATTAAATATCATAAATTTTTATAATATATCAATTTTAAATTGGATATTATCACTACTATTAACATTGGGATATGATAATGTTTAATAGAAAAAATTAGATGACATGATGGCCTCATCCTGTAGGATTGTACAATATAAAAAACATTCATCAGAGCATCTAAGGGATATTGAATCACATGGATTTTCCATTTACCAATCCAAATATAATATTAAAGAACATAAACATGAATAAAACTACTTGGGGTGGAATTAAAATCTTTTCAAGATCATATACCAAACCATTTTCATAGAACTAACCCCAAGAATGTGTCACCAATGCACATATTATTATTAGAGAATATGCTGTGGTAATAAGGGGTTACGTATCTAAACTATAAAATTTTGATTTTTTATATTTTTTTATTCTATAAAATAATTATTATGTTTATCTTTTTATTATTATTTCACTAAAATTTTTAAATAATATGTATCATAAATAAAATTGTTGATACAACAAAGCACAAATTGTATTTTGGCGAAATATACTGTTTTAATCCAGACACAAATTTTGATGATGTCAATAATTTTTAAAATAAAATTAATTTTAATAACACATTTTTATTCAATAATATTTATCAAAATAAAAACAATAATATGATTTTATAAATTATAATGTTAGTTTTATGGTTGTTATAATCGTTATTCAACATAGGATCCCATATATTTTAATAAATTGGTATTTATGACTTAAATTTCTGAAATATAAAATTGTAAGAATTATTTTTATAAAATAAATATTATTTTTGAGACAATATGAAAAAATCATAAAACATTTGGTTCTTCATAATACTCAGGGAAAAGAAAATTTTAAGGTAAAACATAAATACAGTATAAAAATTTAGTTTGTATTATGACAAAATAAGTGCTAAAAATTGATGTATAAAAACTATAAAGTCTATCCAAGAAAAAAATGATTCTAAATTAAAATACTATGTTTTTATGTTTTTTTATAAATTTTTATCAACCCTTCATTAATCCCCCAAAACATATATTATATATTAATTTTTTAAAATAAATTCTTTCTAAACATGTCCCACTAACACATCACTAATAGTATTATTTCAATGATTTCAGTTATTACCATTTTTATAAATTGAAACCCACTCCATTTTGGTAGAAACTATTGAAAAAATGATATTTTTTCTAGGTTTGATTATTTTATCATATAGATTCTAAAACCAACGTTTTAAAATTTATAAATAATTCCACACATATTTTCTATAAATCCCAACCAACCTCCCATTACTCTTTACTGAAAATCCCTTGATAGTGATGTTATTTATCCCTTTCCTCTATTTCTACCCAAAGTGTTTTTATTCTCTTAAAAATATCTTCCCAATAATTTAGAATCACCATGTTATGGTAAGATATCATGTACTAGTCATCTTTATTAAAGAACATTATTCATATTATATCAGTTGATTTTCAACTGTTCACATTGGGATATGTTTTCTACACGTCACATATACATTCATTATTATTTCTAATTGATTTGAGAACAATTTCACAATAATTAAGTCCTTTCGTGAATCATTATGAACCGTTGTTATGCTATGAATATTTTGTACATTTTTTCAGGAAAATAATTTTTGTATCGAATACCAATATCCATTTCCACTCAAGGTATTAACCTAGATGTACATATCCTTAATGTAATGGGGAATTATATGTATATAACTCACACATAATAATAATGGTGGTGGGTTAGCTTTTGAAACATATATTCCTAGCTAATATTAGATTGTAAGATGATCTGAGGGATCATTTTAGGATGATTCACTTAGAATCTATATTGATGTTTCTTGTTGAGACGCATAAAGAGATCATGAAGGAGTTCTTTTTCACTCTTTTCTATGATGAGAAACTTCTGTTTTACTGGTCATTATGTTATAAATTCTTATAAATTACCACATTGTCTACTTGGAAGAATGGGATACATTCAAATAAAATTATTTTGTTTTGCTAATATTTAGAGTTGATACTAGACCCCCATGTGGTTATTGTTATCCCTATTTGATGGAATTAATAATAGATCCATAATCAACCAATGATTTAACTATGATCAAAATCACACAATTGAATGATAAATCTATGTAATCGATCCATCATGTCTTCACAATCTCACAGATACCCAAAGGGGATATCCAAAGTCTGTTGATTTTTTTTACATGTTTAAAATTTATATTCAATTGTTGAATAACATCATATTAATTTGGAAGTGCTTTGGATATACACATTTAGACGATGAATATTAAAATGAATGGTAGTATCATTGGAGGAAACTTCCTAAAAAAGTTGTATATGTCTCTAAATGATTGTATGTCCTCCCAACAACACAATTCCTTAAGAATGAGCGGTTTTATAGATATTACATCTTTTCAAAAAATTATTATGGTTTTCAATGTTGCAGAAAAATATCTATTGAGAGGAGAAAAATTACCCCGTTAGTAGAAAGAAGAGAAGTCTTGGGTAACCACATTTGAGACACATGGGATTTTATTTAATTTGCTCACTACCCAATGACTATTGATTTCTTCAAAGTATTCCATTAAAATAAAATTTAAAAAATATATATCAAAAGTTGATTATATCATATATAATTTTTACATTGATGAAATTATGTGATAACTAATGGAGAAATCTGGGGTGGAACAACCCACGATGCTCATACCCTCTTAATAACTAGACCATGAGTAAAAGTAAATGAATCCCTTCAGATGTATAATATCTTAGGTATATTTATTCCAATGAGTTACGGCATAGTCAGGTCCTATTGACTCCCCACCATCCCATTCACCTACCACTAAGGTGTCTATATCCTCTCATCCTAATACCAAAGTAACATCTCATGATTCTTTATCATATGAAGAGAGGAATATTCTTTCCCTTACTACATAATTTGATTAAAAAGGAATATTATACAACCATGGATGATTATAAAATGTATACCATGTTTCCATCAACTAAACCATCAGAATAGTAGAAGAATAAACTCCCCCATTTATCTTGTAGAATGAGATTAAAGTGAATGAATATGCTAGAACAAATAAGAAGTTGAATGTGAAATTAAATCTAATAATGGGGAGTATGGAAATAAATAAAAAAAGAATATAATATGTGGAATAATAATATTAGTCCAAAAAAGAGTGAATTTTTATCAATCCTAATAAGAATATGAATGCATTGGTCACATTTATAGATCTTTTATTATAGAATAAAGTAGATGATATTACTCTCATGATATTTGATAGTATAGTTACAATATCCTCTATCACATAAATGATTCTTTCATTTAATAAAGATCATAAAATAACAAATTCAATAGTGTTTGCATCAATTCCAATAGCTACACCAACAATAGATTCTATCTCACATACATTACACACAACTTAAGAAGTAATTAATCTTATCATACCACCTCCTCTATTATCAGTATTCCTAGATCCAAATATTAAATACTCATTGTTTACTATTACTGATCATCCACCTTCTATTTAGACTACTAATCCCCAAGATGACCTTTATAAAAATTGATATAACTATTTGTTTATTTTTGTGAAATAAAGTCAAATAATAACCCACATATATCACTTTGGGAACTTGATGGTGTGGAAGAGAAGTAGGAGGATGACTCTTAGGATGGCCTTAAAGATAATTAGGATATTTTTTCTTATTTTCATTATTATTTTTAGTTCATATAGTGCTATATTTTCCAAAACATTTTACATCACTATAATTCATTTATTTAAAAAAACTTATTTACTATAACGACTTTATATTAAGGCATTAATGGTTTTTACTTTGGTTCCATGTTCATTTACCTTTCAGAATTACTTTCCTACAATATATTTTGAATAATAATATATTTTTAGAGGAGTAATTTGTATTTTAAAAAAAAGAGCTCAAATTTCAACCATGGTTCAAAGAATACAAGGACAAACAAATTAATAGAAGTATATAAAATTTTATCAGTTATGTTTTCTAAATTAAATTTTAAAATTCTTTTATAAATAAATCACGTTTAACAAAATTTATGTGGAATATTTTTATATCTATATATAAGGGATGGATCACTGAAAGTAAGACTTTATTTTTTTTCAGGAAATAATTTATCAATGAGATAATTATTCATTTAGATATTATCTTGACCTATGTTAATTAGAAACATCATGAAAATAATATATAACGATTGACGTGAAAATATTTTCAAATAGAATAATTTTACATTTTTTTAAAATTGATAAATAATTTATGAATTATGTTTTTATAAATAATTTTTTTACAGTTATCGATATTTGATAAATTAATTTATATTCATTTTATGTTTTTTATAATATTAATAATTTCATTCTTGATAGGTATTCTCAAATCATTTTCTATTCTCTAAAATTCATTATTTCTTGATAGATTCTTTGGATATTAATCACTTCATGAAATTTTCATTATTCTTTTTCAAAGAATGCGAATTTTAACCAAATTGAAATATTTGATTCCATTTCATTAATATTGATCATTTATCATTTAATAGATGACATTAATTTATCTTTATTTAGTTAATTAAGAATCCTGTACATACATAATTGAATATATGTTATAAAATTATTTCCCCCTTCCTAAATAACTCTTGTTTTTTCTTCATGATTATAGTGAAATATGTGTGAGGAAAACATTTCATTATTTTATTTTGAAAAAAAACCATTGAGAATGGGAGAATGTGGTATTTATATCAATTTTTGTGGGGAATTTTTTATATGTTATATTATAGTATTATTTTATTATATACTCTTAATAGACTTAATAATGAGAAAAATATAGTGAAAATTGGGAAAATATTTCATTGCTTTCATTGTATGATTTGGATCGTATGTAATAAAAATAATAAGAACTGATGTTATTATTTGTGACTATATAAATAATTTTTCATTTTATTAGAATTTTGTATCATGCATGGTGTTTAAAAGTTAAGAATCCCCTTTGAATTTTTTTCATTGACTTTTTTCATCAATTATGTACCAACCATCATCCTTAGAAAACCCTTTTCAAAAGTATTGTCGATAAGTTCTGAGTCCTTTATAATGTATATACCATCATATCTTAAATTATTATTAATAGATTTGGAACACAAGTGTTTGAGTATAACTCCAATTTCATGAACCTGAGTGATGAGTGAAATATGTTTCTAAAAAATGATTGTCACAATGAGATCACACATTTCTAAGAAATGATTATGCATAATGATAGAAGTTAATAAAAATGATAAAATTAATTTAAAAATGAGGGACTATTGATTATTTTATGAGTATATTTATTACAACTGAGAGAAATCTCAATTTTATATTTATTCCCCTTGCAGGTTGTTTTTCTAAGTATAACATATTGATGATATTTTCCCTTAGAGTATTATTTGAGATATTTTTTCTTAAGGATATGAAAAGGGTTATATATAGAGATATTTGATTATTTATTTAAATATTTATTTAATAATTTTCATTTTTTTGTGAAAATAAATTCATTATTCATAAATTATGTTGTTTGCAATGATTTGTTGGTGGATTGATGAATTTGAATAATTCGTAATATTTTGAAATAATGTCAAGGAGAATTGAAGAAATAATGACATGTGGTATTGAGAATATGTCATATTTGTTTTTATAAGTATAAACAAGTCTAGGTTCCCAAGAGAAATTATATCATGTATATCTTACACTATGGTTGACAAGGATTTTTTTTAAATGAATAAGGGTAACCACGTTGACCAATATGAAGTGGTACTGATTATGGTTCTTTTAATTTCACTGATTTTAAATAAAAATGACCAAACACATGGATGGATTGAACATTATTAATAATAATAAATATTACATAGTAAACCACATCATGGTTAGATCAAGGAATGCATTTTCAAAGGATTGGGATTTCAAGATAGTGGATAAAAATAACCATTTATCAGTACCTTTTCCATTTGAAAAGTTTTTCAATTTCAAATAAAATGTATAATCCAGAACATAACACACTTTGGTCAAAGATTTTGGTATCAAATATAGAGAGTTGTTTTTCACTTTTTGAAGTTATTATGGACAAAAATGCATTATTTTATCAATATATTGGGAAACCATTATATGAAATATTTTGACTATAATTTGGTTTATAATTTCATTATAAAATTTTTTAGATGGTTTATAGGGAGAAAATATCATTTATATATATTTTTTCAATTTATTTATTTGATTTTCCATTCTAGATATCATCTAATTTCATTCAAGTTCATAACTTATAATTTAATTAAGTATTTGTATCTCTCAGTTCATCATTTTTCAATTCAATACTATTTTTTCATTCTATTTTTCCTTCCACTAAAGATGAAAACCCCATTTATGAATGTATTTTTAATTATAAGTGGAAACTCATTTAATAGGTAAGTTATTAATATTATAATATTTGTAATACCCTGACCTCATAATCATATAGAAAGTGCATTCCATTATAATATCGAAATAATTATAAGCAATCAAATCCTGAATCATAGAACATTTTACCTATTTTGGAAAGACAAATTATATAAATGATACCCATATTACATTAGGATATATAAAATAAAACATGATACAAAATAAAATGAAATAAACTTCACCCTTGAAATACTATTCAAATATTTCTTTCTCATAACTTCGGGAATTTAAAAAAATAAGGGTGAGATCAAATGCACATTAAAGGTTAGTAAAGTGCAAGAAATAGTGAATTGATTGGATGAAATCTAAATATAAAGGTACATAACTGATAACAAATTCTATTGAAATAACTAGATAAAGCATACTCAATATAGAAAGGTAAGAAACTAAAACACATACCATTTAATCAATAAAATAAGCATGAAATACAGACTTATATTTTATCATATGAAAATATAATGGATAATAAGATTAATAATTAAAATAAGTATGAAGGATATTCTTAATTATTGGACATCACATCTAAGACACATGAAAATCTATACCATCAAGATCATTAAAAATGGTTTAAAACTAAAGGTATAAATCTCTTTAATTTTTCTAAAATATTCACCTCAATAGAAAATGTCAATGCATTGTAGAACTATCTCATGTCTAGGCCTCACCTGTAAATTCTAGTAAAAATAAATCCTCATATAGAATAATTGAAATAAATAATATGACTTATTAAATATCCTTATGGAATATAGAATCCATATTAGTCAATATATCCCCAGATAATCAAATAAATCTAATTTTTTTACCATATATAAAAAAGGTATTTTATTTTAGATACAATAATATAAATAAAACAATAATGAGGATATTTAATGGAATATATACTGAAAAATTATTTCAAAAAATATATTATTTTCAAGGAATGTTAATAATCACAAAGAAGGTGGGAATGTAATGATGGATTTCACTACTCAGTAATTTCCATCATAAATTCCGTAGGTGATGTAATTACAAATGAATGATAATATAATATGGTGATAAAATAATTCTTTATATAATATATCAATATGGGCTGTATATACACCACAAAAAAGTGGAAAGTGGTTAATATGGTGTATGAATTATTGATATAATAGTGGGACAAGAATCCCTTTCCTTGAGTCCAACTTGTCATTATTTCTTGGTATTCGGGAATAATAATGATATGTTAATTATTAACTTACTTCATTAACTTTTTCTATCAAATAATTACTCTATTTCCACTTATTACAATTTTGTAAATAACTACATTAACTATTATTTTTACATTTGATGTTTTGATAATATTTTGATTATGTATCTAATATGAATTTGGTAGGCCAACTATGGTGAATGAGTTGATATATAAAAATATCCATAATAATAATCATTATATAATTATCATATTTATAAATAAATTATAATTTTAAAACCAAACATGAAATATTTTTATGAAAAATATACCAAATTTAAAATCAAGAAAATGGTAGACTATATGTATGCATGAGTAACATTCAAAATTTTGAATGATCATAATAGAAAGAAGATAAGAAACATTATGTATTTCTAGACGGATACCTATATCATAACTATCTTGTTATTTAATCATATTTAATTATATATATATATATAACTTTTTTTCTTGGAAAATGATTGACATCATGTCGAGTAGGAAATAGTCAATTCGTCAAGAAAGGAAATTATAATTTTTTTAGTGTGTGAAAAGGGTAATAAACAAAATGATACATTATATTTATATAAATAATTTATGTTATTAATATAATTTTTATGTCATTTATGATTTATATTTTTGATTGAAACCATCTCTTATTCATTCTATATATATTGGGAGAGAACCACATCACTTTGAGGTGGCGGTAGTTCACACATCCACAAATGATGTTATCATATTTACATAAAATAAAAATAATTAGGTTATGTGTTTTTTAAATTATTCATATGCATAAATAAATTAAAAATTTTATATATCTCATATATAAATATCAATTATATAATTATTTACAACCATGAAAGGTGGTTAAGTAATAACGAATGACAACATTTTGTGAGGTGGTAGTCCATCATACATAAAAAAATGTATATTTATTACCCATTAGATAAATGTTAGTGTAACTATATATAGAAATCAAAATATAACAGAATAAAAGTATATTTTGGATAATATCTTATTTTATAATAATTTTATAATAATATTTCTGGTGGTGGATAATGAAAATAAAAATAAAAGTGCTTGAGGAAGGATGTTACCACTAACTCATGAAACTCCTTTTGGTTTTTCACCAAATGGATTATTTAGATGCCGTTATACCAAAGATGAGGATTCTAGGTTGAGGGGATGGATTTTTGGAGAATATTTTATTATATTATTGGAGATACAATGATCATTATTTTGTTGAATAAATTTGAGGTGTTAGTTCCTTTTTAATGCGAGGAGGAGTGACATTGTTTTATTTTTTGAAAAATGGATGTATGCCCACGTTTTTACCATGTAAATTGTTTACAATGATGAAATAATTTAGATACGAAAGATTATAGCGTATATTTATAGACATACAATGGTTTTTTGACAATTTTTAGGTAATTTAGGGTCTTATGTTTAACGTTTAGTCCATTGCTAACCTAAATTTTTTCATGATAATTATAATTAATTTTAATAACTTTCCCAAATATTTTTCATAAAAATATAATTTAAAATTGTTATATAATTTATATTATTATGATTCCAAATATTTAATACAATTTTAAAAATTTTAATCAAATAATTTGAATAAATTTATTTAAAAAAAATATCGCATATGTGTACAAAATGCACATTTTTAATGTAGAAATATTAAAAAGTGTGATTAGTTTTTAAATCAAATTTCAATTTTATATGGTAAAAATGACTTTAATTGGATAGATATATGTAAAATTATTATAATTAATATTTATTTACATAAAAAATGTAATTTATCCTTGAATAAAAATTATAAAAACAAGGATGTTTTGTATTAAAATTCAGTATTTTACACTAATGCTCAAAAAATGAATCATCACAGAAAAGTACAAAAAAAATCACCCTGACCTAATTTGGGAATTTTTTTTTCAAAAGTAAAGTTAATTTTATCACAATGAAATCACAAAATGTTCAAAATTCATATTTAATTTAGTTGAGTCATTAAAATTTAGTCAAAAATGCCTTTATAAAAATATAGGTGTTTTATGCACAATATTTTGTTTTTCTTATCTTATTCTTCTCAAATATATTTGATGAGTGTCAAAAATATATGGCTGAAATATATATATATATATATATATATATTTATTTATTATCACTTACTAATTGTAATTAAAATAATTTATTTGGATAAATTGACTTCCTGAGCATAAAAATTGGTTTCATATAAATACATTCCCTTAATATTAAATTAGGTTTTATATTCATTTTGAATTATGTTGTAACCAGTGAATTCAACCTCATATTTTCGTATATTATTTTGTATTATTCATGTAAATAAATTTAATATCTAGTTTCTGAATTATTTTATTATATAATAATATTTTATATAATATATTTTTGATCGCTAAAACTCGGTCTTTCTTGTTATGCAAGTCATCGAAGAAAGTCAGTATTGCATGTAACTAAAAATAAAATTGATGTACAAAGTAGAGTAAAGTAATCATTATTTTTTGTGTAACATTAACCAAACTTGGTGTTTCATATAAAAAATCTATGAAAAAAATGAAATCTATTCTAAAATGATAATATAGTAAATTCATTTGGTGTTACATTCTCCCCACCTAATAAAATCCCATCCACACAATTCAAATTTAATCTCAGTAATCAAGGGATTGATATTTAAAAATAAAATCATGTTGATAACCCCACCTCATGAATATGGTTAATAACCCATCTTCTTAATAAGATATAAAGGGATGTAATATGGTCACGTAACTAGATTCTCTATTTGGAGAACATATGTGGGAAATAGAAACATGAATACATGTGGAAAATATTACAATCAATTTCTGACGGATAATGAAAAAGTACACGTTCAGATGAAAGTTGATGAATATAAATCCTTAAACCTCGGTAATGAAAAACGTCACTGGTATGATTAGAAAAATTCTTATAATAAGATAATATATTTTTATTCAAGACTATTTTTCTTATTGTTGAGTCATTATTCCACTCTATAAAAACATATGTAATTATATGTTCCTATTTCGTAAACAAAATCTTTTCCATTAGTTGTTCATTTAAATATATACAATTCATTACATAATACAAGATGCATCATATGGTGATGTAATACATTAACCTCAAAATCCTCATCCAATGATAAACTTAAAATATTTCATTTATGGATAACTTTTCAAGAAGATTATGATTTAACACTTTCGAAGTATGTTAACCAAATTTACAAAATGAACATATCAAATAGTAGGAAGTGGATTTTAATTTTCATATTCAAAACATGTGAATATAGTAATAACATTATTCACCACAAATTTTTTTTAAAACATGCATTCTTCTTATTCCTTAAATAGAAAATATATTATTATATATATTTCATAAATCAAAAAAATGCTAAAATCCCATCTATGATAGCATAAAACACTTTGTCAATAAATAAATAATCAGTTCCAAGGTAGTTAGTAGTTATCTGATTTATATTATCCAAAAAAAAATTAGTTGAATAATACAATGACATAATATTAGGAAAATATTTATAATTATCCTTCTATAAAACATGCATTCTAAAAAGTTTATCTAGGTACTGATTCACATTTCATAGTAAAATCTAACATGTGATCTAAATTCCTTAATGAAAAAGTATTACAGTAAAATCCATATTTTAAATCATAAATCATATGATGAGAACATCATAAATATATTAATTTTACAACATATTTTATAGATCCAAATAAATAATCACATTAATTATTCCACTTTAGCTTTGTTAATAACATATGATTGAACTTGATCCCTTATCTTCATTCAAGTACATTCTGTTAATTCATGGGGAATTTTTTTTCATATTCCTTAATATCCTTGTATATTTAACACTCAATAAAAATAATTTACTTCAATTCATTTCATTGTTTTTTATGATGAATCATTTCTAAACACTTATATCAATATCCAAATCCTTTCAAGTACTGAACTCGGTGATTCTTCAGACAATATCTCATTTGGGACAATCCTTCATTCCATTATACCCATTATATATTATTTTCCCTTCCTTTATCTTTTTATCTTGATTCGGTTTGAGTCCATAAGACTTGGATAATTATTTCTCTGTCTTGATAGCACATGAAAATATTCAATCATATCATGAAATGGTTTAAGAATCTAGCCCCCTTATATGATAGGGATTATGTCCATAAAAGAAATGATATATCTAAAATTATATATTGTGTATAAAATCTATAAAATATCTTTCTATCCCAGTAATGGTATATAAATACTACGCAACTCATTATTTTTTATTTTACCTTAAACTAAGATGCATTCTATTCATCTTAGTTTTTTATCATGGTGGATGTACATAGGGAATAATGAAAACTCAAAATTTATTCATTCCAAGAAAAATATTTCTTCTTAATCCCTTGTATTTTTGATCAATGTCCACTATTAACCAGTAGCTCCATTTAGATAGTATACTAAAAGTGTAACCTATTCCTTTTCCCGACATCCCAATGCTAAAAATATATTCTTCAAAGACATAATACACTAATCCAATGCCTTTGGGTCTTTAATACCACTAATTGAATGGGTCCTCTATCGGATAATGTGATCAAACATTTGAGAATCTTATTGGTTAATAGATTAATCCATCCAGGAAAGATTATGAGTCATAACCTCATTAATCTTCACTAATATTTCAATAAAATTCCTAGTATTAAAAAGAGTTGTATTGGTTTCCTTGGCAGGTAAATCTCTACATTTTCCATGAGTACTGATACCATTATTCCTTCTAGGAACCATTTCTAAGGATTATATATACATGATTACATTATAACATTTTGAAACATAACAAATAATCCCAAAACTAGTGAAACAAAAATAATAAATTGAGAATGTTTTCCATAATTATTCTCCTAATAATAAACGAAGTTTCTTTAGGGTTATCTTTACATTCATATACTTCATAATGTTTTTTAATGAAAATTTGAATTAGCCTAAGTGTATATATAAATAGTGTATAAAATGTTCTTATAAAGGCTTATTTATTTATATTAGGTTATGATCGATTCAGTTCTAGCACACCTTATTAGAGTTATAACCCCTAAAACAATTTGTGTCAGAACTATATCCACTTGTAGTATCCAGACAGAAATGTTTTACAAGGAATACCCACTTAATATTAACCTTAAAAAAAATTGGATGTCCTTATATACTTATTCTCATAGTTTATCTTAGGTTTATGTTCCCTAATAAATTTCTTCTAAATCTGGTTTCCCAGTTTACTGATAAATATCATTTGATACAAACTGTAACGCCCCGACACCAGAATCCTAGAGCCGATGCATTACATTATTACATTTGAATTATTACAAGGTTTCAAATACCATAGGATCGAACCGTTTAGAAGTTATGGAAACCCCTATTATATAAATTATATCAGATTAGATTAGTAAATAGAAAATAAAACGTGATTCAAACTAAATTGAAATAAACTACAACCTTGAAAACTTATTCAACGATTTCTTAATCATTAATGGGGAAATGAATCAAAATAAGGGTGAGATGAAATTCTATTTATGGGTATATAAAGTGGAATAAATAATGAATTGATGATATTAAATCAACATATCATTGTAAATAACTGATAACACCTTCCATTCGAATAACTAGAAAATGTATAATGATTATTTCCATATAAGAAACTAAAAGATATGCCATTTAATCAATAAAATGAGAATGAAATACATACAACAATTTTATCATATAAAACTCTAATGGATAATAACAATAATAAGTCTAATATCATTGGAATAAGTTCATAATTATTAGATTTCATCTCAGAGGCACATGATAACCTATATCACCAAAACCTTTTAAAGGTGGTTCAAAATAATCGGTTGAAACTTGTTTAATTTGGCCTAATTATTCATCTCATGAGAACATGTTAATCCATATAGGGGATATATAATGTCTATGACCCACCAAACATTACTAGATCAACATTTTTCCTTATATCCAACAATCAAAATAGATAATAAGGATTTGAAAATATCCATATTGAATAAAGATTACAAATTTATCAATATTTATCATTATAATACAATAAAAATTAATGTAAAAACCGTATAAAAAATGGAATATAGATTAAGATGAAATAATATTCATCAAAAATTAATGAGGATATTTAATGAAATATCCAAATAATAATTATTATAATAATTTTATTTATTCAACGAGATGTTAACAATCATAAAAGAAGCTGAAATTAAAAGATGACTTTCATCTCTTTCCAATTTTCTATATAAACCCCTATGGTGAGATAATTCAATGTGAACCATAATGTAAAATTATTATTATATAATTCATGATAATATATATCAATATGAGACTTATATAAGCCACAAAAAATATGTAAGTGGAGAAAAGTTTGTTTTCCTCATGGAATGAAAAGTGAGACAAGAATCTCATACCTTGAGTCTTAATTTTCACATGTGTATTTATAATGACTAAAAATAAACATTTATTTATTATTTAATTGATTCATAAGCTTTTTTAGCTTTATTATTAAATTTATTCCAATAATTGTAAACCTGAAAAAAACTGGTTGAACAATTTTCTTTACGATGGTTGTTTTTACCATATTTGTTTTCTATGTCAAGAAATGAGTTCGTATGTCAACAATGGTCAAAAGGCCATTATATAAAAATAAAAATAATATTAATTTGTAAATAATTATATTATTTATATATATTTTTTTATTTTAAAACTAATCATGAAATATAGTTATGAATATTCTACCCACATTACAATCCTCGAAAAGGTAGGTTGTACGTACGCCTTTGTAATGTTCCCATTTTTCATTTATCCGATTATAAAGAAGGTAAATGACATTATATGTTTAAATAATGATAATTATCTCATAAATAATATTAAATTTAATAATATATGCATATATATATATAATTATTATAATGCGAAAGGAATCCCATCGCACCGAGGAGGTGGTAGTCAACAGGTCTACAAACCACATTATCACATTTTTAGTGTATGAAATGGGTTATAATGAAAGTGATATATCATATTTCTAGAATGGTAATTATTTCATTAATATTATATATATATATAAGTTATTTATTTTATAAATTTATAATTATAATCATATTTTATATGCTCTATGTATAGTGTGAACAAATCACATATCTTTTAAGAGGTAGTAGTCGACATATCCACAAACGATGTGTTAGTATTTACAAAAAATGGAAAGAATAATGGTATTTGTTATATAAAAATTAAATAATCATACAAACATTATAAAAATCATATATAAAATATATAAATATTTTTTCCATCATAATTCTTAACTATGAGTGGTGGTAATGGAAAAATTAATGACTTCATTTCGGAGGGAGTCGTTCTCTATACACAATAACATTGTGTTTTTTACCCATTAGCTTGATGTGTGTGTATGTATAGGACGAACCCTTAATATAAAAACATAATAGTATATTTATTATTAAAACATATAATATATAATCATTGAATACAAATATTTTAGGTGGTGGGTAATAAAAACAACTCAAATGATCATGATGAAGAGTGTTACCTCTTATCCAGTTACTACATTTGGTTTGCAAAAAATGGATTTCATGGTTGTATATAATCCCATGTTTTCAGAATCAAGGTTTACTGTATTAATTTTTGGATCGTATTTTACAATATTTTGGGTGATCCAAAGGTCTCCATAGGTGTGAATATAGGGGGGTGAGTGCCTTTTTATAGTGTGGTGGAGTGACATTTTTGCAACTTTGTAAAAAAGAAATTCTACCCATGTTTTACCCACGTAAGGAGGCTCCAATAATATATAAAAGAGATAAAATTTATTATAGGGTCTAAATATTGACATGAAATGGATTTTTGACAAGATTCTAGGTTATTTTGGGCATTGTGATTATGGTTTATCCTTTACTATTCTAAATTTCTTCTTAATCATTGTAGTTAATTTTTATTTCAGTCATTAATATATTTGGTCAATATATAATTTAACCTTATTATAAATTATAAATTATTCTTAATTTAAATAATCAATCCATTTTTTCAAATTCCATTAAAATTAGTGGAAAATAATACTTGAAAATTAACAACATAGACGGGAAAACTGTGCGGGGTTTTAATGAAAAAATAATGACAATTTTCTGGAGATTTTATATCCAATTTCATTGTGAAATTGATTAAAATTACATGAATTGGATAGATATATGTACAATTTATCAAATTAATATTTAAAACCAATGAAAAATTTAATTTAACATTATAAATAATTTATATTAAATGATTGTTTTAAATTAAAAGTTAGTATTTTCACTATTTATCAAAAAAAGAAACTTCATAGAAAAAAATCACTCTAAAATAATTTTTACATTTTTATATACAACATTATGTTTATTGTTGTAATATATTACTAATTAATGTTTGAAAATTAAAATATAATGTACATGCACCAATAAAAGGTGGTAAAATTTCCATTATACAAAAATAGGTTTTTTAGAAATAATATTTCGTTTGTTATTATCTTATAATTTTAAAATATATGGGATGAATGTCAAAAATATTTGATTGAATATTATATATATTTATATATTACATTAATATCACTCTATAATTTTAAATAAATTAATTTATTAGGATCAAATGACTTCATGAGAAAAAAAAATTCCTTGTATTTTAAATTGGTTCTTATATATTTATTTATAATAAAATTTTAACCATTTAATAAAGACATATATTTTAAAAATTATTAAATCATATTCAGACCAATCAATTTAATATCTAGTTTTTATCTTATTATATTAAATAATTCTATTTTTCATAAGATATTATTTCTCTGTAAAATTCGGTCATGCATGTTACCCAAGCCATAGAAGAAAGTTAGTATTGTATGTAATGAATGCTAACCTCAGTGTTAATTATAAAGAAATATAAATTGTATTTTTATTGTCAAGTAATCTTCAATTTGTGTTTTATATAATGAAATCTATGAAAAAAATTAATACATTCTATGTAATATACTGTAATGACTTGTGGTGTTAAAAATGGGTACTTAAACTCTTCTATTGAATTCATTATTAATGTTATTATTTTAATTTAGAATTACCTTGATATTTAATTATTACCTTCATCTGTAATAATGATATTAAAAAGAGAGTTGTTTTGTTATAATTTATAATATAATTTAATGGACTTAATTGTAACAAAAAAATTGATTTATCATTTAATTTCTAAGGTTTAACATAATGGCCAAATTTTTGTTAATTTATTTTATCAAAAATTTTAAATATATTTTAGTATAAATGGTGCATTTAAGAATAAATAACATCTTCCTAACCATTTATTTGACTATAAGATTTTATTTATGAGATGATAAGTAGAATTAACTTATGAAAATTCCTTCTTTGAAAGTTAATTCTTTTCTATTTGTTTTCATTAATCATATTACATCTTTTTTAATATCGTTTTAATGTGAATTTTCATGTTTTTAATGATTTAATTTATGTGTCAGTAATTATAAATAAACAATTTTATGACCTATTTGATAGTATTCATTGGAGGATTCTCATTCTTATGAAATTCAACACTATGATACTTGATTTATTAATTTATAAATACATTTTTATAACTGTTAACACTTGTTGGAAGTAATTACCTCAGTAGGTCATGTGAAACAAAAACTCATCATCTCATCATTATTTGATTAGATATTCAATTATCTTCTGTATTCACAACAATAATTTTCTCTTTCATTATATTTACTTTATGTGGTTTCACCCATTCACTATCAAAGTGAGCGTAAATTATTCTTATACCCAGGAGATTCAAAAATTCCAACTTTTTATGTTCTTTCATTGGAGATTCCGACCTAATTTTTTGTTACCTAATCAATTTACTTACTTCTTTATGTTTTAAATTCTATGTACAAACTTACGATATAATTAATTTTATATGAGTGATACTCTATGAGTTTTCCTTCCATTTCATTAGTAATAAGAACATATTGTGTTATTTTTCATTTAAATGTTCCCCACTAACAATCACTTGTAACTCATTTCCATCACCTAATAGTGATTAAATAGAATTATTTGTTACTTTTTTCTCTCTAATTAGAGTATCATCATAATTACAGAAGTTAATTAGGTCATATAATTACTATTAAATTTGTTTAATTTATTAGTGTCTTCTTCATGTCCAAAATTGTTATTTTTTATAAATTATTTTTATTCACTTACGTATTTAGGATTTTCATAATCACGAATTTCTATTTTCACTAATTATTTTGAATTACATAGCTACAGAGAGTAGAAATTAATCCATTAAAATCATGAAGATCATTTTCATGTTCTCTAACATTGATCAGGTAAAATTTTAATTGTGCCTCTCCAGACTAGAATATCAACCATTATTGTTTATTATTGTTAAGCCATTTAAAATTATATAATAATGATTGACTAATTGGAAACTTTTAGTTATCCTCCAACTCTATGATACTAAAATAAATTGGGTAGATATGTTTTCCAACCTCTAAAAATACTTCCTCTAAAATTCCAACTGAATACTTGATCGATCAATCCAGCTGTTAAAGATTAAATCAAATGGTCCAAGGATTCATAAATCAAATTTTAATAAAATCTATTAGTGGTTATAACATTAATCCTTCTCCCATATCACAAAGTGATATTATAAAATAAAATTATATAATTTTATTATTGGATGGAGATCATTCCCTGATAAAAAAATTCATTGTATATTTATTTGATCTATATTGAAAAATTCCCCACTATGATTGACTATAAAAGGATACTTTCAAGGGGTATGAATAAAAAATGATTTATATAATTAAAATTAATAATATATACCAACCTAGGTTTTCTCTAGATTCTAGTGCATGAAAATCATGTTTTTGATATGAAATTAAAGGAAAAGGGGTTTTATTTTTTATAAAATTCTTTGAGAAAAAAATTAATCAATGATAAAATTTATTAAAAACAGTGATACGATAAGGGTTATCATGTAAAAATTATTAATCTAGGTTTAATTTTATCATAGCTCCAATTTATCTACTCCTCTTCTATTAATATGATAAAAGTAAAATTATACAATCTATTCCTCTCCCTCCCCTAGTCAAATGGTTATAGAGATATTAACCGACACTAAAATATTTTCATTTTCTACATCATTAAAATGCGCGTGAGAGCTAAAACAAATACCATTATTGACTTAGGAAATAATTGATTGAGTCTTTCATTCTTAAAGAATCATTAATGTCTATTTCCCCTCCCACACATATTGATATTATGTGTGTTATCAAAATTAAAACCTAGTTTATTCCATTAAATATTAACCAAAACCTAAAGGATGGAGATGATTGTAATTCAACAAGGAAATGATAATTACAAAATCTAAAATAAAATAACTTCATTAATGATAATAAAAAAAATCCAATAGAATGACGAATCTAACTAAACAAAATAAAAAAAGGATATTATTCCATGAATTGAAAGAACTCAGTAATTAAAAAAGGAAACATTTTCTTACCAATTCACTCATAAGTTTTCCCCTCTATCAGAATGCTAAAAAAGTATAATAGGTAATAACAAGGAATTTCAAATTAAGAATGAAAAGGTAGGACATAAATATTCCTCTTCAGAATCCAAACATCAAAATTTTTCACAATTTTCTCCCTCCATATTGCTTAATATCACCAATGTCTCTTCTAAATAACATATTTAAATTATCTTTTCTATAAAAACAAAAAAATTTAAATAATCCCAATGACATGTATAAAAATTAATTCTAGAATTAGTGAAGTTATATATTTTTATACAAATAGAAACTTTACCTTCCTACAATTTACGAAAATAATATACTTTTTTAATTTATGAATTTAATCCAAAAAATTAATTTATACATTTATCACCAAGCTATATTTCATAGAAAACTAGAATAAACTAAATCTTTTCCATATACAATGATATTATTTATTTTTTGAGTAGTGTTCTATTTTGAGGACCAAAATTATTTTCCATGCTAATTTATTTACTTAAGTGTCGTGGATTTCTAATGATCACTAAACCCAATTGACAATGTTGAAGACCACAAATAATTAAATACTAAAAAAATCTCATTTTTATCAATAATTGAAGTTTTACCTCTATAATTCCAAAAACATAAACTAATTCTAAAATTCAATATTTAATTCATTTTTACATTTAATCACAAAAACCACTAATACCCTAATTAACTTGAAATTTAGAACAAATTGTTAATTTTTTGGTTTCAAATCATTTAAATTATAATTTAAAATAATTTCAATAGTATACCTATTAATTATTGAAATCCTAGAACATGGAATCCTGTATAAGTAAGCATCAAAATCAAATCAAGAAAATTCAAAAGATAATTCCCATGAGACCCACTAATTTAAAACCTCTAAAAATATATTATACCTCTTAAACCAAATTATTTATAGTTCCAGATTCAACTAATTCAATAAAAACTGACTTCATTTATCATTCCATGATCAAAAAGGACTTACCTCACATTAATTTTCTCTCATAAAATTAATAAATATTTATAAAATGATTTTTCCATCAAAATTAATGAAATTGTAACCATAGGATTGGTAAATTCATAAATATACACTCAGAGAGTGGATGAATAAATTCTAAATAAAAAATAAATGTGCCGAACGTGCCACCGCGATTTCAAAATTTACCGCATGTTGTGGCAGAGATGGTCATTCAGGTAGATTTGGCGACAGACAAGATCCTCCCCCTGACCCCTGGTGTGAAGGGTTCTCTGGCATCTTCGTCTCAAACATGGGATCCCTGTATCTCCTATTTTCCAGCGATTTCCTTGGAATCCTTCAACGCTGAGCAGTCGGATGGTTTCCTGGTGGTTTTGTTCTCCCCTTCTTCCTTTTACAACGATGTGGAGCAGCTAAGATGGACTCCGATTGTAACACCTCAAGCTTTCACGGTACACTTCCCTTTGAATAATCCAGTAGCGTGTGTTGTACGCAACATCGAGTTCTAACACAAACCACAACCAATCAAAAAAGCCGTTATGAATAGTAATTCACAAATTTTGAAATTTTATAAATTTTATCATTCACAATGGACTAAATTTTTGGATACGGAATATCGAAATTAGCTTTGGGTGAATTTTTGGTATTTTCTAAAAAATTTCAGTTTTTGATGCATAGTGAAAAAACACTGAGTTATAGTTTTAAACCAAATTTTTAATTAAATAATTATTTAATTTATTTAAATTTAATTAAGTTTAAAATAGATACATAATATCTATATATGTTTTATGTAATTCATTAGAGTTAGTTTAGAATAATTTTAGATATATAAAAAAAATTATTGAAATTTTCACCATCTTTTACCCACCTCCTAGGAGATTTTGCAAATTCACATAAAACATAACATTACTGCTTCTGTGAGTGGAATTTTGAAAATCTGAGAGACACAGTTAATATAAAAAAGTAAAATTTTGTTCAATAAGATAAAAATAGTTTTTGGCGAATTGTTACTTTTTACTTTTATTTACCACAGTTAAAAGTAAATAGGGTAATTAAAGGTAAAATTGATATTAATATTACCCTAACACATGTCCTAATTATATTGTACAAGTGTATCTCGACCAAAACAATCTTAGGAATAAAATATTATCATTTAGGTTCATTTGTATTAGATTAGGACATTTGTTATTATTTTATTCAAAGAAGAGTCAAAAGAGTTAAAATCATGTTTTAATTACAAAAAACATTTTTAATATAGGGTTATAAATAAGATAAATTTGATTGTAAATATTAAATAAAAATGTAAAAATATTTCATAAATAATGGTATTTTAATTATAATTTTTAGACATTAAATAATTTAATTTATTTATGACATAATGGTGATGCAGTAATTACCAAATAATGAAATATTAAAATAATTGATATTATAAATATCCAAATAAATATAATTTGAGACTTTTTATGAATTAAACAAATTTTATAGGTTAGTATGACATGTTATTATTGATTTAATTATCTTTTTTCTAAGTAATCATGCTGTTATGATTATCACAAAATCATATAGCAAATAGGGTCAAAATTGAAATAAAAGATTTTTTTAAAACAAATATTATATTATTAATTGATATTCAATATCGAAAAATCTATGTTTCGGCCAAAAGACTTATATAATTATAGGTGTATCATTAATGGACCAATTTGGGGTCACTTGTAGGTATATAGTATGTTTATTAACTATATAATATAAAAATACAAAGAGACATGGTAAATATAAAACTACATAATTACAAGTTAAATATAAATTATAAGGTTACTATTGTGACCCAAACCTATCTAAAATATATTGGTTGAAAGTATTTTCACCCATACCCACCTTAACTTTTAAATAATCTACTTTGTAGCCATTAGAAACCAAATATGAATTTATCATAAAATAATATTTCTAGCTTTTCCAAAGGTTCCCATCACCCCTTTTATAAAAGGGAACTCCCCATTCTCACTAATTCACACATTAAAAGCCTTTTCGATCGGCCAAAACATGACCAAATACTCTTTAAACATACCTAAATTCATCTTAGTGGCCTTAGTTTGATCATAAATCCAACTAAAGGATCCGTTTTGATCAAATCAAAACGAAGAACCCGAAGAAGAGGTAATAATTTCACCACACTCTTTTAAGTTTCTTTCTTCTTCAACTTCGTATTTCCTTGTTATTTCCATTCTAAAATAATAACTCTAGTATCATCTATATATTGTGATTTTATTATAAATATGTGACAACCAAATTCATTATTCTATCCATCCCTTGAATGACATGTCACCATACAAGCGTACGTACGACCTACCATCTCCACGTCATGGTGTAATTGTTATTCAATATATTATTATTTATATTGGTATAATAATGTTGTATAATTCATGTAAATAATAAAAATAACATGATAAATATTCTGTATATATGATATACCATCCAATTATATATTATTTTAATGTCAATAGAATGATATTGTCACTCGTGCGTACGTATGGACTACCATCTCCACGAACACAATGAGATTCATTCCACACCGTATACATTCAAGTATAATTATCATTTGCTGATTAAAAATAATGTTTAAGGACTTTATATAATTCTGGATATTAATAACATACAACCTATCCATAATAAACACGACTTTCATAACAAAATAATAAAAAGAAAACGAGTAAGGTAACACCCGAAACGATTACAATACAAAGATATTATTAACAAAGCAATGTTAAAAAGATCATATATGATGTCATATTAATATATATGATTCTTCTATAATTTAATAACAATTATTTCAACATTAAACAGGAGGTTAAGCTACCCTCATCCAAGTAAAAGTACAAGGTAAGGGATTATTTCCTAGTCTCTTCATTATCCGAGGATGTTTATACGTAATTATCTACTAGGACCTCTTTATCATCCATATCCATGTTTCTTAAAAATTTATATCAAATCATTCTTACTATTTTATAGACTATGGGTTAAATTCATTTATTCCCTTGTTTACTTTTTATAAGAAGTTTATAAAGGAATATTTCCCTCATTTTCCAAACAAGGTCCTTTTTAACCTTTTCAAAAGAATTAAGGTAAGAATGTTTATTTATATTATATGGCGGGTGCGGCTATTTTTTTCCATTATAAAATATTCTAATCTTCCCTTACAATCTTATAAGGATATTTTAAAAGTAATTGTTTTATTTTATAATTATGTGACTTTTAAATGATTTTAAAAAAAGATATATTTTTCTTAAATAGTTTTGATTTTATCTATGTCAACATCCATTGATGGATTTTAAGCTTATTTGAAGTTGATTTATTATGATACAAAACTTCCATATTGTATTGATGGTTTTGTGATATGTTTGACTGTGGATGTGTTATTTTTATACCATTCATGGTTTATGGAGAAAGTATTGAAACTTCGTATGGTAGTTTTAATATGAATGTGTATGTTATGTTTATACATGTTCATATGAGTAATTCATTGGACTTAATAAGTGATTGGTGGAGCCCTATATAGCTCCTCAATGCATCGATGGGTCTATTGAGACAAAATAGTTTCTTGGCACAAGGCCGTGAGAAAATATTATTTGTAGTCTTGGCATAATGCCTTTTCTATGTGGTTATGATAGTCTGGTATTATGCATTCCATCATCATGAAAGTGGTTATTGATATTGCATTTGGTTATTATACTTGTAGAATATCCATATGAATAAGTAAATGGAATTATTTCATTTTATCGTTTCCATATTATGCTGAAGTTCGTGTTTAAAAGTTTTTTTTAGTTATACATTGCCTTAAATGATTATTCTTATTTATGAATGTTTCCTCTATATTGTTATCCTTACTGAGCATTTGAGATCACCCCTTTCAATGTTTTATTTTTCCCAAGATGGAAAGAAGAAATTTATGATTCACCTATAGGGATAGTATGAGGGGATATAAAGAAAAGATTTTGTTGTAGTGTTTTTACTTTATGATGTAATGTAAGACTTATGAATATATCTAGTTTTTCCAAGACTACTATGCTAATTGGTAATTCGAGATATGATCTTTTGTAATCATGCCAATGTTATGTAATAATGCACCGACTATGGGTAACTCGGGTCGGGTCTCTACAGTTGGTATGAGAGAAAGTTTAGTAAAAACAATAGAAGCTAGATTTAGATAAACTCGGATTAGAGCACATAGCCCTAAGATAGACATTGAGGATTAGTATAGAAGACCTTCCTATAATTTTGGTATTGTAGAAATTTTGTATGTTTTCCGAGCAATACATCCCTATCTAGATACGAGCAGGTAGAGGTGGCTCTGGCACAGATGTACCTAGGGGTAAAACCTGAAAACACTGCTTTGAGCTAGACTTGAACGGGTACTGGTGCATGACAATAGGCCGTGCTGCACTCTCGGTTACGACACTCCCAGGGGATATGCTTAGGATAACTCCCATTTTCATTACAAACCATTATAAAGGTTTTATGAGTATATATTAATTCATAGAAAAAAAATTTATTATTAGGTATTATATCCATAAATATTTCAATTTATGTTAAGTGTTTTACAAGTGTGGAATTGTGTATTTTGATTCATAAAATGATCTAGTTTTTTCCATTGTTTAGAAATGGTTCCTAGTGGAAGAAATGGAAACCGTATTAATGCACACACTCCATGTAGGAATTTCCCTCCTGCTCAAGATAATTATAGTGGAGCTGGTTATGCAACTAGTGCGGATCCGCTAATCACCGTACTGGGACAACTCACTTAGGTTATAAATAATAACCTTACCCGTATGGATCACACTGATCTACAGTATGGAGGATCAATGTTAGATTGATTTATGAGGCAACAACCACCATCATTCAATTGGTGTAAAAATCCATTGGTAGCTGAGCAATTGATAAGTTCCCTAGAGAAATTTTTTTAGGCTTTGGGGAGTAGTGAAATGGAAAAAGTTATCATGGTAGTTTACCGCCTCATTGAAGATGCTAATCAATGGTGGTCATTAATTCAAAACACGAAGGAAGATGATGAAGTATCAAATATGGAATTAAGGGAGTTCAAAGATCTTTTCTTAGAGAAATACTTTCCTTGTGACCATCGAGAAGATATGGAAAGGAAATTTATGAGTTTGAGACAAAAGGAGGATGAGAATGTCACAAATATAAGGCTAACGTTACAAGGATATCATGGTATTCTGGATATTATATATATAACCCAATATGTAATATTTATCATTTCTTTGATGGGTTAAAACCATTTCATTGTTGAACATTAGTGTCACAATCTTTCTTGTCATACGAAGATATTGTCTCATGTGCTATCAAGACAGAAAAGTAATTCTCTGTGTTTTATAACTTTAAAGAAAATTAGTAGAAGAAGATATCTACTGATCAATCTGGGAATATAAATAAGGGGAATAAGGGAAAATATGAATATCAATCCTGCAGTAAATGTGGGAAGAAACACCCCGGTACATGCTTGAAGGAAATGGGTGTCTGTTACAACTATGGGGAAAAAGGAAACCAAGCTCATGATTGCAAAGGGAAAAAAGAAGCTACCGATGTTCAGTGCTATAATTTAAGGGATATGGGACATTATGAAAATGAATTTCCTAAGCGTCAGAGGAATTAACCTCAGAAAAGTCCAAGAGTTCAAGGCCAAGCTTATGCTATCACGATGGCTGATGTTGAAGCTCCGAAAGACGTTGTGGCAGGTAATTTAATGGTTTCATCTTGTTTAGAAAATGCCTTATTTGATTCTGGATCATTTCATTGTTTCATATCTTCCCAATTTTCTATTAAAATTAGATATTTCTAATTTATTTGACAAGGGAGTTTTCAGTTAAAACTCCAAAGGGAAGTATCATTGCTACAAAGTTCTGTGGTTTCGTTCCCATTAGGGCATATAAATGTTCTTTTTCTGCTGATCTCATCGTCATACCCATGACTGAATTTGATATAATCATCGGTATGGATAGGCTTTAGAACCATTATGCGAAAAAAAAATTTAAGAAGAAGGTGGTTATGATTTTTGATGATGATGGTAATGAATACCTTTTCTTTACAGCAGAATCGTCACCACTTAATTCTTAACAAGATTTTCCCCCAGTAACTCATCTAAATTCAATTATTGTGGGGGAAGAGAATGAAAGTAATATGGGTGAGGAAAGGAATGTTCAAATAGAGGATGTACCTATTATGAAAGAATATGTAGATGTGTTTCCGGAAGATTTACCTGGACATCCTCCAGAACGATAAGTTGGGTTTTCCATTCATTTAATTCCGGGATCAAGGCCTATATCGAAGACCCCTTATAGAGTGGACACTATGGAATTAGTTTAATTAATGAAAAAACTAGAGGAATTTAGTAATAAGGGATTTATTCTACCTATTTTTTCTCTATGGGGAGCCCCTGTTATTTTTGATAAAAAGAAAGATAGATCTATGAGGTTAATTATCGACTACAGGTAGAACAATGTTATAACAATAAAGAACAAGTATCACCTACCTCGCATTGATGATTTAATTTACCAATTGAATGGAGATCCATAATTTTCTAAGATTGACCTTAGATCTGGATACCATCAGTTGTGTGTGAAGAAGGAAGACATTCTGAAGACAGTGTTTCGAACTAGGTACGACCATTACGAGTTAACAGTAATGTCTTTTGGGATAACTAATGCACCCTCTGTATTCATGGATCTAATGAATAGAGTTTTCAAGGATTATCTAGATTATTTTTTGGTTGTATTTATTGATGATATGTTGGTATACTCTAAAATCTACGAAGATCATAAAAATCACATGTGCATTATCCTGAAGAATCTGAAAAGACATGAATTATATGGGAATTTTATCAAGTGTGAATTTTGGCTTCAGGAGATTTATTTTTCTGGCCATATTGTATCTAAATATGTAATCTCTATTTATCGTTCTAAGAAAAAGGAAACCCATGAATGGAATTCACCAACGAGTATAACTGAGGTACACAGTTTTATTTTATTAGCAGGTTATTATCGATGTTTCGTCCAGAACTTTTCCCAATTGGCTAACCCATTAAATAAGCTCACATGTAAAGGGGTTAAATTTGTTTGGAAAAAATAGTGTGAAGAATGTTTTGAAGAACTGAAGATAATATTAGTCAATGATCCTATATTGACTCTACCATCGGTGAATGATGGGTTTGTTATTTATAGTGATGCTTCAAAGAAAGGAATTGGTTATTTCCTTATGCATAATGATAGGGTTATCGACTATGCATCACGACAACTGAAAATTCATTAGCAAAACTATCCTACTCATGATCTTGAGTTAGCTGCTGTAATTTTTTCTTTTGAAGAAATGGAGACATTATCACTATGGTGAGAAATGTTAGATTTATTCTGATCACATGAGTTTGATGTACATTTTCTCACAGAAATAACTCAACATGAGGCAAAGGTGATGGCTTGAACTACTCAAGGATTATGATTGCATGATACACTACCACCCGAGGAAGGAAAATAAAGTGGCAGATGCTTTGAGAAGAAATTAACATGTAGTTTTGAACATGATGAGAGTTGAAAGGGATCCAATTTTCATGTATCTAGTAATGTTGGATATGGGAATCACCATGGAAGGTGAAACATCAATGATTTTTTAAATGGTTTCAAAACCAACTTTATTAGAAAGGATAAAGAGTTCTTAGACAGATGATGAAGAATTTCAAAAAAAGATTGATGCTGTGAATGATTGGAGATTGAATGACTGTGTGTATGAAGTTGGAATTTTGAAATTTGGGAATAGAATTTGTGTTCAAGATATAGCTAATCTGAAAAGGGAATTATTAGATGATTCTAATGGAAACAACTTCTCTATACACCTTGGGAGCACCAAAATGTATAGATATTTGAAGGTACATTTTTGGTCGGACAACATGAAGAGGGGGATGACTGCTTTTGTGTCAAGATGTATGGTTTTTCAACACGTGAAATCTGGAAGGAAATAGCCTGGAGGAGTCATGTAACCTCTTCCCATAACGGAGTGGAAATGGGACAATTTTACAATGGACTTTGTCATGGGACTGCAAAAGACTCCTATAAGGAACGGTGCAATGTGGGTCATTATTGATAGTCTTACCATGTCAGTACAGTTTTCTTGCTCTAAGGGAAGATTTAACACTTGAACTTCTAGTAAGGCTATATATTAATGATGTTGTGAGACTTCATAAAGTACCCCTATTGATTGATTCTGATCGTGATCCCTATTTTTCATCAATATTTTTGAAATGTCTTCAGAAAGCTCAGGATACTGAAGATCGTTTGAGTACTTCCTACCACCCTCAAACAGATGGACAATCAGAATAGATTATTCAAACCTTAGATGACATGTTGAGATCATGCTCACATGACTTTCAGGGTATGTGGGATCAATATTTACCTCTGGTAGAATTTTCCTATTACAATAGCTTCCATTCAAGTATTCATATGGCACTGTAGGAAGCGTTATATAGAAAGAGATGTCGCACACCAACCTAGTGGGATGACGTTGGAGAAATAAAACTTATAGGCCCAGAACTAGTGGATGAAACAATGGAAAAGGTAAAGATAATCCAAAACCACATCAAAGCAGCTCAAAGTAGGCAGAAGAGCTATACCGATAAATGAAGGAAGGATTTGGAATTTCAGGTAGGAGATCATGTTTTCTTGAAGTTATCTCCATGGAATGGAGTTATAAGTCTTGTTAAGAAGGGTAAATTGAGTCCTAGTTACATCAGACCCTTCTAAATTCTAGAACGAATTGGGTTGTAGCTTACCATTTAGCAATGCCTCCAGGTCTCTCCAAAGATCACGATGTGTTCCACATATCACTGTTGAGAAAATACATGCCTGACCCAACACTTTTACTCACTTATGAGAAATTAGAACTAGATCTTGATCTGTCTTACTATGAAGATCCCGTTAGGATTCTTCATACAAGAGAACAACTGCTGAGAAACCGGACGACTCGTCTGGTAAATGTTCTATGAAGAAACCATAAGATAGAAGAGGCAACATGGGATCCTCAGGAACATATGATGAAGAACCACCCAAGTGTTTTCATGTGGTGGTATTATAGAAATTTTGAGGATGAAATTATTTGAATTATGGTATAAGGTAACACCCCAAGCTTCCACGATATGCTTCCCATTGAATAATATAGTAGCGTGTGTTGTACACAACATCGAGTTCTAACACACACCACAACCAATCAAACTAGCCATTATGAATAGTGATACCCACTTTTTGAAATTTTATAAATTTTATCATTCAAAATGGACTTCATTTTTGGATTTGAAATATCAAAATTAGCTTAGGGTGAATTTTTTGTATTTTCGGAAAACATTCAATTTTTGATGAATAGTGAAAAAATAATGAGTTATAGTTTTAAACCGATTTTTTTTAATAATAATTTATTTTATTTAAATTTAATTACATTCAAATTAGATACATAATATCTATACAAGTTCAATGTAATTAATTGGAGTTAGTTTAAAATAATTTTAGATATATAAAAATTTTTATTGAAATTTTCACCGTCTTTTGCCAACCTCTTAGGAGAATTTTCAAATTCACATAAAACATAATTTTACCACTTCTGTGAGTGGAATTTATAAAATATGAGAGATACGGTTAATATCAATGAGTAAAATTTGCTTCAATATGATAAAAATAATTTTTGGTTAATAGTAACTTTTTACTTTCATTTACCATTGTGATTAGTAAATAGGGTAATTAGAGGTAGAAATGATATTAATATTCTCCAAATACATGTCCTAATTCTATTTTACAAGTGTTTCTTGACCAAAAAAAATCTTAGTAATAATGTATTATCATTTAGGTCCACTTGGATTAGATTAGGACATTTATTATTATTTAATTCAAATAAGAGTAAAAATCACGGATTAATTACTAAAACATTTTTAATATAGGGTTATAAAAATGATAAATTCTATTGTAAATATTCATTAGAAATCTAAATATATTTCATAAATAATGTTATTTTAATTATAATTTTTATACATTAATTAATTTAATTTATTTATGACACAATGGCGATTCAGTAATTACCTAATTAATGAAATATTAAAATAATTGATCTTTTAAATATCCAAATAAATGTAATTTGAGACTTTTTATGAATTAAATTAATTTTATATGTTAATATGACATGTTATTATTGATTTAATTATTTTTTTCGAAGTACTCACATTGGTATGATTTTCACAAAAATTAAATATCAAATAGTGTCAAAATTGACATAAAAGATTTTTTAAAACGAATATTATATTATTAATTGATATTCAATTCCTAAAAATCTAAGGTTTGTCCAAGAGACTAATATAATTATAGGTGTATCATTAGTGAAACAATTGGGGGTCGCTTGGAGGTATATTGTACATTTATTAACTATATAATATAAAAATACAAAGAGACAAGGTAAATGTCAAACTATTTAACAAAGAGTTAAATATAAATGATAAGGTTAATATAGTGACCCAAATCTGTCTAAAATATATTTTTTGAAATTATTTCAACCCATAAACACCTTAACCTATAAATAATATACTTTTCAGCCACTAGAAACAGAATATGAGTTAATTATAAAATAATATTTATAGCTTTTCCAAAGGTACCCCTCAACCCTCTTATAAAAGGGCACTACTGCTTGTCACTAATTCACACATTCAATGCCTTTTGGCTCAGCCAAAACCTACCCTAATACTCTCTAAAATTCCCTAAATTCAACCTAGAGGCTTTATTTTGATCATAATTCCAACTATAGGATCCCTTTTGATCAAATCAAAAGGAAGAACCCGAAGAAGAGGTAATGATTTCACCACCCTCTTTAGAGTTCCTTTCTTCTTCAACTTCTTATTTCCTTGTTATGTACATTCTAAAATAATAAATCCAGTATCTTCTATATACTGTGATGTTATTATAAAAATGTGACAACCAAGTTCATTATTCTATCCATCCCATTAATGACATGTCACCATACGTGCGTACGTACGGGCTACCGTCTCCACGTCGTGGTGTAATTGTAATTCAATATATTATTATTTAGATGGGTATAGTAATGATGTATAATTAATGTAAATAATAAATACAAGATGATAATGATTCTGAATATATGATATAACATCCAATTATATATTATTTTAATATCAAAAGAATGATATTGTCGCTCATGCGTACGTACGAACTACCATCTCCCCGAACACGATGAGATTCATTCCCCATCATATCCATTCAAGTATAATTCTAATTTGATGATTAAAAATAATGTTTAAGGACTTTATATCATTCTGGATATGAATAATTTAAAACCTATCCATAACAAAGACGGCTTATGTAACAAAACATATAAAAGAAAACGAGTAAGTGAACACCTGAAAATGACGATAATACTAAGATATTATTACAAATAAATCATAAAAAGATCATATATGATATCATATATGATATCATATTAATGTATATGATTCTTGAATAATTTAATAACAATTATTTTACCATTATATAGGAGGTTAACCTACCCTCAACCAATGAAAAGTACATGGTAATGGTTTAATTTACAATCTCTTCATTATCCGAGGTTATTTATATGTAATTATATATTGGGACCTCTTTATCATCCACATCCATGTTTCATAAAATTATATTTCAATGAATTCTTACTATTTTATAGACTATGGGTTAAAGACATTTATACCGGTTTTGAGTTTTTATAAGATGTTTATAAAGGAAACTTTCTGTCATTTTCCAAACAAGGTCCTTTTTAACCTTTTCGACAGAATTAAGGTAAGAATGTTTTTTTAACTTATACGGCGAATGTGGAAATTTTCCACCATTATAAAATCATAGAAGCTTAACTTACAAGATTATAAGGATATTTTGAAAGTAACAGTTTTATTTTATAATTATGTGAATTTTAAATTTTTTTAAAAAAATAGATATTTCTTTCAAATAGTTTTGATTTCATCTATGTCAACATCCTTTGATGTGTTTTAAGATTATTTTAATTTGATTTCTTATGATATAATACATACATATTGTATTAAAGGTTTTGTGATATGTTTGACTATTGATGTGTTATTTTTATAGCATTCATGGTTTATGGAGAAAGTATTGACACTTCGTATGGTAGTTTTAATATGAATGTTTATGTTATGTTTAAGCCTGTTATTATGAGGAATGCATCAGACTTAATAAGTGACAGATGGAGCCCACTATTGCTCCTTGATGCATCGGTAGGTCTCATGATTCAAACTAGTGGCTTGGAACAAGCCCTTGACAAAATCATATTTGTAGTCTTGGAACAAGGCATTGACTATGTGGTTATGATAGTCTGGAATTACGCATTCCATCATCATGAAAGTGGTTCTTGATATTGCATGTGGTTATTCGACTAGTAGAATATCCATGTGAATAAGTAAATGGAATTACTTCAATTTATCATTTCCATATTATGTTGAAGTTCATGTTTAAAAGGCTTTTGTTTTAGTTATACATTTCCTTAAATGTTTATGCTTATTTATGAAGGATTTCGCTATATTGTTATCCTTACTGAGCATTGAACTCACCCCTTTAAATGTTTTATTTTTCTATGAATGTGAATAAGTAATTTATGAATGACATTCAGGGATAGTATGAGGGGATATGAAGACAAGGTGTTGTTGAAGTTTTTTTTAACTTTATGATGTAATGTAAGACTTATGAATATATCTAGTGTTTCCAAGACTACAAAACTAGTCAGTCTTTCGAGACATGATCTTTTGTGATCATGCCAATATTATGTAATAATTCACCGACTCTGGGTAACTGGGGTCGAGGAGCTACACTTATTGCTCGTTTTGGGGCCGATAAACCTACATTGGGAATTTTCCAAGCGTTTGTTCGATCGTGGGGTATGGAGCGGCCGACCACAGTCTTAGTTCTGAACAGAAGATCCTTTTTCATTGTTTTTTCTTCTCGTTAAGATTTTGTCAAATCATGGTCGATGCAGAAAATATCTGTCAGTATATCGCAGTGGACAATGGAGTTTCACTGAGGCAGGGATTCCCCTCTAGCGGTAATTTGGGTTCATATTCCAGGTCTACCTCTTCTTTTTCATAAATTATCTTTCCTGGAGAAAATTGGATCCTTACATGGGGAGTTCCATTGCGCGGATGATCGGATTTTATGCTTGGAGGAATATTCGTCAGTGAGGATCTTCTTATCCATGGATTTGACTTCCCCTCCACCGTCTCAGCTTCTCCTGTGCACTGAAAGTGTGTTGGAATGGAGGCAGGCTCTCATGTATCCTGAGATACCGCATTTTTTCTCTTCATGTTGCCTTCTTGGTCATGCTTTGTTAGAATGTAGAAGGAATCAATATCATCCCCCCATATTCACGCCATCAAGATCACTCAAACCATGGTGGAGCTCTGTCACCATCGGTGGGGGTGCCTCGGCCATCCGATCGTTGTCCTTCTTCGATATGTGGAGGTGTGGATAACCCATCGGAAATTTCTATGGAATCCTACCTTATTCCTAGAAGGTCAGATAAGAGGTGGAAGGGTCCTCCTTTCTCTTCCTGTATAGATCTTTTCCCTATTTCCTTAGATCATTTTTCAAACCATTTGAACCTCAGGGTCCCTCCACAATTAATCTTGGTATCTGGTCTTCTTTCTTTCATCCAGCCTTCATTATCATCATCTAGTGATTTATGTTTTCTGCATGGAATCTTGGATTCTCCCTCAGTTAATGCAGGTATCCATTGTTTCTCCATGTCAGAGATAGTCGATTCGAGTATCTCTCACTTTTCTTCAAGACTGAGGAAGGCCAGGACTAGGTTTTGGGACACACCACCGCATCATGAAGTTATCATGCCAGTGCATATTTTAGAGGTTTCTTCTGCAAGTCATCCTATTCAGGAAATAGAATTGGTCGTGGCTTCCCCAATCTCTGTCTTAAATATATTCAGTGTCTTATAACATGACCAATAGGTTGTAGAGCTCTGTTTCACAGCTTCACCTTCAACCTCAAATAGAGTATGTACAAGATCCAAATCGAGATGCAAGATGTTAGGTTCATCTCCTTTAATCATGAGTGCTCTTTCGCCCAGGGCCAAAACCAGGAGAAATGGTTCTAAATGATCTTTACAATGATATGGAATGCATGTGGTCTTGGGTCGCAGGTTATGACTGATTATTTAGCGAATTAAATTAGATGGAATAAGATATCTATATTGGTTGTTCTTAAGCCAAAGAAGAAAAATTCCAGAATATAGGTTTTCTCTCGAAGGATTGGTTTATGTTATTATTTGCATGGGGAACTTTTGAATCACCATATCAGGATATTTGGGGATTCCTCAATTACTGTTGTTAGAGTTAATGTCTTGGAACAACATATCATGACTAAAGTATGTTATGGAGGGCATTGTATGTTATTCACCTTTGTTTATGTGAAATGTTATCGTAGAGAAAGGGAGATCCTATGGTCAGGCTTGGAATCCATGAATGCATGTGAGTTGTCTTGGTTTGTGGGAGGAGATTTTAACACCATAATGGATAATTTGGATAAGAAAGGAGGATATGCGTATCCATGCGAAGATCATCATGATTTTTTCTCTTTTGTGGCAAAGGCTGGCCTTTTGGATTTGGGCTACACATGAGAAAATTATACATGTTTTGACAACCAAAAAGACAGGCATCGAACCTGGTTTCAGCTAGATCATATTCTAGGAATTATTCAAGTTCTTTCTTTCTTTCTGGATGATATAGTTAATCATCTTGTTTGATCCATTTCAGATCATTCTCCTTTAATCTTACGCATGGTAATTAGCAGGGAAGACAAGGATCGTTTCTTCAATTCTAAGCAGTGGGGTGATTGTCAGACGTATCATGTAGTGGAAAAAAATTCATGGTGTAAACCAATACATGGTAAAACATGGACTAGATTTCAAAGCAAGCTCAAATGATTGAAGGAAGATCATCAAAACTAGTATAATTAGCAACCATACCAATTTTGCAGATCTCGATAATCTTGATAATGAAATTGAGCGCATTGAATCTGATCATGACGATGATTGGGAAGATTAGTTTTTTATCCATGTTAATAAGAAGGAACACCTTAGTGAAATGCTTCTTGAACAAGAAAGGGTTGTTTGATACAATTCTAGGGCCACCTTGATTAAATAAGGGGATAAAAATACGGCATTCGTTTAGGCATGAATCAAAGAAAAAAAGGAGAGGGATCATACCAAATATTCACATGGAAAAGGGAACCTTTTCTAATGATCCAAAGATTATTTGTTGTATGGCTGAAAACTATTTTAAATATTTTCTTTTTATTGTTAACACATTTATGCAGGATGGTTATCCTCATGGTCTATCTGATCTCTTTGAGGTTATTACTCATATGGAATCCAATGATGTCAGTGATTTTTTGAGGGACATTCTTGAGGAGTAAGAAATATTTGAAGCTATTAAGTCGGTCAACCAGAATAGTCCACCAGGCCCTGATAGTTTCCTTGTATCATTCTATGTGGTCTCTTGGGAACATATTAAAGAGAATTTGATTGAATTGATTTAGGATTTTTTTCATGGAGGGCCTCTTCATAGAGTGGTTTGTGCAACCTTGCCCATTCTGATTATATAATTGAAAGACCCATCATCTTTCATTCAATTTCCACCAATATGTTTGTTTAATTTTTCTTAAAGAATCCTGGATACTATTCATAATAGGCGAGTGGCAAGATTCTTGAAAGATTGGGTGGCCAATGAACAACATGTCTTTATTAAAGGAAGTTCCCCACAAGCAGCCATTGGTATTGCTTAGGAAATGCTTGTGGATATCAACAAAAAAATCATGGTTAGAATGTGGAAATTCCGATTTATATGGATAATGCATATGATAGGATGGAATGGGGATATATTCTCAAGGTTATGGCTTGTGGTGGTTTTTCCAGTTGGATGTGGGACATATTTTTCAGATGCATTAGCTCTCCCTTGTTCTCAATATAACTGATGGGTAAGAGAACTGGTTTATTCAAAACTGTTATGGTCCTTAGACAAGGCGATACTCTTCCCCCTGGTCTTTTTATTATGGTTCAGGACTCCCTTAGTAAACTCCTGGATAACAAGATAAACTATACCTACATTTGAACTTTTAAATGTAGGAATCAGACCAATAGAATATCTCTCCTTCTCTATGAGGATGAGATGATATTTTTCATTAATGGGGGATGTAGATCTATTAGAAATATTAAAAAGGTTATATAATAGTATAGTAAATGGAGTGGAGATAACATAAATTATGATGAGAGTAATTTGTATTTTCCACGGTGATGTTTAGAAAGGCAGAAAATAAAAATGAAATAAGATCTGGGTATCAAGAGAATATAGTGTAACACCCTGAGATTTTATGAAATATATTATTTTTTAATATTATTTCATATCTTCTATTGTACACTACACCAATATTATCTTGTGCTATACGTAACACCGTATTATCTTGCAGTATACGCAACCCTGACTTGGCTTGAATTACACTCAATCGTGACCTTCCTCGATAGATTGTGTTGTACGCAATACCTGGTTTTACTAAACAACGATATATGGATAAAATATTATTTTGAACTAGGTGTTATGAATATTATTAACTACATTTTGAATGTTATAACATTATTATTTCATCTTACAAATTTTCTAGAACATGGTATGCGAACAAAATAAATTTTTCGGGTAAAATGAGTATTTTACAAAAAATGGTTTTTTGCCACCTTTTGATGGCGCACCCACTTTATATCTAGTTTTTGACATGTTTATAAGTTCCATATGAAAAAATAGAATTCATCATTGGAATCAGGATATAAAAATTTACTTTGGATAAAATTTTCATATTATTCGGATAACTTTCATATTTTAATGAATAGTAAAAACACGCTATAATTTAAATAAAAACATATTTTTTTATCATAATAATTTATATGGTTAAATAATAATATTGAATATTTTAAAGTATAAATATAATATATTTTTACCATTTAATATAATTTATGTCATTATCATTGATTTTACAACGAATTTATAGGTAAAATCAATTCAATCTTTTGTAATGTTTTAGCTTTTAAAACCCGTTTTCTTAACAACAGGATTAATTTTAAATTAATTGCTGCAACTTCTGTGTTTTGAATTTTGAAAAATGGATTTCATATTTGAATTCATTGGGTCCAAATTATGATAATAGGTTATTTTTATTTTTTTGATATTATGAATAGTAACTATGGTAATTTTTATTTACTACGGTTAATGATATATGTGGTAATTAAGGGTAAAAATAAGACTAAAAAATTACCCTAACACATTCCAAAATCCTATTGGATGAATAAAAGTCAACCCATATCACCTAATAGTTGGACTATTTCATTTTATGATCTTTTGACCATGAAATAATATAATTATTATTAAAACCAAAGAATGTGACAACATGTCACTCTCTTAAATCTTATAAGTGTAATAATTTTAATTTAGTGATATACATAATAAAACATCGAATATAAATAGTCCCTAGAATTATAATAAAATTATATACATCATATGAATTTATTTATAATTTTTAGGGATTAAATAATTATCATTAATTATGAAACAATAGTGATGTTGAATTTATTTTATTGATTGAAATATCAAATAAATTATTTTAAAAGTATTAAAATAGATATTATATGAACTATTTAATGTGCTCCACTAATTTTTTAGATAAAAATGTCATGTTATTAATAAATTAAAGCATTTAGTTCAAACATATCTTCTGTATATATATTTTATTTAAATTCAAACAAATGAATAGTGTCAAAATTGACACTGTTGTTATTTTATAAAAATTACATATTATAAAATTGTTTACAAATCCAAGAAATATTTAAAATTTTTAAATTAAAATTAATTTAGTCTAAAATTTCATAAATTATCCAATTATGGGAAATTAACAACACATAAGTGATTACATAAAACCATTTAAAATAAATAATTTTATTACCATAAATAAAATTAAATAGATTAAATAAGGATATATTAAAATGAAAAGGTTTAAAATAAGATCAAAATATGTCTAAATTGGATTGGTTGATTATATTACAACCCTATATCAGCTAATATTCTAATTGAGTAATTTTTGGAGGTTTTTATGTTGGGTGTGAATTTATATTAAACTAATATTTTTTAGGATTCCAAAGGTGCCCCTCCCCTCCCTTATAAAAGGGAATATCCTCTCTCTCCTCTTTAAAAAATTTAGATCCTTAAAGCTCATCAAAAACCTGACCATTTCCCTTATCAACCTCCTTAGAAACATACTGGAGGTCCTTGTCTTCTTCAAAGACAAATTTTAGTGCCCTAAGAAGAGGTTTTAAAGAGATGTGTCGAAGAAGAGGTAATATCTGTTACCGATTCTTTCAAAATTATTTCTTCTTCTACCTCATCTTCTTTAGTTGTTTCATTATATTGTAATAACATCAGTATCAATAATATAATGATATGTTATTATAAATATGAAACAACCCCATTTCACCTTCTATCCATCCTAAGGAAAACGAAATCACTGTGTGTGCCTACGTATAGAATACAGTCTCCACGTCGTCGTGTAATCCGTTTTTCCACCACCACTTAACTTGGATGGGTATAATGGTGTAAAGAATAACTAAATATGATTATTATAAAATCATAATGATTCTATGATATTATATCATTCACTCCAATTCCATTCAACAAATATGGTAAAGATATCATCGCTCGTGCGTACGTACGGATTACCGTCTCCACAACGCGATGAGATTCATTTTCCATGTTAACAATTCAAGAATGATTATAAAGTATATATAATAAGTAATCATGATATATAATTCTACTAGATTTATATATATATATATATATATATATATTTCATCTACTTGATTCCATTCAATTCAATAAGGAAACGAAAACAGCGTTCATGCGTATGTACGACCTACCGTCACCCTGAACGGCGTATTTCATTCCATTTATCGATCTATTATATATATGTATATTCTGAATATATATTATATATAAACCATGTTTTATATTCTAGAATTACGTAATCATGATCTAAGTAATCATATAAATAATTACATGTCAAAACACGTACGATAAATGAAACGATTTTACCAAAAATGCTGCTTTAACATGGATTTACAAAAAAACGGGTAATATAAAGTCATAAATGAACCATATATGATATCATAAAAATAAATATCATTCTGTAATAAGTAAATGAAATTATTTAAATCATTATATAGGAGGTTCGGATATGTACTAAGCATATCAGACCTAAGGTAAGGGATGATTATTCCAATCTCATTCTAATCCGAGATTGTTTATTCATAAGTATTTGATGGGGTTATGTTTATTATCCATGTCTATATGTTCTCAAAATGTTTTCATAAATTGTTTACTTTTCTTCTATGTATGTTTAAAGTCATTTTTACCATTTTATTACTTTCACCATATCGTATGGAAGTAATCTTTCTTTTGTTTACCATACGAGGTACTTTTTGACTTTACCGGCAAAAGTACGAGAATAAAGTTTTTTTTAACATATATAGCATGAACATATTTTTACAATTTTATAATGCCTTATTTTCATGAATCTTACTCTACAAAATTTCATAAATATTTTCAACAAAATCATTTTCTGTTAAAATTGCATGGAATTTTGTGAAAATAAAATGATTTTGAAGAAGAAATGATATTTTTCTCAAGAACTCATTTCAAGTGTTTTATCAAAACTATTTTCCATCTAAGATGACATTATTTCATATGTGTATGTTTCAAGTATAATGTCTCTATGGTTTAAATGGTTCCAATTTTATTATGATAAAATGATATCCATTTGTTTTATATGGATTAAGTTTTGATGGGATGATGTTAATGAAATCCATTTTTATTGTTTGGGTTATGATGAATGGTTTATGTTTATGTTGTTTCACAAGTAATATTGATTTCATTATGAGATGGGTGGGACCTACGTCTCCCTCTAATGCATTGGGTAATGATTTATATATCATGAGATAGACATGGTTGAAACGACAAGTACATGTGTTTCAGTAATACAGGGAGGGAACGTCATGTAAACCCAGTTCAGTAAGGGAATTTTTCCACTAAGATGGTCTTAACAGCAATTCCTTGGCTACTATGGAAATCATATCATGTGATTAATGTTTTTCAACAATTACAAGTTTTATATCCAAGCTATTTTATCATGATTGATATTTCATTATGATCTATGCCTTACGTACTGCCATGTTTTATGTCACTGCTCAAGATTTCAATGTTTAAACATTATGTTCATATTTTTATGTTCAAGTGTATATGGTTTGTTTTATTTTCTCCATGCTTACCCTTAATGAGAATTTGAGCTGACCCTTAATATGTTTTATTTCCCCCAGGATATAAAGAAAGGTTTTAGGTAAGGAAACAAAGGGGGATGATCTTTATGGGAGATATTGAAGATCTTTCACCATGATTAGAAGATTATATTCTATGTTTCCAAAGACACTAAACTAATACGGTACTTTTGTGTCTATTTTTGTTATGTATTAATTATTCTGAAAAAATAATGTAATGTCCATGTACGTCATGCTTTGGGTCTCTACAGTTGGTATCAGAGGAATGGTTTAGTCAACCTTTGGAAACTACAATGTGTGAACGTTAGTGAGATCCCAAGGGATATTTCTAAGGTATGTCTAGGGATGTCCCTATGGTTAAGTATAAGTATAGGTTATAGTCCTAGAATTATGGTAACGATATTATAATTAAAACTAGGATGTTAGATATGGAATGTAATCCCCCTTTATTATGTTTTTTCCCTATCATGATGATTGCCTCAGGCTATTCTTTTTGGGTTTCAGGCGATGAATGGAACTCGAAGGAACTGTGTTGATCAATGTAATGGATGATGCAATGATTTTCCTCCTGATCAAACCAATATTATGGGATATGGAGTGCACAATCTTATTTCTATCCTTACACGAGCTATGAATCATTCGGGACTTCAGAATTTGTAGAGAAAGGAGCAACATTATGTTGAATCCTTCATGAGGAATCATCCACCTTCATTCAGTGGGTCTTCTAATCCATTAGTGGCTAAACATTGGATCAGTACCACTGAAAAGATGTTTTCAGTTCTATAATGTTCTGAGCATGATAAAGTCATCTTAGTAGTATATCGTTTGGAGGTGATGCTGATCAATGGTGGAATCTTATCAACAATACGAGGAAAAGAGATGAAATTGAGTCCATGGAATGGGACGAGTTCTTGAACTTATTTTTCAGTAAGTAATTCCCTTGTATTCTTCGAAAATAGATGGAGAAGGAGTTTCTTGAACTTAAGCAAAAGGATGATGAATCTGTTAGTATATACATGGAGAATTTTACAAGGCTTGCAAGGTATGCATCTGGATTAATCATTCAACCTAAATGTAAAGTTGATCGATTCCTCAGTGGATTAAACCCAAGTCTTCGAAGGGCATTATCTATAAGAGACTTCTGTATCTATGAAGAAATTGTGTGTTGTGCTATCAAGGTAGAACTGTAAATTGGTGTTACATATCCATAACATGGTTTTGATAAGAAACTAAATATGGAGTTCAAGGGAAAATCTCAGAACAATGGTGAAAAGAAGATGGATGTTACATTATGCTCAAAGTGTTGAAAGAAGAATGGTGGATATTGTCTAAAAGGTACTAGAAAATGTTTCAAGTTTGGAAAAGAAGGTCATCGAGCAGTGGAGTGTCGATGTAATGGAAAAAGGGTTTCTAATGATATGAATAATGAAAAGACTTCTGAGAACCCATCACCAACACTTCAATGCATCAAGTGCAAGGAAATGGGTCATTATGCTAATCAATGCCCCAATCCAAGGGTTTATTATGATCAACATGAGAAACCATAGAAGGAAAAGGATAAATGGAAGTCATATGCGATCACTATTGGAAATTTTGAGTATGACAACGATGTAGTGGAATTATTATGTGTTTATGTAAAGAGATTCCAAAATAATGTTGTGAAATCAAATTTATAGTACTGTGAAATATTGGAATATCCTGTATTGGTTTATTATGGTTTTCAATAATTCTATTGTATCGGTAACCATGAAAAGTGATTCAAATAATTTTGGAAAGCAGATGATATGCGCATAATAAAAGGATAAAGATAAAATAAATTGTTTGATAGTCTTCATGAACTCATGATTGATAAATGGACTAAGTGATATCATGGTGTGAGTATATGGAATTTTTGGGATTTTGGTATTTGGAAAGATTTAACTTTTGACAGCACTCATGTTTTCACTATGTTTCTATGGTAATTCATGTTTCAAAAGAATACATGATTAAGGATTTCACTTGTTTGGAATGTGATCAACAAGATATATCTTATGATATATGGGGGATAAATGATGATATTCACGTGCTTGTTATGTGACCTTTCAAGTAATAATTTTCTTTATACTATGATATTGGACTGATATATTTTGGATAAGAATAAAGATTGGAATGGATTATGTTAGACATTAGATAGTATTATTTAAGGATAGAACATGTTTTTTGATATTATTTTTGGAATGTTTTAATAGTATAGTTTTAGAAAAAGGACAACATGAAGAATGGGTTACAACCCGTCACATCAGATAAGGTTGTGGGAATCGAACCCACAACCGAAGTGTGACATGAATTTATTTCCTACCACTAGACTACAGGAAGTCCATGGTTAGTAGAAAGTCGTTTTATTTTATTATGTAGTATGATATATGAAGTATAAGTCCATTTTAGGAACCATATACGATTAAACTCACTATAGATGGACTTATGTATATTTAATAACTTTTTCTAACCTTTTGTTTAAGACAAACAGAATGACCTATCATTCTATTGCACGATCCGTTAACACTTCAAGGAAGATAAATTCGACTTCATTTCTTTAAGAGATGAAGTGGAAATTGTTCAAGGCATGAACAACAGTGAGATTGTACCAAAATCATGTCATTATTTCTTTTAATTAATCAACTATAGGGAAATGATCTTGAAAACTAAAAATGTTGTCCTAGTGCTCTTATATCTGATGAATTAGATGGTACCTTAGATCATCACAAATTTATGGATTTGTGATTGTTTGATTTTTCATATCCATGTTCTCTACCACAATCTATCAGAACATTTTGGTTAGATTTCTCTTCCATATCAATATTTTCACCTATGTTCTTTTTTTTCAAAAATATGATATGAATTGGTTTCCCAATTCATGTCGAAGGAATTTATTAAATCAAAAAAGGTTTACAGAGTAATCTCAAGGTGTAATGAATTTAGACCATCCGAAAACATGAAAAACAGAAAGTTACAATGGTACTTTGTAGCTTAGAGCAGACCGAAATCAAGCAGGTTCAACTTTGAAGAAGATCATCCCAATCTTCAACTGTAAACTCCAATTGCATGTAGTGAACCGAGAGTCCAGCATCAGGGTCAACCAATGAGATAACAGCCAGAAGCAGATGTATCCTTCAACAGAGGTAAGAAACCATAAGATCAAAGAAGATCAAATAAGAAGCAGGCCAAATGCAGGTTCATCTAAACAGAAGCCATGATCTTTTATCCCATACAAAATAGATAACAGCATACCCAAAAGTCATAGAACCCCATTCTGCTCATTTAGATCAAACAATCTTCAAAAAAGATTATTTCTGGCCTAGATCGTCCCAAACTTCAACTGGTAGATGATTCCATAACTGAAAAGACCATTCATCAAGTCATCATACTTCCATATTCATGCATATACAGAGTATCCAAACAGAAATCCACTAGTGAATAAAACAGAACATAATAAAAGCAGAGGTTAAGAAGTGTGACATCTTGGAAGAGACAATTACAAACCAACATAAGCAGCACACTCTCCCAGAGCTGGACAACATCATTTATATCAGGACAAATCAAGAACCAATCTATAAGTTTCCATCCATTATTCTGGGAAGAAAACAGTATACCAAGAAGGAAAAGAAAGACCTGCAACAGAAAACCAAAAGAGAGAGTGAGCATTCTGGCCAAAAGTAGAACTCCAGACAGAATCCAGAAAGCTTCAGAGAAAACTCTATAAAGCTGGAAATGGGACATCCGAGACAAGATCATTTCAAGAATTCTTTCCTGATTCTTTCATTGAATAATTCTTTCTTTGCAGCCAAGTAGGCGCTCTTAGTGATCTCTCCTTTCCTAAAAGAATTGTAGAGGTTTTCATCACTGAGTCCCGCCAAAGGAATAGGAGTTTCACAAGCTGGTATAAAATGTTGAACTTCCTTTTCAGTTTGTTGCTCTGAATCTTTAATTTCTGACTTTTCTTGCTCCTTTTCATAGGTAGCCTTTTTTTTTGTCCTCCATCAATCTAGTAGAAATTGTCCTTTCCATTTGTGAGTAATCCTTACGCCTTCTAGATTTATTTGATATCGGGGTAATAAAACCATCAGCGTCTACCAATGGTTTTTTCCCCTTCTTAGCCATGTAATTTAGGTACACTTCCTCTAGTTGTCCAGATTTGTATTCTTCCTCCGTTGAAGAGTCCTTATCAGATTCATCATTCTTCTCCTTTTCTCCTTCCGCATGTTCTGCATTAATTTTAAGGGAAGGACATACATGGAGAGCAGAATCTGTGACAACAATTTGCTGAGTACCCCTATTCAGAGGTACTACAGCATCTTGCACCGCCCTGACAAAATCTCCAACTTGATTCTCTGAAATGCAAGTATCATTTGTGACATCTATAATCACAAACCAAGTGGCTATACTTTCCATAGGAATCTGACAAGACTCCTTAGAGGTGCTTGGAACATTGGAAGGAGGATGCTGTGATTTAGGAGAAATCTTGGAGACTTTTTCCACCCATTGTGATTTTATCTGCTTTGGAGAAGGAACTTCTAGCTTCCCACAACTATTGATATCATGACCAGTTTTGAGACATTTGATACAAAAAACTGGAAGATTTTCAAAGAAAACATTCTGAACAAAACCCTTATCCCCATTTTGAATCCAAATGCAGTTTGGGAGATCTTTTGAAAGGTAAATTTCAGTGCATACTCTTGCAATCGAAGGTCTTTTCAATTTTGTAGTAGCATAGTCCATCTTTATGGGAGTACCAAAAAGGTTGGAAATAGCAAATAAAGCATTTTTTAAAAAGATGAATTGGAAATTCTGGAAAGGAAATCCAAATAGGAGCAATGGGAGATTCAACACCAGCAATGAAATACGGAGTCCATTTTAGCACTTTCATGGTGGATTTCCCAAAATTCCATGAACCACGCATCCAAAACCGATAATAATCCGAATCCGATGAAAAACGAAACAGAACATTGGAAGAGTTCAAGAAGCCGATTTGGAAATCGGTGAAACCTATCTTTTCAATAGTGTTTCTAAGGAACAGGATCGAAGGGCGATGTTTATGGAATTATCCAATCAAGGCAAAATTTAAATCTGAGGCCAGCGCGGTTACCTCATCCTTCGAGAAAGATATGGCATCTAATCCCCGATGCCTGAAAGCTTTTGGAGAAAACGATTCATCATTCTTCAGATCCGTGGGTGAATCACCCACTACAACTTTAGCGAATGATCGAGCATCTCGAATCCCTTCTCTAGGGTTTGCATCCCCGACGCCCGCACCAGCCAAAGCCCTGGATCCCGATCCCACTCCCCGAAACATTTTCTGTTTCACCTATGTTCTCCTACATGGAAACTCAGTGATGAGTTAATTTTGGCAAACGTAATGTTTCATACGTCAATTTTTAAAAATATGTTTTAGAATTCCTTTTACGATGTGGGTTTTTTGGAATGAAACATTCAAGTGGTACATAATTTATAACCCTGACGAATTTCAAGGGGGAAATTCATTTTAAGGGGGGTAGAATGTAACACCCTGAGATTTTATGATAAATATTATTTTTAAAAATTATTTCATATCTTATGTTGTATGATACACTAATATTATCTTTCATTATATGCAACACCATTTTAGCTTGCAGTATACGCAACCCTGACTTGGCTGGCATTACACACAATCGTGACCTTCCTCGATAGCTTGTATTGTACGCAATACTGGGTTTCAACAAACAATGATATATGGTTATAATATTATTGTGAACTAGCCATTATGAATATTATTAACTACATTTTTAATGTTACAACATTATTATTTCATCTTAAATTTTTCCCAAAATATGGTATGTGAAGAAAATAATTTTTTCGGGTAAAATGTGTATTTTTAAAAAAATGCAGTTTTGCCGACTTTTGAGGGCGCACTGACATTAAATATAGTTTTTGACATTTTTATAAGTTCATTTTGACAAAATAAAATTCTTCTTTGGAATCAGGATATAAAAATTTTCTTTGGAAAAATTTTTCATATTATTCTGATAACTTTCATATTTTAATAAATAGTAAAAACATGCTATATTTTAATTAAAAACATCTTTTTTCATAGTAATAATTTATATTATTAAATTATAATATTTTATTATTTTAAAGTATAAATATAATATATTTTTACTATTTAATATAATGTATGTCATTAGCATTGATTTTACATTGAATACATAGATAAAATCATTTCAATCTTTTACAATGTTTTATGTTTTAAAACACATTTTCTTAACAGTGGGATTAATTTTAAATTAATTACTAAAACTTATGTGTTTTGTATTTTTAAAAATATATTCCATATTTCAATTCAGTGGGTCCAAATTATGTTAATATCTTGGTTTTATTTTTCTGATATTATGAATTGTAACTACGGTAATTTTTATTTACTACAGTTAAAGGTAAATATGGTAATTAATGGTTAAAATAAGATTATTAAATTACCCTAACACTTTCCAAAATCCTATTGGATGAATAATATTCTACCCATTTCACCTAATGGTCTGACTAGATTCATTTTATGGAATTTTGACCTTGAAATAATATAATTATTATTAAAACCAAAGAAAGTGACAACATGTCACTCTCTTAAATCTTATAAGTGTAATAATTGTAATTTAGTGATAAACATCACAAAACTTCGGATATAAATAGTCCCAAGATATATAATAAAATTATATACATCATATGAATTTATTTATAATTTTTAGGTATTATATATTTATCATTAATTGTGAAACAATAGTGATGTTGAAATTATTTTATTGATTGAAATATCAAATAAATGATTTTAAAAGTATTAAAATAAATATTATATGAACTATTTAATGTTCTCCACTAATTTTATAGATATATATGACATGTTATTAATCTATTAAATCTTTTATTTCGAAAATATATTCTGTATATATATTTTATTTAAATTTAAACAAATGAATAGTGTAAAAATTGGCACTATTGTTATTTTATAATAATTTCATATTATAAAATTGTTTAAAATTTAAAGATATATTTAAAAATTATAAATTAAAATTTATAGAGTCTAAAATGCCATAAAGTATCCAATTATTTAAAATTAACAACACATAAGTGATTATTTATAACCATTTAAAATTTAGAATTTTATTACCACAAATAAAATTAATTAGATTAAACATGGATAAATCAAAATGATAAGGTTTAAATTAAGATCAGAAACATGTATAAATTTTATTGGTTGATGGGATTACAACCCTATATCAACTAATCTTAAAATTGAGTCATTTTTGGAGGTTTTTATGTTGGGTTTGAATTTATATTAAACTAATATTTTTGAGGATTCCAAAGGTGCCCCTCTCCTCCCTTATAAAAGGGAACCACCTCCCTATCCTCTTTACACAATTTAGAGCATTAAATCTCGTACAAACCCTTCCTATTTCCATTATAAATCTCCTTAGAAACATACTAGAGGTCCTGGTTGTCTTCAAAGACCAATTTTAGTGCCCTAATAAGAGGTTTTAAAGAGTTGTGTCAAAGAAGAGGTAATATCCATTATCGATTCTTTCAAATTTATTTCTTCTTCTACCCCCTCTTCTTTTGTTGTTTCATTATATTGTAATAACAACAGTATCAATAATATATTAATATGTTATTATAAATATGAAACAACCTCATTTCACCTTCTATCCATCCTAATGAAAACTAATTCACCGCGCGTGCGTACGTACAGAATACTGTCTTCACTCCGTGGCGTAATCTGTTTTTCCACCACCACCTTACATGGATGGGTATAATGGTGGAATGAATAACTACATATTATTTTTATAGCATCATACTTATTCTAAAATATTTTATCATTCACTCCAATTCCATTCAGTAAATATTGGAATGGTATCATCGCTCGTGCGTACGTACGGATTACAGTCTCCACGACGCGATGAGATTCATTTTCCATGTTAACAATTCAAGAATGATTATAAAGTATATATAATATGAAATCATGAAATATAATTCTACTAGATTTATGTATATATATACATATGTCATCTAATTAATTCCATTCAATTCAATAAGGAAACGAAAACATCGTTCATGCTTATGTATGGCCTACCGTCTCCATGAATGGTGTATTTCTTTCCATTTATCAATCTATTATATATATGTATATTATGAATATATATTATATATCAATCATGTTTCATATTTCGGAATTATGTAATCATCATCTATGTAATCTTATGAATAATTACAAGTTGAAACACGTATGATAAATGAAATGATTTTACCCAAAACACTGCTTTAAAATGGATTTAAAAAAGAACAGGTAATATAAAGTCATAAGTGTACCATATATGTAATAATAACAATGAATATGATTCTGTAATAAGAAAATGTCATTATTTAAATCTTTTTATAGGAGGTTCGGATACATACGAACTATATCGGACCTTTGGTAAGGGAAAATTATTCCAATATCATTCTTATCCGAAATTGTTTATTCGTAAGTATTTAATGGGGTTATGTTTATTATCTGTGTCAAAATGCTCTCAAAATGTTTTCATAAAATGTTTAAATTTTTTCTATGTATGTTTAATGTCATTTTTACCCTTTTTTTACTCTTACCATATCGTATGGAATGAATCATTCTTTTGATTACCATACGAGGTAATTTTTTCCCTTTCCAACAAAAGTACGAGAAGAATGTTTTTTAACATATACGGCATGAACAGATTTTTATTGTTTTATAACGCCTTATTTTCATGAAGCTTACTCTACAAGATTTCATGAATATTTTCAAAAAAAATCCTATTCTGTTAAAATTGCAAACATTTTGTGAAAATAAAATGATTTTGAAGAAGAAAGAATATTTTCCTCAAGAATTCATTTCAAGTGTTTATCAAAACTATTTTCCATCTAAGATGACATTATTCCATATGTGTTGTTTTCAAGTATAATGTCTCTATGATTTACATGGTTTCACTTTTATTATGATAAAATTATATCAATTTGTTTTATATGGATTATGTTATGATGGGATGATGTTAATGAAACCCATTTTTATTCTTTGGGTTATGATGAATGGTTTATGTTTATGTTGTGGCACAAGAAAGAATGATTTAATTATGAGATGGGTGGGACCAATATCTCCATCCAATGAATTGGTTAAAAATTTATATCTCCTGAGATAGGCATGGCTGAAATAAAAATTAAATCTGGTTCAGTAATACAGGGCTGGAATGACAAGTAAACCCAGTTCAGTATGGGACTGTGTCCACTATGATGGTCTTGGAAGCAATGCCTTGGCTACTATGTAAATCATATCATGTGTTTAATGTTTTGAAACAATTAAAAGGTTTATTTCCAAGCTATTTTATCATGATTTATGTTACATTATGATCTATGTCTTACGTACTGCCATGTTTTATGTCACAACTCATGATTTCGACGATTAAACATTATGTTCACGTATTTATGTTCAAATGTATATTTTTTATTTTATTTTCTCCATGCTTACCCTTACTGAGAATTTGAGCTCACCCTTTACATGTTTTCTTTTCCCTAAGATATAAAGATATGTTTTAGGTAAGGAATCAAAAGGGGAAGATATTTATGGGAGATATTAAAGTTCTTTCACCACAATTAGAAGATTATATTCCATGTTTCCAAAGACACAAAACTATTACGGTCCTTTGGTGTCTGTTTTTGTTATGTATTAAGTATTTTGCAAAAGTAATGTAATTTCCATGTAAGTCAAGATTTGGGTCTCTACAGACAGTTTTCTTTTGGAATATCATGGAGCTCCCATATCTCCAGGAAGATTGATAATTAGACAGTATGAAGGGATTGTTAATAAACTTATAAGTAAGATCTACAATTGGAAGAACCGTTTTCTATCTTTTGGTCGTCGTATTACCCTTGATAATTGTGTTATATATTCAATCCCTATGCACATTATTTAAGTTTTCAATGTTCCTAATGCGGTTTTGAGAAATATTGAAAGGACCTTGACATCATTTATCTGGGATTCTCATGGGGAAGGAAGATACCACTGGGCATTTTGGAAAAAAATGGCTAGGCAGTGAATAATGGGGGTATTAGTCTCCGTAGTGTGGAAGGGTCTATGCACTATCATCAAGAAAAGTTGGTCTGGGAAGTCCTTGAAGGTGATACCATATGAAGTAAGTTTATTAGAATGAAATATAAGACCAACCTTGATGTTCCAATAAGTAATATATCTTGTCTATGGAGGTCGCTTCGTGAGCACATTCCGACTCTCAAATTCTATTCCCGATGGATCGTGGAAAGGGGTTATATCAATTTTTGGTATAATAATTGGTCTCATTCGATCATTGTCATTACTTCTTGTCGTACGCCTAATATGACTTTTTCCCAACCAAGTCTTTACCCAGATTTCATTCATGCCATTCTTAATAAGTAGCAACAGAAAATTTTTTATAGTATCGACCTCACTCTAATTATTGATTGTTTGGTTTTTACAAATTCTCTCGTGGGGGTATTTTTGGCTAGGAGTTACAGAATGACTCTGACTTCTTTAAATGGTGGAAACAATGCTATGAATGCATATTGGTGTAATGAGTTGCCTGTAAAATACAATTTCCTTGTATGGAGGATTTATAACAACTTTATTCTGACGGATGACCTGGTCTGTAGGTGGGGTGTTCAGATGGTGTCGAAATGTTGGTGTTGCGGGTCCACATGTTTTGAAACGGTGAAGCATTTATTTTTTGTTGGTGAATGGGCTACAATGATTTGGAGCTACCTGGGTAGCCTCTTTGGTATTTATATTCATCATGAAGCTCATTTAGATTTCCTTCTTAACAACTCTCTCAGTGTTGGCCTGAATGAGTATGAGCAAAAGACCTGGTTTGTGCTAATGGATGCGGGTTGCTGGACTTTATGGAGTGCTAGGAATAAATCCGGACATGAAGGTAATCATAGCTCCTTGCATGCAATGCAGTTCTGCTTCAATTGTCTAGTAGTGGAGTTGGGATCCTTGATAAAGCAAGGGAACAAAATTAAAATTATGACAATGTTTAGCACGGCTTCTAGAAGATCTGCTTCTACTCAAGAATTGCATGGAATACTGAAACATGGAAAATGGTTAAGTTGGAACCCACCTACTAGTGTATATAAGCTAAATGTTGATGGACCATGTTCTCTTGGTATGATGCGTGGTGGGGGAGTCATCTGAGATAACAACGGTTCTGTTATCACTACTTTCAGTAGCTTCTTCAGGCTAGGAGACTCTATAAAAGTGGAGGCTAAGGATCCTCTTGAGGGGCTTAAAATCTATAAGGGAATCAATTTATATTTTTCATTTATTGAAACAGACTCTATAGATATTTAAAATTCTATACAATGAAAGACAAATACCCCATGGTCTATTGATTATTACATTCGAAGGTGTATTTGATACATTCATAATGGTGCGGCTGTCCAACATACATGGCGTAAAGCAATAAAGTGGCAGATTATTTAGCCTCCAAGTGTGATCAAAATGATTGTTGCTTTATTTTCTCTAATATGGGTAGTATTACTTTAGAATGTGTTTATCCTGTTCGGGCAGATGCTCTTGTTTTGCACTATTTTAGACCTCCCTAATTCCCTTGCATTCATATTTCTTGTTGTTTTTTCTGTGTGACCTTGCTCCCACATTTTATTAAAAATTGTTGTTTATGTTAAATATTAACTCTATGTGATGAAAGTTTATTTTTATATCATGATAACAATTTAGGATTTCTCATAGACATTTCATTGGAAGGTTTAAAATGTCAAATATTTTGTGGAATAATTAAGAGGGTTTACCTCTATTGATATAAAATTTCATGTCATTACTTTTCACTCATGTATGGTCTCCTCATTAGTTCCTTTAGTTGGATATATACTCCAATAATCATGAAAAATTTAATAATGGTTCACAAAATTCATCATTTAATCTTAAAAAATATTATTCATTCTATCATCTTCAAAACAATTGATGTTTTATTGATAGTTTTTAATTTTTCATAGCATAATTTTAAAACATGGTGTGGGTGTTTTGAATATAATGATGTGGGTTTGACATGATAGCTCATATAATTAATTAATATAAATATTTTAGTCTTAAAGAAATTATTGTTCGTTAATTTTTTCTGAAACTTCATCTTAATAATGATTATAATTTTACTAAAAGACATCAACAAGGAAATAAAATTTCCATGAATAAGTGGTTTAATAGAAAATAAAATTCATTAGAATTTTATTTTTAACCAAATGTAGCACCAAATGTCATTTCAAACAATAATATTATCTCCCCCAACGATCAAGTTAATCTAGATCATGCATCTTCACTTACACAACATGTTGGATAAGGAACATTTCTTTGTAATTCGAAAACCCTAAAATGTTTTTCAATGATACTAAGTGATACATAGATTAAATTTGTAGATAATTATTTAATAAAGTTATTGTCTTAAAAATGAGGCTCATAAAACCAATTAAATTGCTCAATAGTTTACTAATGAAGTAAAAAATCACCCTCAAGATTTAATATAAATAAATCATATTCTGGTAAAATAATGAATGGATTAGTTTTTTTGTGTATTTATTAGAACATAATGAATGTTTTAAGATTTATTATAATAATCATAGGAAGGTTACATTAATGTTTAATACAATGATATTTGGTAAGATATTTTAAAATCATATGCCTTTTTATGAAACTATCAATGTTTTTTACTTGATGCTAAGTCAATTTTAGCATTATGTTTTTTTCTATTTCATGGGATAAATTGGTTCAAACATTGAAATGTGTTTCAAAAAAATTATTCTTTTGAGCTCATATGATTTTAAACACTCAAAAATTGAAAACAAAATAAAAACAAATTTCAAAAACTTATGAATATTTAAAAAAAAATATTTGAAAATCCTAGAATACAAAGGTTTCAAACCCCATACCTAAATCAGGTAGTTACCTTAATGAAATCAAGTAGAGTTAACATGTAATATTATTTTTAATTAAATAAAAATAAGAATATATGTGATGTTTATTGGTTCAACTTGATGGATTTTATTGGTAAATTTGTTTGATGAGTGTATAACATGATTATTATTCATTTTTAAGGGGATTGTTACGATTGATTTACATTTCAAATGAAATTTCGTGATGATAGTCTATTATAAAAATAATTCCTGTAAAATAGACTCCCAAATATTATTATTTCTGATGGGCTTCCACAAAAAAAAATTATTATGATTGACTATAATACCTATCGCAAATAACCTCACAAATTATTCCAAAAAAAACTACTTTTGATGAGACATCACAAATAATTATTATTTTCAGTGGGAATGAAAGAAAATCATAAATAGATTAACAATTGTTTTTAAAAATAATAATTACAATGGATAAATAAATTTTTCACAATTATTTATATATTTAATGGAAAATTAGAAAAATAATTTGACAAATAAAAATTTCAAAAATATAATGAAATTTAAAAATAATAAAATCACGCATTACATTATAAAAAGAATTCACAAAAAAAATTCATAGAAGACAAAAATAAAAATAATTTAAAATAAAAATCAACTTGAATCAAGGGTTGGGGTCACATGAAGGGTAAGGGTGGGAGTCCACACTAACATCATGAGTAAGTCGTTTTATATAATAAAAAATATTCTAATCTCTATAATACTTCTTCTTACACCCCTCCTACCACTCTATCGACATCCATTGTATATTCCTAATTGAATTTTACAATTTCTCATCATATTTTTCAGATGATTGAAATGAAGTCTTCATATTTACTCACTTCAAGTTCATTGGGGACATCCCAAAAGTGTCATAATAACTAGTTTGTGTTAATCACGAAACAATACTGGTCACTCATCCTTTTTAGACACCATGAAATGTAACTTGTATCAAATACCCTTGAATAAAAACTAACTCACATATGGAATATTCATTAATCACATGTTGAACCTTTTGTGAATGTGATGTTTGAATGTCGTATGTTTCCTTCAAATAAAATTTGAAATTTATATATTAATAAAATTAATATAGGTAATTTTTCTTAAAAAAATTACTAATCACAATTTGGGGTTGATTGTCACCAATAAGAGTTCCTTTATTAGGACCAGTTCACATCTTCTTGAAAACATTGAACTCCATAATAAAGGGGTCAATAAAATACAGTGTAACATAAAAAATATATTGAATGTATATATACCTTATTAAATAATATTAATTAACATATTACATAGATGTATTCCAAATGTAAACATAATGTCCCTATGAGTGATCTACATCTTTCTTTGATTCGAACGCCGAGATAATGTTCACCTCTTAATGGCGTCTCCTATCTTATAGGAGAAAAAAACATCCCATACAGATGCTATTATTTAGTATTTTTTTTGAGGGAAAATATTGGATAAATTTTTAATAGAATATCTATCTAGGGCTCTCTGTCTTTTTTCATGTAAAAACATAAGAAAATGTTCAAGTATACAAATCTCACATGCCTCCTGGATTGTATGACTCATGTTATAATAAATTGTAGACCTTAAATTTTGAGATAATTTTACAAACAAAATGTTACTAATTAATTAAATTTAAAATAAAATGAATTATTTATTAATTTACAATCATGTAGTCGGACATCTAATATAAAATAGTAATGGAGCATGATCCCAAGGAACCCATGGTGTAGACAAATAATATCATAAAATGAAATGAGCCTTCTGAATTTCTAAATTTGAATAAATGTGAAAATAAAAAATATTTATATATTATTACCAAACTTAATACAATACTTAAAATAAAATAAATACCATAGACAATTTCACACACATATATGAATGATGATTAAAATAAATAGAATATAGACTTTCTAGAACAAGGTCTTGAATCATCAATCTAGCATGGTTGCACAACCACCAAACATGTGGTGGTGCTGCATCATCATACATGTCAGAGGATTTAGGATCATCATCTTGAATCCCAACATCAATTTGAGAAAACAATATATTATCCGCAACATATATGGCCATCTGAAAAAAAACTAATGTCACATAACAAATTGTTATATAGATATTAAATATAAAAAACCTATAAATATCATTACATAATAATCCTACATTTAAATAATTCTCAATAAAAATATCAAATATAAGAAATAAAAGAACTCCAGAATATAATAATTACATGTAAATAAATACTACAATATAGTAATATTACATAAAAGTTGTAATGACCCTCCAATTTTCATTGGCATAAGAGTAGAACGAGTCATTAATAGGCCATAAGTGACATCCCCAAGATGCCATGGATGCCAATAAATTCCTAAGAGTATCAAATAGAAGTGGGGATGATTTACCCGTTAAGAAATAAACCAAAAAATCTACCAAACATTACGAAACATTCACTATATGATGCATGAACAAGCGGAAGACAACTAAACAACTTCATGTATCTCACAACCACATCAAAGTAAGAAACAAAAGAAGAATAACCACCAATAAAAGTACACAAAAGCCACACATGACTCTCCAAATACCTCAAGACTCCATATTCCACAAACTCCAAGCTCCAAAATCTCCTAGGAGCCATTACATCACGAGGTAGTGCAAAACAAATGTGAAACATTCCCTTTTCACTTGTCTCATAATATAGCATCTACAAAAGCACCAAAGTGCCCATATAGGGGTGAGTATTAAATTTTCTAGTTTTTTCCCAATGACTTCCCTACTCACGCCACTATGATAGATGAGTTAGAAAAAATTATATAAAATATTTTATATGAAAAAAATTATCAAGAACAGTTTATAACAAAATATAAACAAATTTCCAAAACCATTCAATACCAAAAGCATACAAGTGCAATTGAAAAAAAATTTCCCAGCAAGTTATTTTTCCTGAAAAATAACTAAACAATCTTCACAACCATTTCACAATATCCCTTTATCACCATACCCAACCATTCCTCAAACCCATGCAACAAACCATGCATGTTACATTATGACAATTCCACACTCTTGAGTAGTTTCTAGTCAAATTACCAAGTCGTCACAAGGTAATTGTTTCCCATGTTCCATTAACCTTTTGGCACCGAGAACAATGACATATTTCATCCAAGCCCTGTGAAAGAAATTCCCATGTTCCATTAAATATTTGGCACAGAGCACAATGTCATATTTCAACCAAGCCCTTTATATGCAACATGGACACACACCACATATTCCCAAAGATCATGCCAAAACAAACCGTTCAATAAAAACATATTTTTTATTAAAAACGATTTTCGTCCAAATCAATTTAATGAAAAACCATTTCAATTGCCAACAATTTCATTAAAATTCCATTTTTAATGAAAAAAATTTCTATTAAAAACCTTATTTTTCATCAACCATTTATAAATTCCATAAAATCCATAATTTAAAATCAATATTTTTAATTCATAAAACAAACCCCTCTTTGCACAGCTATTCACCAAGATCGTGCAATTTAACAAAAGCCCTAAATCAACACAAAATAATGATTTACAATTATTTATGTTATATATTTATTTTATATAAACCACTTTGAATATATTCCAATCAATTATATCAAGAGGAGTCGAGAGAGAAGCCTCATTCCTCAAAGGTTTTGACGAATCTTTGACAACAGATGAAGAACACATAAGAAAGCGGATCGATTCTCCAAGAACGACCATAGTTCTCTTATCCAAGATAGATCATGATGAAACATTGAATTATTTGGCATCCAAAAACGTTGAAATACACACTATTGGTTTAGATCTGAGAAGTAATGGACATAATAGAAGTATATTTAAGCAGATCTAAGAAAGTATGACAAATCCGGAAAAAATGGAGACATACCTCATGAATTGGACTCGAAATCACCAAGGGAAGGCTATAGGAAGGCTCTAAATCATGTGGGGAGGGTTCCCCAGCCTTCTAGGGAGAGTAATCTCAAAATAGGGGTGTTTTTAAGCCAAGCGAAAATATATAGAGAAAAAACAATTAAGCTCCTATAAAATAGGATCTAGATTTGGCATCTGTGCAATGTTTCACCACACAGTTTGGGCCAACCGTGTATGTATCATGCAACCTTTCTTCATGCCCCAACACTCTTTATAAAACCCCCAAACTCTCCAATTCTTCACCTTTACCCTTTTAATGAGAAAACATTTTTTATGGAAACATCCCTCTTTATGGAAACACCCCACTTTATGGAAACAACCCACTTTATTGAAACACCCATCATTATGGAATAAACACACCTTATGATGACACCCTAATTTATGGATTCAACCAACATAATGGAAACACCCAACTTAATGGAAACTCTCTATAATATGGAAACTATCTATTTTAGGCAAACTCTCTATTTTATAGACACAAAATAAAAAAAATGCAAGGAAAGGGGTTATGTACCGGAAACTGGGGGTACTACATTCTGCCCACTATTAGAGTTTATGTCCTCCAAATGTAGAAAACCCGCACTCGCCAAAAAGAGTTTCGGCCACTGCTCTTTCATTTCCATCTCACATTCTGAGGATGCTTCCTGAATCTGACCATGTTTCCATAAAACACGCACAAGGCCAATGCTTTTCCCATGCAAGACTTTCTCTTCTCTATCCATGATCCGCACTAAGATATGTATCAATGATTCATCTGGTCATAGCTCAATGAAATCCCATATAATCACATGGCTAGGATCAGCATGAGATTATTTTAACTGGGATACATGGAACCCATTATGCACTGAACTAAACCATGGTGGTAATTCCAACTAATATGCCACCCCGCAAACCCATTCAAGTATCTAAAAAGGGCCAATGAATTTATGAAATAACTTTCCCTACTTCCCAAAGTGACAACGTCCAATCCATGGATAGATCCTTAAGAAGACATGATCACCCACAGCGAACGACAATGGTCTTCGACCATGATTTGAAAAATATTTATGACGACTCTGAGCTGTCTCCATCCCCTTTCTAATCAACTGGATCTTCTCTGTTGTTTCATGGACAAGGCTAGGCCCGACTACTGTTGTTTTGCCTGTTTCCACCCAGTATTGTACAGAATGACAAGGATTCCCATATAATGCTTCTAACAATGCCATGTGTATCGAGGATCGATACGTGTTATTGTATGAGAACTATACTAAGGGTGTATTCTCCTCTCATGAGCCTCCAAAGTCCATTACACAAACCTGCAACATCTCTTCCAACGTTTGTATCATCCGCTCGGGTTGCCTATCTGTCTGAGGATGACACTTCGTACTCATAATAAACTAAGTCCCTAGGGATTGATGTAATGATTTCATGAAATGAGATGTGAATCTAGGATCTCTATATGAGACCATTGAAACTGGTATACGATGTCTCTTTACCACTTCTCGGGTATATATTTTTGAATGATCCTCCACAGTATGAGTTTCATGAATAGAGATGAAATGGGCCGACATTGTTAGAAAATACACTATCAACCAAATGTAATCGTGCTTCTAGACAGTTCTTGAAGACCTGTAACAAAATCCATTTCTCTCTGATCCCATTTCTACACTGGGATGGGAAAATATTTTAACATACTAGATGGTCTCTGATGTTCTTCATTAATGTGCTGACAAGTTATGCAATGCAAGACAAACTTAGCCAACTTTAATTTCCTGCCACTCCACCAAAACTGCACCTCCAACACCTTATACATCTTTTGTGTACCTGGATGTACAACCCATCTGGAATAGTGATATGAATGAAGAAGTTTTTCTCGACAAACCATTGGTAGAACCATCTGATCTCTAAAACACAAAACCGAACCCCCATCAAGTATCCAAGCCTCAATGGTCTCCCCACCATTTAGTTTTGAACATCTAACCACACATTTTTCATCGGATGTTTATGACTCTTTGATAATTTTACCTAAATCAGGAACAAGCATAACTGAAAAGAAAACTGAAACATCACCATAGTCTTCACATTTCACATGAATTTCGGCTAAGACCGACATCAAATACCGTTCATCTAAAGATTCTTTCTCCAACTAAGAATATGAATTTATACTCAAGGAATCCAACACCAAATTTCCTTTCCCTGGTGTGTACATAAATTCAATGTCATACAATTAAAGATACTCCATCCATATCCTTTGCCTCAAATTCAAATATCACTGTGAGAAAATGTGTTTCCAGCTTTTGTGATCTGTAAACATAGTAAATTTCTCACCAAAGAGATAATATATCCTTTTTTTCAAAGCATGGATGACTGTAGCTAACTCCAAATCATGTGTTGGGTAATTATTAGCATGCACCCTCAACTACCAAGAACCATAAGAAACGACCTGATCTCTTTGCAAGAGAACATAGCCCAGCCCTGATCTTGAAGCATCACAATACACCACATACAGCGGTCCTAATTCTGGAATGATCAAGGGTGGTTCCAATGTAAGACGAGCATTACATTCCTATAAAGAATTATAACATTACTCCGTCCATTGGAATAGATCATTCTTGTTTTTCAGGGCATTCATTGGTGAAGATAGTCATGAGAAATCACTCAAAAAAATGATGGTAGTAACCAGCTAGACCAAGAAAACATCATATTTTGAAAATAGTCATTGGTGGTTTCCAAAAGATAATGACTTCAATCATTTCAGGATCTACATAAAATTCTTTCTTAGAAATGACATGGCCGAGAAAACAAACTTATTGTATCAAAAAAATATCACTTTGATACTTTTTTATACAAACGATGATCTATCAAGATTTGTAACACTGTTACCAGGTGCACCTCATGATATGCCCCTATCTTTGAATAGAACAAAATTTCATCCACATTAACCACTACAAAAGAATCCAGATATTGTTGAAATATCTGATTCATCAATGCAATGAAGACCATTGGTGCATTCATTATACCGAAAGGCATTACTATTTATTCAATGTCGTCATATCTACTTTTGATCACAAGTCAATCTTGGATAACAACTAAGCTCCCATTAATTTATCAAACAGATCATTAATGCGAGGATATAGATATTTTTTATTTATCTTAACATGGTTAAGCTTACGATAATCAACACACAGCTAAAGAGTTCCATCTACCTTCTTCACGAACAAAACGGGTGCTGCCCATGGAGATGTACATGCTCCAATGAAACCCTTTCTTTCCGGACCCTCTAAAGACACATTTAATTCCCATAATTCTATTGGTTAAATCCTATAATATGTAAGGTAAATATTACTGGTCCCCATAAGGATATCAATTGTAAACTCCACTTCCCTTAGAGGTGGTAACCGTGACATGTTCTTGGGAATGACATCTGGATATTGATCCACAACATCTGGAAAACTATTTTCCTCAATCTATTCCATTGATTACAAAGTCAGTTATACTAATTGGTAAAAGATTGTTCCCACCATTGGTTCCAATAATCTCTTTTCACCCTTCTTTACAATCCTCTCTCCTCTAAAGAGATGCTTTATTTCCTCCTCAATTATGAAACTAACTATTCTCCTATAACAGTCGATTTGATCCTTGAATGTTGTCAGCCAATCCATACTCAGGATTACATCATAGACATCCATATCCAATATTATGAATTCCCATTTTAGCTCAGATTCATCAACAGTTATAGCACAAGCTTTACACACAACAGCATGCCATTCTCTTTCACCGAGAAGAGTTTTCAGTTTCAATACAGAATGCATCATTTCTAGTTTTAAACATAGCATGTCAACAACACAAGAAGCAAAGAAGGAATGTGATGAACCAGTATCAATCAACGCTTTCACAAAGGGGGAATTCAAAAGAATCATACCTCTCATTGTAGATGGTCCATAATGATCATCAACAATCATCTGCTTAGTTCCATACAATTGTTTCTTCACTACACTTTTCTCTTTTTTTTCTTGCTTAGGATTCCATGGTTGAGGAGTCATGGTATTTCTAGAATCTCCATGGATATCTCTACTCTACTGATTAGACTAATTATGATGTCCTCATCCAGATGAATCATTTGATGCTTCCGACACCTAAGAAGGGTCTTGAGCACCTGAACATGGAGCACTATGATAATAGCACTGAAGATGTCCCATCTTGTTGCAATTATGACATTATCTAGGTTGTGTCATACAATATCACTTTATGTTGTCATTCAAACCACATTGAAAGCAATCTTCTTGGATCTGGGGTCATGACGGAAGGTTTACTGATCCATCCATCTGGTTATGATTTCCACTTGCACCTTGGAAATAGGTGTCCCTTTTCCACTTTTTCCCAGTGGTTGAGTTCCCATCATTTCCTATAGGTATCATCATGCCTCCTCCCATAGATATTGAGATATCACGTTCATCCACAGTCGCTCTACTAACCATCTATGTATAATCTGTAATAAAATGTACTGTAATCTTTCATCGAATCTCCTATCGTAGCACTGATTCGAAGATGTTTTCCTTCAAAGAGGTACTTTTCCAACTTCTGGTGCAATGTGTTCTAGGTTTTTGAACTATGTCTTGTACTTTATGATAGAGTGACTCTCTTGTTTTAGACTAAAGAAGTCAGTTGTTTTCTAGATATTGAATGTGTGAGGATAGAATTATTTGTTGAAAAATTCCTCAAAATCCTCCCATGTAATTACTTCATCCAATTTAGACTTCACTTTTAAATCCCACCACTGATGTGCAATATCCTAAAGCATATACGTCACAAGTTTGACCTTTATCTATACCAGTGTGCCGATGAAGTTGATGATACAATTCATCCTACATAGACACACCTCCACCTTCTAAGGTTCGGTATCACCCCAGTAATTAGGTGGATTCTACTTCATGAACAGGATGGAAGGATATAAATGTCATGGATCATTCCTCCGTTTCCCTGTGTCCACAGTTTGAAAAGCTTGGAAAATACTCTGAACCAGATCTTTGTTCACATGTGGTTTCGGTACAACCATATTGTCCGCAGCTTCTTTGGGTTGGTTTCTATAATGCCTATCAAGTGCCATTTTCTATGTATAATAGAAAAATAGATTAGTCTCAATATCTATAAATTTTTGGCTTAACATTTCAAAATAAATCAGATCAACTATCACAAATTTTTTTCTAAAAAAACCTTTTTCCCATGTTCAACCATTTTTTAAAACACATCACACACTTTTGAAAAATAATCCATTTTTAAAATAAGATAAGAATTAGCTTTTTCAAAATCATTCATTTGAAAACCAATTCCATTCCTTTTCAAAATTAAACACATATTTTTCACAACTTGAGTCATTCCACAAAATGATGTATGCACTTTTAGTGGGAATTCATTCTTTTACAATGCATGTAATGCTTGTCTCATTGGATAAACCCATGACAATGTGATTAAAAAATTCTATAAGTGTCTCCAAACACTTATTTACCAAACTCCCAGGTACCATGATGTTTGGTATAAAAGGTTTAGCTACATCCTTTTATGCTATACATTTCTAGTCCCGACAATCCTACTCCTTTATATGATTCCCACCCATGGAATAGACAAGAAGGGATTTGATCTCCAAAACTAGGAACATTGATGACTACATGTTAGGCATGGATCGGTCAATATGATACCATTTGAAATGACCCTACAATTCTCATTGGCTTGAGAGTACAACAATTCATTAATAGGCCTTTAGCGACATCCCCAACATGCCCAAGGATGTCAATAAATTCTATAGGGTTTCAAATACAAGTGGGGGATGATTTACCCTTTTTGAAACAAACAAATAAAATAACCAACCATTACCAAAAATTCACAATATGATGAATGAAAAAGACTAATCAACAACTTCATGTACCTCACAACCACATCAAAGTAAACTACAACTACAGAATCACCACGAATCAAAGTATACACCAGACAAACCACACATGACTCTCCAAAGATCTCAAGACTCCATGCTCCCCAAGACCCAAGCTCCAAAATCTCTTAACAGCCCATACATCACGAGGTAGTGCTAAATACATTTGAAACATTACCTTTTCCCTTGTCTCAAAAGATAGCATCTAAAAAAGTACCAAAGTTCCAAAAACAGGGATGACTATAAAACTCAGTAGGTTTTCGCAAATGACTTCCCGAGTCATGCCACTAGGATGGAAGAGTGAGCAACAATTATATAAAATAGTTTATATTAAACAGAATCTGAAAAATAGTTTATAACTAAATATAAAATATTTTCCAAAATCATCCATCCTCATAATCATACAAGTGTAATTGAAACCAGTTTTCCCAGTAAGTAATTTTTGCAGAAAAATAAACTAAAAAATCCTTACAACCATTTTGCAATATCCATTTATCAGTATACCCAACCATTCCTCAAAGCCATGCAACCAACCATGTGTGATACATTATGATAGTTCCATAATCATTAGTTATTTCTTGTTGATCTATAATGTCGTCACAATGTAATTGTTTCCCATGTGCCATTAACCCTTTGGAACCGAGAAAAATGTCATAGTTCAACAATGCCCCGTTTATGAAATTCCCATGTGCCATTAAACCATTGGCACCAAGTACAAGGTCATATTTCAACCAATACCTGAATATGCAACATGAAAAAACACCACATATTCCCAAAGATCATTCTAAAACAATCCTTTCTATAAAAACACATTTTTATTGAAAACCATTTTCATCAAAACCATTTCAATGAGAAACCTTTTCAATTAAAAACAATTTCAATAAAACTCCATTTATATTGAAAACCATTTCTATTGAAAACCCCATCTTTCATAAACCATTTATAAATTCCATAAAATCCATAATTTAAAACAAACATTTTAAATTCACGAAACTAAACGCCATTTGCACAATTATTCACTAAGATCACGCAATTTCATAAAAACCATAAATCATCACTAAAGAATATTTTCAAATTATTTTCAAAATATTTTAAAAAAAACCAATTTGAATCTATTACAATCAATTCTAGAAAGATGAGTAGATAGATATGCCATTTACCTTGATGGTTTTGACGAAACTTTGACAACATACAATGAATGCACAAGAAAGCGGGTCGATTATCCAAGAACGGCCTTAGTTCTCTTATCCTAGGAAGATCACAACTCAACATTGAATTATTTGGCATAAAAAAGTAGATCTTCTCACTGTAGTTTCAGATATGAGAAGGTGTGGAGATCAAAGATGTAAATATAAGAAGATCTGTGAAAACATCACAAATCTGGAATGAATGGTGACATACCTCAAAAATCGGACTCGAAATCACCAAGGGAAGAATCTGAGATGGATTCAAATCATGTGGGGAGGGTTATCCAGCCTTAAAGGCAGAGTAATCTTGAGGTAAGGGTGTTTTGAAGCCACACCGAAATATATAGAGAAAAAATGAGTAAGCTCCTAGAAAATAAGATCTAGATTTGACCTCTACGCATGGTTTGACCCCATGGTTTGGGCCAACCGTGTATGGATCATGTGACCTTCTTTCTTTTCCCAGCACTCCTTATAAAACACCCAAACTCTCTCATGCTTCACCTTTACACTTTTTATGGAAACCCATTTTTTTATCAAAACATCCCACTTTATGGAAACACCCCACTTTATAAAAACAACCCACTTTATGGAAGCACCCCACTTCATGGAAACAACCCACTTTATGGAAACACCCCAATTTATGGAAACAACCCACATTATGGAACAACCAACTTAAGAGAGACTCTATATATTTTGGAAACTCTATATTTTCTGGAAACTCTCTATTTTATACACAACATATTTAAAAAAACACAAGGAAAGGGGTTATATACACGGAACCGGGGGTACAACATAAATAATTGCTAATATAGGAATAAAATATAAGAAAATAAAAAATTCAACAGATAATATAATAATGTTAACATTAAATAATTTTTAATTCATATAGAAAATAAAAATATATATTTAATAACATCAATTTTGGAGTGGAATAGATCATAGAGAGTATATATGTCCATTCTAAAAAAACAATTTCACTTATAAATAATTGTTAATTAAAATATTAAATATAAATAGATAATAAATTCTTTAATATAAAAATTCAATCTTTATCTTCATCCTCATTTTCATCGATGAAAATGTCTTCATATTTCTCCTCATTATTTTCAATGTCCATATGAATTTTAGTTTCATCAATCCTTATTAATACATTTAAATTATAAATATCATCAACCATCAACTAGAGGGTTTCATTATCGATATTTAAATCTCATCAAGTAATTGATATTTATGGGGAAGATTCCTAGAAAATTTCATTATGTTACACTTCAATAAAACTATTTTCATTTTAATGAAATTTATATTCATAAGAATTAATTTTTATTATACTCCACAGGTCATTTATATCTCTTGAAACAATGAATTAATTTTCATAATAAACATGATATGCATGGTGTGCCAACATAAATGGTTTATTTATACAACAAGACTATAGTAATTGATGAAAACAACTTCCTCTCCTAGATGAACTCTCAAGATCACTATTAAACTATTGTAATTTAAAAACTGTTACATAATTTGGCCCTACAAAAAAAACTGAATTATTTAGTCCACCATACCATAAAAGACAACATCACATTATTTTTAATGATAACCTTTCAAACAAAAAATTTTATTTGTAGATTTATTTGATTCACCTTATATGCAAGTATGAAATAGAAATCCATGAACCACATAAAAAATATATGATTTAACAAACATTGATTTATTGTTTTTAGAACACCTAATTGATTTTCAACTTAGCATTCAGGTAATGTTCCCTAAAAAGAATGAAAATTATTTATAATAGATATTCATTAGAAATTAATTAATATTCAATTGTAAACATGTAAAATTACCAGAAATTTAAATTAATATAATTTTTTTTCATCATTCATCAAGATAAATAGGGGTAATTTGTATAATTTTTTCTTCTGATATGTTTATTATATAGTATGTTACCTAAATAATGTAAATAAATTTATCTGTTAGAAAATTATAAAAAATTAAAAATATGTAGTAATTACTAAAAATATTATGTCATTTATTCAATATTGACCCAAAAACTTGTCTAAGATTAGTGTAGTTCTTCATATGATATTCATCATTCACAATAACCACCAAAACCATGCATGGGCAGCTTGAAAACATACAACTAATGGTTGATATTTTTATTTGAGGTAAAAACCAATTTTTTGGAAAAATTAAACCAATTTATTTGGTAGATGATACCCATTACATGGATTCTAGGTCTAAAAAGAATTATGTCCCAGTACATGGGCAAAAGGGCCAAATTTTTAACTATTGTCCCCTCCGATTAATATGAATGCAACAGTATATGGTCTTCTATTGTTCCTGTTATAGTAGTACCACCATTACAATTTCTTTAATTCTAAAAATCCATCAGCATTATAGTACTTCTATAATATTTATGTTATAACCTTCATCCAATGAGTTTTGATCCCCCAAACATGATGTTGTTTTACGGGGTAATTACAACTAATCCAAACCACAACAATAGAATAATGATGGATTGTGACAACTAATGGTCTGTGAAAACTATGGTCTATGACATCATCATAATTTTCCTCATCACAACCAATGTGTTTATTTTTTTAAGGATATTTAAATTGAAAATCCTAAGATCATAAATTTTAAATTTCATCCAACAAGTATGATTCTATTATCGACCATTCGACCATGCATTTTTATTTACTTTTTTGTGAATTTTTACATACTTATCTCAGAAGGATATATACATAAGAATTTAATTATCCATATGAATTTATGTTCTTATAAAGAAGAAATATTAAGTGTTCCATTCACTTAACGAAGGTCCATGAGAATATTTTCTTTAATTTAAATAAAACTAAAACAACTTATTTTTAAAGAATACTCAATGCATCATAATCTAATGCTTTCAAAAAAATATGATGAAATATGTTATTTTGGTCAACACATCCCATATTGAAAAATTCAACAGCCCTGTATGACTAATAAGAAGTATTATTTCTATTATAATGTAGAATCTTTGATGTTTTATCTTAGTGATATGTCAATTTATTATCAATAAGAAAAATTATAATAATAACTGTCTGGTAACCCCATATCTCTAATACATCCAAATAATAATAAACAAATTTTTAAATAATTTACATATTTCTTCTTCATTAAATAGTGTGACCTCTTGTAATCCATTAATTTAAATTTTGGATTTATAGAAATTTAAAAATATCAAACCATGCCTTGATGTTTTCTTTGGTCATACCAAGTGTGACCCCTTGGTATAAAATATGTTATCAAAAACAACTTCTCAAATATTCATTAAATCTATAATGTAATCAAACAAAAACATTTACAAATATGGATGCTCCCAAAAAATAGTATACTTTATCTCATTACTCTCTCTCCCAAATACAAATATTTTTTATTTTTTTATAGTTAGTCAAAAAGTAATATTATTTATAAAAGAGATGATAGATTTTACTTGAAAACCAGATATATTATCTTGAGGTTTGCTTCTTTCAATTATAACTTTTATAAAATTATATGCAATCATTTGAAAATAATATTTAAAAGAGAAATACTTGATGACCATCAAAATATATATTCTTTCATCCTTTAATAAGAATAAATGCTTTATTCTCATCTATGTAGTTGAACATTATATTAGACTATGTGTACATTTTAAATTCATGGATTTTCCTCATTAATGTGACCTTGAATATAATATTTGGAGCTGCAACTATATCATTCGTAGTTATACCATAATTTTGTAATGAAATTATCTCATCAATTAGGGGATTCAAATGAACATTGATATTCTTCTTTAAATGTTCTAGAAATAATATCAGCAAATATATATATGGACCCATTATTAGTAACCAATGTGGAATATTTTATGGATTTCTATAAATAAGACAACAAGATTGTTGATTATCCTTCATGTTTAATGGGAAAGAACAATCTATAGAAATAATTTTTTGTATGTTATGAGATTATAAGAAAAATAAGGATGATTATGATCGAAGTGTTTACATTAATAACCATAATGTGGATAATTTACTATTTTATTGATGGAAATTATTAATTTATGTCTTTTAATCAATGCAGCTATGTTGAGAGACAAAAATACACATTGTGAATGGAGTGTAACTGGAAAAATTATAAAAATATTCAGAGGATAGATGGAAATTCTTTGTTGTGCCTCTTTGTACCTTGATTCTCCCCTTCATGGAAAATTAAGAAATGACTAAAAATCACCATAATATAGGATTCAGTCATTTGAATACACATGGAACTTCTGATAACTAAGACAAAAAATACGGGCCAATTTTTTTAAATTCGAAAAATATGAATGTAATTTTTTTTATAGGGAACAATTATTTAATAAAAATATATTTTTAAAAAATCCATTTTACATTCCAAAAACATTTTAATAGCCATAAATTGTTTATCATGCTTATGTTTTCTTATCAAGAATCCAAGATATAATTACTCCTTAGCAAATTTCCATATTTTTTAAAATTGAGATGGTTTTGATTCTGTATTTGTAATATCATTCTAAGTTATTGTTTCTTAAACATATGGTCAAATATCATCATGTACAAAATTCCAAAACGATGGATCAAAAATCCAAAAAATAATAATTTCTAGTAAATTTAGTTCATAATGCTAACACTAAAAAATAGAATATTTCTTAAAACCCTAATAATCGAGATGGAGTCTAACATTTTCAAGCATTTTGAGTCTCTTAAGACCTCATTTATGAAATCAGAATCTAATTTTTCATTGAAAAAAATTCTTAATTTGTTGATGAAAATTATATTAATGATTCAACACCTTCAATGTAGACTGATATACACTAGATACATTAAGTTCTTTCATTATGTTTTTCCGAGTTGTGATTGACTAATAGAAACATGAGTCAACTTTCTGACTCTATTTTTATCCAAAAAAACAAATTAAATAAAAATAATTATATATTATTACTTATTGTAAATTATTATTATATTTTAATTATGGATAGATATGACTACTTAACATGTTTTCTTACTAATTATTAGTAATTATAAAGAATACGTATTAATTATTCACAATTATTACATATATTTATTACCTAATAGTAGTTTATTATTTATTATAACTAATGTATTAATGAAAATTTACAATATTTATTCAATATTTTTATTTTTTATTTTTTTAATAAGTTACCACAAATCATCATAATTTTCCCAAATATATAAATAATTATAATAATATTAAAAATTGTTATTAAAATTTACTATTTATTAATAAAATTTAAAAATTATTTCTTAATTATTACAAATTATTTATTAATTAAAAAAAATTAAGTTCTTATTAAAAATATGTCACTAATTATTATGAATCTTAGATAATTATTGGTACTTCAAAAAAAATTATTACAATTTATTTCAAATTATTATAATTCAGTAATATTTACAAATTATTAATAATATTAATTAACTAAAACTAATTATTACTAATTATTACAAATATTGAAAAATTATTTATTAATTATTCAAAATTATTTAATGATTATTAATGATCATTTTAATCATTACTATATTTTTACTAATTTTTTATAAATGAAATTAATTCTTAGTATTTTTTATATTTATTTTTAAAGGTATTTTAATTTTTTTATTAATTACAAAAAATATTTATAAATTTTTACTAATTGATACGGTTATTTATTGAGAAATAATATTTTTTTATAAATTATATCTGAATATTTAACAAATGTTATATATTTTAATAACTATTAGTATTTCATGAAAATATTTTTACAATTAAATAATAAATTTATAATTATCTCATCTTCAAAAATTATTAAAATAAATTAGTAATTAATAAAAACATATACTAATTATTACTAAAATTGACTAATTATTAAATGATTATTAAATAATATTTATTGATTATTTCTATTTATTATTATTAAATTTTCTCATAATTATTTTGAATTGATAATAATTATATGTATTTTATTATATTTTTGACCAGTTATTATAAATATTTTATTAATTATTAATAACTAGGTTTTAATAAATATTACATATTTTTAGTATTTATTGGTATTCTATATATATTTTATAAACTATCAATAATTATTAAAATTTAATAATATTTACAAATTATTACTAATATTACAATTTATTTACTATATATTCAAAATAACTTAATGAATAATATTTCATTGTTAGTTATTACTAAATTTTTGATAAATATTGTCAATTTTTTTTAATTTTTAGTAATTTTACATTATTTTATGTATAATTACAAATTTTTACTAATTATTAAATATCATAATATATAATAAATATTATTTATTAATTATAAATAAAATTTTCAAAAATATTACTAAGAAATTTAAATTAATATCAAAAAAGCTAAAAGATGAAATACAAAATTATTATTAATCAAATATTATTGAAGATGGATATGTAGAATTAAAAAAATTAATAAATTCAACAAGAATGAATAATTTGTTCAAATATTACATATATATCATTATTAAGAATAATTTAAGCATAAAAAATCAAATATGGAAACATATAAATCAAGCCTATTGTGTCTCCATTTTCGAATGATATATTCAAAAATATATAATTATTCCATATGAAAAATATATCCAGAAACTAAATTTATGAGGCATAAAAAAGAGTAATGTGAAACAGATGGGTTGATTCTAGGACAACCATTCATGTGTGGCCTTGGGACTTCATGATAATAAGGAAGAAAAAGGATGCATGTCAAACAGGTTTATTTATCATGTCCCCCTACCCCAAAATGGATGACGGATGCCCGGCGGGGCAACCATCATTACTCTATATATATATATATATCTTAATTATTAATAATATTAAATATTATATTATATTGAAATATATAAATATATATGATAAATTAATTTTTTATTTTTATTTTATATTTAATGATTGGATTGAATATAAATAAAATATAAATTCAATTTTCTCCATGGATTTGATGTAAAACACATTTTATGTTTTTTTTAAAATGTGGGTTTAGTATATAAATAAAAACATGGATTATAATTTAAATAAAAACATGAATTATGATTTCAAAATGATTTTTTATCATATACAAATGGAAAGAAAAACATTAATTTTAAAAAATAGAACATGGCTTGAAATTTTAAATGAATGAGTGTATTATATTTTAAAGAAAAATGAAACTATAAATTTATAAATGTGGAATTTGTGATATTTTAATAAATTAATTTATTATAGTAATTTTCATATAAGTCAATGTTATGTATTTTTGAATAAATTAAATGTGATTGGATGGTAAATAAATTGGGTAGTAATATTAAAACAATTTTTCAAATTGCATAATAAATATATAACATTTAGCATATGAAATGTTTTATTTTTAAAAATCATCAATGGTGTAGCATGGTAAAACTATATATAATTCAAACAAATAATATTCTTAAATAAAAATATGTTAAACATTAAGATGTCATGTTGACAACTACATGGAGTTAGTGGAATGGCTGAATGTGCTTGTACTTTGGGACATATTGGGATGGCCAAATGAAAACATGGAAACTTCCATTGAAAACAATATTCAATTCATATTTTGATAGATCATATATATTGAACTAAAAATAAATAATTATATACACATATATAGAAGCGTCTATTAAATCTAAAAGTTTGACACTATGTAAACATTCTCAAATCAAGTGCAATCAACTTCTGTGATGATGAAACACATCATATTCAATATTGTACACAAAAATAAAGAATAATAAACAAGTGGTAACCCTAAATATCAAATAACCCAAAAACATAAGGTGAAAATTTAGACCTATGGTTAAAAAAAATCAATTTCTTTGAGAGGGAAGGGGAATACAAAAATTAATGAAGGATGAGATAAGATGAGTCCATTAAATGTATAAGGACCCGGCCTTAAACATTAATTATTATTGAATTAAATGAATAATTCACATAGAGGATCTTTTCAGGTTTAGAGTTTTAGTGAATTAGTGCATAACTATTACATCTCAAAAGACTAAAATGTATACACTTCTACTATGTTTCCATAAAATAAATACTCTTAAAAAACTTCTCTAGTTCCATGTTTTAGATAGCATGACATTTACTTGGTCCCATCCTTGACCTTATTCCACATTAAGTCCTCTGAAAAACATTTCAAAAAAATCTTGGGGTGAGCATAAAAATCTCAGTAAGAGATACACAATGAAGGAAAACTGTTAGTTTTTCAAAACAACAAGTAAACCATGAGTCCTTTATCAAAGTAATACTTTTTACCTTTATGAATTAGTATAGAATCTTCAATGAATAAAATATAATTACTTACCCTTTTTCAACCAAAATATTACCATAAAACCCATTTACATAACATATAAATGTAACTTGGGACACAAACATACTTAAATGGAATAACCATACGGTCGACTTCCACACATATCACTTAATGGAATAGACATACATCCGACTTCCTTACCCAATGCATTGGAGGTTATAACGTAACCACCCATCCTGTTATTCACGGCACCACCCGTCATATGGTTTATCACGTAACCACCGGTCAAATTTCCCTTGCAAAAATTTGACAGCCTAATGGTGTCATGTCATAATTCAGAAAATGAGTTGATGAGTGATAAAAGGGTATCTCATCACTTGGAAATAAAATTTACATCAATATGGATATAGAAGAACATATCACAAAATTACAATATGTAAATTAAAATACCCAACAAAAGAACTCTTTTAAAAAGAGGAGGGTGAAAGGTCCCCTTACCGACTTGGGTATCTTTCAAAATAGACACCACATGAAAGAAGGACAATACAACATTGATGTAAATACTCATAAAAATATTATATTACACAAAGAGTAGTGTAATGGGCAGTACATATACCACTCAAAGGAAATGGTGGAAAATGTAGCATAAAGCTCTCGGGAATAAAAGTGAGATGAAAAAATCCGTTATGAAAACTCGACAGCCTAACGGTGCCAGTTAAAACTTCTAAAAATGGATTGATGAGATCAAATAGGGTATCTCAGAATATTAAAATAAAATGTACAGAAACCGGAATATAAAAGAACACCCCCCAACATATGATATAGGAGCTTAAAATAGGTGACATAAAAGAGAGTACGTAAAAAGTAAGAGAGAGGTTGGATCTCTTACGAAAATTCGGCAGCCTAACACCGCCACTAAAAACATCCAAAATGGATTCATGAGAGATAATAGGGTCTCTAATCATATGAACATAAAACATTATAGTAAGAGTAATATAAAATAACAACCTAATCATAATAAAGATGACCATGAGAGGAATGAAATAAATGACTGTACTTAAAAAGAGAGAGAGGGGTAGGATCCCTTACATCAAGTCCCACTTGTCTTGTTCATTTATTTATAATTCCAGTATAATATATATGTTTTATAGGTCTCATAATTTCTATAATTTCATTCTTTATTCATTCCATGTATTGCATGAACGAGTCACATCACTTGAGGGGGCGGTAGTCCACACTTCCTCATATGAAATTATCGCATTTTAACAACATGAAAAGAATAAAGGTATGTTTTAAATATAAAATATAGTAAACATATAGTAAACATAAATACCATATATATCATTTATCCAATATAGTGACATCATAATGGCCACCTTTAAAGGTGTTAAAATAATATTGAACAATCATCATTTCGTGAGGCAATAATTCTCCATCCACAGAAACAGTATGTTCTTTAACCATTAGACGGATGTCTGTGTAAGTGTAGGTTGAATCCTTATAATAAAAACATCCAAGTATATTTAAGATACTGGTGTTGATACAAAAGAAGGGAATAAAAAAGTTTATGGGTTGGAGAAGCAAAATAAAACAAAAGAACACTTGGGAAGACTTTATCTTTAAATCGGGTAACTCCTTTTGATTTGAGCTCAAAGGATTCATTTGAAGACTTATGAAAAAATTGAGGCTTCTAGGAGTAAGAGAAGGATGTGGAGAGACAAAATGGGCAGTTTTTGGCCGATCCAAAGGCTTTATAGGTGTTGTTAAAGTGGTAGAGGTGGAGGCCTTTAATAAGAGGAGAGGGGGGCACTCTTGGAAAGTCTTGAAAAGTAACATTATTATAAAATGATTTTCGGATTTTAAAGATCCCACAATTATATATTTCGAGTATAAGGTGATAATATTTAGAAATACACACATCCAATAAGTTTTTGACCAGTTTAGGTCTTATATTTTACATTATCTTGTCATTTTATTTAAATCATTAAATAATGAGGCAATCGCTGCATCATCATGGAGTCATAAATAATTTAATTTATTTAATGTTTAAAAATTATTAAAAAACTATAATGATATAGGAAATAGTTTTAGCTTTATAATTAATAGTTATAGTCAAAAATATGACTTGTATAACCCCATGTAAAAATTGTTTTAGTAAAACAACACATGTTTGTGACATTTTAATTTTAACTTTAAATAAAATATTTTTAATGTCATTTTCCTACAATAGAGGCTCCATGGGGTACCCAAGTGACCCATGGATTTTCTTGGCCATAAATGACTCATCCAATAAGGTTAGGACATGTGCCAAGGTCATTTCATATTATTAAAACATTATTTTTACCTTAAATTACACTAATTACCTCTAATCGCGATTAAAACTTAAAAGTTACTATTCACCAAAAAAAATATTTTAATCCCATTGAACCACATTTTACTTCCTAATGAAAACCATGTAGGTCGGATTTTTGAAATTCAAAACACAGAGGTGGTAAAATTTCATTTAAATGAAAAATCACATTTTAAACTTCCACTTAGTGGTTTCACTATTCATCAAAAATTGATGTTTTTCAGAAAAATACCAAAAATTCACCCTAATCTATATTTGATATTCCAAATTCAAAAATGATGTAAATTTTACAAAATTAAAAACATATAAGTTACATTAATTAATTTAATAATTATTTCCCGCTATCAGAACAAATAGTGTGTTTTTATGAAACAATATATATCAACAGATTGACACTAGTTTAAGTACAATTCCGAAGTGAAATTAATTACAATGACCACTATTGGATTAAGTGGTAAAAATATATTCTAATTTCCCATTAAAACAAATTCATGTCTTAATCTAATCATATAAATAAATTAGATTAAAAAGTGGTTTTGAATTAAAATACAACATTTTTCCCAATTCATTAAAAAATGAATTTTATCGAAAAAATACCAAAAATTTACACAAAGTAAATTTTGATGTCCCGATTCTAAAGAAGAATTTTATTTTGTCAAATATAACACATATAATTGTCAAAAAGTGAATTTAAAAGAGGATCTCCATCAAAGGCGGTTAATCGACCTTTTAAAGAATATTAGAATGTTTACGCTTAAAATTGGATTCATTCTCATTTTTAATCCTCTAACATTTATAATAAATAGTAAAAATATTTTACAAACATATATAATCATTTTGAAGTTATTTCTGTTCATTCCCATCATTACAATAGCTAGGTGTTAACTACTATTTAAAATAAAAAATATTTTATTATTAGAGTGCAACATAATATTTCAAAGGAACTCGTTGTTGCGTATTGGGTAAGCCATCGAGCATAGAGTTCCCTTTAAATTAAAATTAACATTTTATTCACAAATAGGGATAAAAATAAAAATTTCATATTCTTTATTTACCTGGGGTGTTACATCCTTCCCCCCTTTTGGGAATTGCATCCTCCCAATTTTAAAATTGGGCTTGGAAACATCATTGAAAGTCCCACATCGGAACAAGAGTCGGTAAAACAATCACTTTAAAATAAAGAAAGATAAGTACATAGGTCACCCCAGTTAACCCATACTAGGATTCCATGTAGGAAAACATGGATATGGATGAAAAATAAAAGGGTCATGTTCTAATGGAGGGTGAGAGAAAACATGTTTAGGAGAAAGTTGACAACAAGAAAATCACAAACTTGTGCTGGGTTAAATGTAATTCGATTCCCCATTAAGAAAAAGTTAATAGACAACATTTTTGTTTTAAGTTTGTTTTCATTGAGGAATTTATTTTTTATCTTAAGGAAACATACTTACGTGTCATGTTCACATTCAACTTTTACTAGATTTCGTACACAAACTCATACTTTCCCCAAATGATGAGTATTTAGGAAGGCTTGTTCACATTAAGAGTATTATAATAAACTTCTAGAGAATCACCTAATACACAAAAGATAACTACATATTTCCCTTGTCTTTAGACCCTTACCAAAAACAAAATTGTTAGAACAAGATCAAATAATCCCGAAAAGGATAACCCTTTATAAAAAAAATCAATTATTAATCAACAAAATTTTTCCAACAAAACCCAAAGTTCAACAAGGACCATTTGATAAACAATTTTTCCATAAAATTCTTTAAATTAAACCAAACTAAGATTGAAACCCAAATATTTTATGGATTTAGTCGCATAGTCTTCAAAGGTACAAATTAACACTTATCTCCAAATAACATCAGTTTCTCTAAAAGTCTCATATTGAAATGTAATTAACATAATCACATATCCTCCATGATAGGTTAATAATTTCCATAGATAACCCAAAATAAACTTACTCTTAATTTATAAAAATATCTAACTAAAATGAATAAGTCATACTAACATGGGATTTCACATAGTCTAGTGGTAGGCGATAACTACCAATCACACATTGGTTGTGTGTTTGATTCCAGCAACTTTGTCCAACGCGATGGGTTTTCAGACAGTCTGCGTGTTGTCCTTTTTATAAAACACCAAAAATAACCCTAACATGTTTTTACCTCGATAGTTTCCTTATACCTCTCATTTTCATCCAAATTCATTATGATCTCAACATCTTAATTCTTGAAGTCTTTTTTCACCACCATAAGAAAAAATAAAATGATTCCCTAAATGAATAACAACATACCTTGATCATGGCGTCCACTCGGTTTCATCGTCATCTTGTTCACATAGATAGAAGTCCCATGAATTACAATAATGATTTAGAGATCCTTCAAAATAATTTTCTTCCTCCATCCAAATACACCTTGTACAACATGGGTCATATGGGTGTTCACAGAAAAAGGTTTTGGAAAATAATCATGTATGACATATAATTATAAAACATCTGATAAAACATGATAACTATTAAATAGTCGGACAGAATTTGAGTTGAAACTTTTTATTATTGGTCCTTTTAAAATACCATAATTATGTGCTGAGAGACTATATTTTAAAAGAAAATATAAATAGGTTTTGCAAGTGTCTCATTCCTCAGCACCATTTTTAAAATCATAATATGATTCAAATTCTTGTGATATGTTAAAATATTTGAAAATACCTTGATAATATTTACCTTTCATGAAAATATGGGAATACTGTGACGATGATAATGAGGTATAGTGGAGGTGTTTGATATATCAAACAACTTCTTTCAAGTGAGTTGTATGCTAGAAAAAGTTTCACAATCATTCGAAAATGACTTTGCAATAATTATTGCAAGCATATCATCAGGAAGAGATAGGAAGGTTGTTTGAGATCCTCTTCTTTTGTTCATAACTGGCTTTACGTGACCTGAAAAAAGTTATAAAACAAGGATTCAACTGAAATAATAGATATAGGGACTAACCGTGTGTCTAATAAAACTCTTAATCCCTAAAGTTGTCTAAACCAACCATTGATACCAACTATAAGGACCCGACCTAAAAAATTACTTATTATTTAATTAAATGAATAATTCACATAGAGGATCTTTTCAGGTTTAGAGTTTTATATAATTAGGACATAACTATTACATCTCAAAAGTCTACAGAGTAGACACTTCTACTACGTTTCCATAAAATAAAAACTCTTAAAAAGAAACTTGTCTTGTTCCATGTTTTAGATAGCAAGACGTTTCCTTGTTCCCATCCTTGACCCTATTCCACATTAAGTCCTGTGAAAAACATTTCAGAAAAAACTTGGGGTGAGCATAAAAAGCTCAGTAAGAGATCCACAAAGAAGGAAAACTGTAAGTTTTTCAAAACAACATGTAAACCATGAGTACTTTATCACAGTAATACTATTTTGCCTTTAGGAAGTAGTATAAGCACTTCATTGAATAAAAAATCATTAATTACCCTTTTCCAACCAAAATATTTCCATAAAACCCATATACATAACATATAAAGGTAACTTGGGACATAAACATACTTATATGGAATAACCATACGGTCTACTTCCACACATATCACTTAATAGAATAGCCATACGGCCGACTTCCATACCCAATGCATTGGAGGTTATAATGTTACCACCCATCCTGGTATTCATGGAACCACCCTTCATATGGTTTATCACGTAACCACCCATCAAATGTCTAACTACCATTATAAAATCATAAGACATAAAACAAAAATAATGGAAAGAAAACATTTCCACATTTCAATCAAAATATATCACTTAAATATATTGACATAACAAATCCATTATAAAAGCCATTTTATATACCAAAATACATAAAAGAGTATATGGTATTTATTTTATTTAAAAAAGACATCATGGCTTGTTGAGGAAGGCAAAGACCAAATAATACTCACGAAGGCGGAAAAGGTCGTTGTCACCGCGTACATTAAAAGAAAAATTCCTTTTTGTCGTTTTGTAAAACGCTTCATAGAAAAATATTACTTTTGTATAAAATTAAAATTCAAAGGTGTTTATACACCGTATAAAAGAAAGCCTTGTACTAGAACAAAATATGACTCAATGAATGGAGATTGAGAAGAAGTCCCTTAAAAATATGGTATCCTCGGATTAAGGATAAATCAATTACATAATTATGTGTGACAAATGAATACACCAAATATAAGTGGATATTAAGTGTAAAATAATCATAGGTCAATCACACATATTCATAGAAAAACATATTGAAGGGGTACAAGTTTATCCCAAAGAATAAAAATTGGGTTAAGAAGTTCCCGTGAAAAAATTTGACAGCCTAACGGCATCACTTCAAAATTCCGAAAATGATTTGATGAGAGATAAAACTGCTATCTCATCACTTGGACATAAAATTTACATCAATAAGGATACAGAATAACATATCCCAACAGTACAATATATAAATTAAAATACCCAACAAAAGAAGTCTTTTAAAAAGAAGAAGGTGAAAGCGTCCCTTACCGACTTGGGTATCTTTCGAAACAAACACCCCATGAAAGAAGGACAATACAAAATTGATGTAAATACTCATAAATGAAATTATATTACAAAAAGAGTATAATAATGGTCAGTACATATACCACTCAAAGGAAATGGAGGAAAATGTAGCATAAATCCCATGGGAATAAAAGTGAGATGAAAAATCTGTTACAAAAACTCATCAGCCTAATGGCGCCACTTAAAACATCCAAAAATGGATTGATGAGATCAAATAGTGTCTTTCATCATATTAACATAAAATTTAAAGCAATATGAATATAAAAGAACATCCCCCAACATAAAAAAGTGGATCTGAAAAGAGGTGACATAAAGGAGAGTACTTAAAAAGGAAGAGAGAGGTTGTATCTCTTACAAAAATTCAGCAGCCTAACGGTGCTACTCAAAACGTCCAAAATGGACTGATGAGAGAAAATAGGGTCTCTCATCATATGAACATAAAAAATTATAGTAATATCAATATAAAATAATATCCCAATAATAATAAAGATGATCTTGAAAGGAATGACATAAAAGAGTGTACTTAAAAAGAGAGAGAGGGGTAGGATCTCATACCTCAAGTCTGACTTGTCTTGTTCATTTCATTATATTCCAAAATAATAAACATTAGTAAATTTATAATTGATTAAGGAACTAATTTAAAGAATATTATTCAGTTCATATCACATATTATATTGTTATAATAATTATTTAATAATGTTAGTTCATATCAGACGTTTTTGCCGATGTTTGGTACATGAGTCAAAAATGAACTTGTTTGAAAATGATTTCCCATGTAGTTATAAGTAAATAAATTCCAGAATATTATTAATGATTAACATATCATATATATCCAGTACATATTCATTTTATAGTATTCCATAACATTCGGAGAAAAAAAATGAAAAGCACCATTCATGGAGACGGTAGGTCATACGTACGCATGAACGCTACTTTCATTTTTTGTCATATTAATGAAATTAAAAATAAATGATATATATATATATATATTATAATTACAGTATAATATTTATGTTATATAGGTCACATATGATCATTAATTTCATTCTTTATACATTCCATGTATTGCATGAATGAGTCACATCACTTGAGGGAGTGGTAGTCCACAGTTCCTCATATGAAATTATGGCATTTGCACAACATGCAAAGAATAAAGGCATGTTTTAAATATTAAATACAGAAGAATATAGTAAACATAAATACCGTATATATCATATATAAAATACAGTGACATCATAATGGCCACCTTTAAAGGTGTTAAAATAATATTGAACAATCATCATTTCGTGAGGCAGTAATTCGCCATCCACAGAAACAATATGTTCTTTAACCATTAGATGGATGTTTGTATAAGTGTAGCTCGAATACTTAAAATAAAAACATCCACGAATATTGAAGAAACTGGTGTTGTTACAAAATAAAGGAATAAAAAAAGTTTAGGGGGTTGGAAAAGCAAAATAAAACAAAAGAACACCGGGGAAGACTTTACCTTTAAATCGGGTAACTCTTTTTGATTTGAGCTCAAATGCTTCCTTGGAAAGACTTCTGCGCAAATTGAGACTTCTCGGAGTAAGATAGGGATGTGGAGAGACAAAATGGGTAGGGTTTGGCCGAGCCAAAGTCTAGAGAGGAGTGGGTAAAGTGGTAGAGGTGGGGGCTTTTTATAAGAGAAGAGGAGGGGCACTCTTGGAAAGTCTTGAAAAGTAACATTATTATAAAATGATTTTCAGATTTTAAAGGCCCCACAATTATATATTTCAAGTTTAAGGTGATAATAATTCTAAATTCACACATCCAATAGGTTTTTGACAAGTGTAGGGTTTATATTACAGATTATCTTTTCATTTTATTTAAATCGTTAAATAATGAGGTAATCTCTGCATCATCATGGTGTCATAAATAATTTAATTTATTTAATGTCAAAAAATTATAAAACAAATATAATGATGCAAGAAATCGTTTTAGATTTCTAATTAATATTTATATTTAAAAATATGACTTTTATAACCCCATGTAACAATTGTTTTAGTAAACAAACACATGTTTGTGACATGTTAATTTTAACTTTAAATAAAAGGTTATTAATGTCATTTTCCTACCAAAGTGGCTCCATGGGGTCCCCAATTTGACCCATGTATTATCTTGGTCGTCCATAACTGATAAAATAAGGGTTGGACATGTTTCAAGGTCATTTCATATTATTAAAATATTATTTTTACCTTAAATTACACTAATTACCTCTAATCGTAATTAAAACATACAAGTTACTATTCACCAAAAAAATTATTTTAATCCCATTGAACCACATTTTACTTCATAATGAAAAACATATATGTTATATTTTTGAAATTAAAAACACTGAGGTGGTAAAATTTTATTTAAACGAAAAATCAGTTTTTCAAATACCACTTAGTGGTTTCACTATTCATAAAAAATTGAAGTTTTTCAGAAAAATACCAAAAATTCACCCTAAGCTATATTTGATATTCCGAATTCAAAAATGATGTCTATTTTACAATCTTCAATACATTTAAGTTAAATTAATTAATTTAATAATTAATTCCCACTGTCAGAATAAATAGCGTGTTTTTATGAAACAATATATATCAAAAGATTGACACTAGTTTAAGTCCAATTTCAAAGTGAAATTAATTCCAATGACCACTATTAGATTAAATGGTAAAAATGTATTCTAATTTCACTTTAAAACCAATTCAAAAGATAATCTAATAATATAAATAAATTATATTAAAAATAGGTTTTGAATTAAAATATAACATTTTTCACTATTCATTAATGAATAATTTTATTTTGTCAAATATAACACATAAAATTGTCAAAAAGTGGATTTAAAAGAGGTTCACCATAAAAGGCGGTTAATCGACCTTTTAATGAATATTATAATGAATACGCTTAAAATTGGACTCATTCACATTTTTTATCCTCTAATATTTTTTGTAAAAAGTAAAAATATTTGAAAAACATATATATTCATTTTGTAGATAGTTCTGTTCATTCTCGTCATAAAAACAGCTAGGTGTTAACAACCATTTAAAATACAAATTATTTTATTATTAGAGTGCAACATATGATTTCAAAGGAACACGTAGTTGCGTATGGGGTAATCCATCGAGCATAGCGTTCCCTTTAAATTAATATTAACATTTTATTCACAAATAGGGATAAATAAAAAATTGTCATATTCTTTATTTACCAGGGGTGTTACAATAAGAGATTCAATCCTAAATCATTAAGAAATCACGTGTGATGTATTATTTTGGTGAGTCGTTCGGTCGGGGTGCAAGAGGATTGCCATTATGTGTGAAGGGGAAGGAAGTTCCAGGAGGAGGAGAGAAAAAATCAGTTCACATTTTTTTAAATAATTTTTCTTTTGAAGACTTAATTTTGATCTATTTTCTGTTGTTATATAGCGACCCATGTTTTGGCCATGTCAGACTTTTGAATATTCCTATGAATAATTCCAGAGCTAGGCATGAAGACGGTGTGCGATTCTGAGGTCTGATTTTCCCAGAATTAATTGTTTTTAAATATTAGGTATTTTTATACTGTGAACAACATGGGTTTTCTCCTAAATGGTAGCTCGAATCAGAAATCTGAGGGCATGGTTGCCTCCAGAGTTTTTGGTTTACCTTAGGCATGGTGTAAAAGTTATGGGAGCCAGCCTTCTGTGAGAGAAGTCACCTAGAGGCAAAATCGTCATTTTGAAATAATTACTTATTGATTTTTATCACTGGCGTTCTTCTCAAATAAAATTCAAAAGATGTATCATAATGGAAATCTGATACATCTATTGAGTTTGAAATGGGTTGTTTTTCCTATACGTGATATAACATAAGCAGGTGCGAAGATTCTGGAATTCGTGACTATCAGTAGAGTTTTAGTGAGTTTATAAATTCACTTTAGTGTTGGAATTAAGGGAAAGCCCTAATTTCCCGTCTCTCATATCTCTCCTCTTTATCTCCCTCTCTCTCAATAGCTCATTGGTGTTCTTCACAGTTCTTCGTCGGATTTATGAGAAAACTCTGGCGGATCAATGTGGGATGGAAATGAGCATGTCGCCAACAACAAATGACCAGATAGAGGTAGGTTTTCTGTTGATTTCTCTCCTTCACCAATTTCATGAGTTTCAGTTAAATTCATTTTTTAAATTCTATAATTTTATAATTATGATGATGTATGAATGAACATGACCAACGTCTGAGCCCATTTTTATTTTTCTTTCTTGGGTATTCTTCGTCCAAAATTTCAGACATGCTGAAACCTTGATGGATCATCAATCAGGGGAAGGGGTTGTGAAGGCCTTGTCCAGAGGATCCATGATCCATAGTGGGATTTTAAATCGGGTCACCGGAGTGGTTGTGGTGGTATGTGGATATTCCAGCTCCGGCAATGGTGGTGGATGTAGATCGAGGTGGAACAGCGGTGGAGCCGGTTGGGGGTTGCAGTGGTGGTTGGCTGCACTCGGCCGGACGACAGCGTCGGCCGAGGGCGTTCATCGTGGTGCAGTTGGCTGAGCTGAAGCTCGAAGGACCGGTGTGTGGAAAACAATGGACGTGTTGATTATGAGGGGGGTTCTAGAGTTAGATGGGGCAGCTGAGAGCATGGTTCATATGAAAATAGATGGTCGGGGCTTCAGCACGGCACAGTAGGCCGGGGCTTCGACATGGCGCAGCAGGCAGGGGCGGATGTGCAGTGGTGTGGTGGCCCATCCTGAAGCAGAACGGCGAGCCCAAGCTACTATGGTGCAGGTTTCTAGTATCGTGACGGTGCTCTCAAGAAGGAGTGACGACTTTGGTCAGTCGCAGTCAGGGGGTAGCCTCGAGGAATGAGCCTCAGGGGGAGCTGCAGACAAGGACCCACATCCCGCTGGTCCTGTTGGTGTGGCGTGCGGACAGAGACAAGCCGCTTGGCCAGTTTGTTTAGTATAACAGGAACCAAGGGTTACATTGGTGCTAGGGTGTTCCACAGCTAGAAAGCCATGGAGACCTAAGCAATGGGCCAGCGGTCTGGATCAGGCCGGCCGGGGGGGTGGCCCCTTGTGATTAAAGGGGCGTATCTTTTAAATGGTGCATCCTTTCGACGCATTGTCTATGGCCATGGGTTTGTCTCGTCGAGATGGAATTACTGAAATGGATTTTTGGGTTTTTGGGTTCTTCTCCTGAAGGCGGGTGACCCGAAACACTTTAGTTTAATAATAATGAATTAATATTAAAGCTTGCAACAGACGTACCTCGCAAACCAGACATCTGATTGATGCGTTGTCAGCAGAAATTTGATCTTAGTTCTCCTGTAGACTTTTTGAGATTCTCCTTTCAGTGTTTGGGCTAAAGACATAGTGCGGGCCCCGTAGGGCCCAATTGGCATGTTTTACGATGAAATGTCACTTTTTCACCTGACATCTATTTGGAGTGTTTGAGCACTAATTTATGTGTGTTCTTTTGAGGGTATTGCAATGCTGCAATCTTCCAGGATAAATTTGGGGTCGAGGCATGGGCCCCACAAGGCGTCTTCCAAGCTTATGTTGCGTTTTTGCGGGTAATGATTCATAAGTCTATTCGGGGTAGATGAATAGATTACCTTGATTTTTTTTTCGACATATATCACGTTGGTTGCCTCGATATAGGCCTAGGAGGTGTACAATGTGAAAATGATGTGGGTCACTCGGGTTAGCGTCGTTTGGACTAGTAGTGGTTGAGTAAACTCCCTTAGTTCATTCTTATGAGGGTTCGTGTGGCATTAAAACCTTAGTATAGGTTTGTGATCCCGTTGATAGGATGAATTTATGTTAGAGTAGTGGGATCCCTCCGGTGGGTTTGAAGTGGGATCCTCTAGCTTCACTTCCCTAGATCGGGTTCTTGGTATCATTGTGACTGCTTATCCATGGGAGTGATCCCCTATATAGTGGGTTAACTTCATTGGGTTTGAGGCATAATCGGGAATATTCTCCCCTGTGCAGTGGGCTGTTCAATAGGGTAGCAAAATCATTGGTTATTCGATCCCATACTCAGTGTGTGGTTTCAGAATTGTTAGTGCATCATCAATTCAATCCCCTACATAGAGAGTTATACCAGATGGAGTTTCCGGCATCATCGTGACCCTCTCCGCACAGACGATGATCCTCTATCTATGTGATGTGAAATGTTTAGCACTAGATCCAGTTGTGGTATCCCCCAGCAGTTCCTGGGAGTGATCCCCTCTCTTTGAGATCCACAAGTTAACGGAGTGGGTTCATGTATCCCCCTAGCGGACCCTAAGAGTGATACCCTATCTGAGGAGTTTGGGTTTTTCCGCTATTTCAACAAGATGTTCTCAGTGATGATATCTAATGTGCGTATACATCTTGAATGAGTTCCATCGAGGATAATAGAGCTCATGGAGTGTGTAATCCTAGTTATGTACCTATCACATGTTATGAGGATTGGTGCGTCAAATGAGTATATCTGGTAGTTCATGGTATATTTATGGGCATATACCTGAGTGGATTTTCATGGTGTATGCATGGGCATACACCTGAGCTGAGCTAACTAGTCGTGTTTAGCCAAGGACGGTCTCGAGGTAGAGTTCCTCTCTCGATTGGGTTCCCTCTTGCAGGGATGAGCTGGCTATTTCCTTTCAGTTGCTCCATTTTATTTTGGGTTTTTTGGGTGCCTACTAAGTATTTTATATATTCACCCATGCATGGGCTCTTCCCGCACATGTGTTTGTCATGTACAGACCACATGCCTTTTGACGGAGTTCTAGGAGGAACGAGAGTAGGAGGAGCTTAGTGAGTGAGACTGACCAGGGGGTTAACCGTAGATGTACCTAGGAGCTTACTAGCAGGTGTTTTTGGTAGAATCTTCCATCCTTCAGAGCAGGTTGGACATTTTTGTATCTTTCATTGGTGGGCCCTGTTTTTCCCTTTTGTACTTTTGTTGCACTATGTTTTGGAATAGATGTATGCATGCTTTTCCTTTTCAGTTTTCATATACACATATATGCACTTTTTCATGGAAGTTTATATGGTTTCGTGTGTACATGTACATTAGGCTAATGCCTCTAATGTTTGTGATAGCCTACTCAGCGCTAGTCTCCAGCCCCTGGCCTATTGGAAGAGGGATTGGGGAGTCGTAGCTCAAGCCCCATTGGGTTGGGTCACGATAGAGTGGTATCAAAGGAGGTTCCACCTTGGGATCTCTGAGCATATCTAGTCTAGTAGTGAGCATGGATTGGGTAGCATAAAAATAGTGTTATGATGTTTCAAGTTCAACTTTTAGGCCAGGGACTCCAGTGTTGGTGCGACAGCCAACGTATACCTTCACTAGGACTCTGATAACCAGCTTTTCGACTCAGGGGATTTGGATACTAGTCACAACGACAGAATGGTACATGCATCATCTGGGACTGGGTTTTGCGTTCCCATTATTCTTCTTTAGTCATCTCCCCATATATACTCTTTGACCATGTTGTGTCTAGATTGTAATTTGTGATGCCTCAAAAACGAAATCCAGTGAGGGTTCCGCAGTGGGATTGTTGGGACGATTCGCCCCATGTAGAGGATGTGGACCAGGGTGTAATTTCTAAAGCTGTACCTCCAGGTGTTTCTCCAGTGGAGCCACCACATGTTGAGCATCTGGTTGTACTGATAGTGCAGAATGAGGTTGCATGTAGGCTGAGTACGTTTCATGAGCTTCAGAGGCAGTGACCATTGAGGTTCTGGGTGATCCAAAACCTCGGGCAGCTGATGATTGGCTTGAAGCAGTCAGCCGAGTTTTCCGCCTGGTGATTACACCACCAAATCAGATGGTGGTCCTTACAACGAGCCTTCTACATGGTTCGGTTGAATGATGGTGGTGTTTGGTGACACAATCATACGACGAAGAAATTATCACGTGGACATTCTTTGATTTACCCTTCTGAGAAAATTTCTATCTGGTCACACTAAGGTCAGTACGGATCTAGGATCTTATACAACTTCGTTAGGAGGGCATGACTGTGTCAGAGTACTCAACGTGTTTGCAGACCTGCTGCACTACTACCTGGATATGGTTAGGGACCCGTTCATTAGGGCTAAGACCTTCAAACAGGGGCTACGCATGGACATCTGGGCAGGTGTGGTTTCCTTGTGTCTACCTACCTATGTTAGAGTGCTAGAGAGAGCCTTGGTGGTGTGGAGATTTCTAGCTGAGCAGATTCAGACCGTCAGGGTTGGGCACGTGGCAGCTGGTATCCGGTGGAAGGTGCAAGGGTCTGGACATGTCGACGTTTCAGGAGTAAACCCCAAGATAGAGGATTTGAGGCTCAGGGATCATTGGGCCCGCATGCCTGTTTTGGTCACCTGTAGTAGAGGTAGTGTTACGCTTGTGACGGTTGGGGACATCATGCTAGAGATTGTACAACCCTTCATTCTGCTGAGAGGGATCCAGTCAATATTCTTCCTTGGAAGTGGAAATGTCTTGATTTTGGATCTCTTATAGGGCGGCAGATGTGGCGACGGAGCTGGTGTAGCCGCGGGTGGTGGTAGGCGGTATCAGATGCCACCACCACCACCACCACCCCCAGGTGGTCCACGTCGAGCCCAGCGAGCCAGAGGGTGAGAGTGAGGAAAACTACATGCCTTAGAGGCAGTTGAACCAGATGCTTTGTAGATGGATAAAGGTACACCTTGTGACCTGTCAACTTTCAGTAGTAGTTTTAATAGATATTGTTTAGAGGTACTATTTCGTTTATGTTTCTTTCTCAAGTTTTGTTCAAGGATTTGTTTAGACCATATGTCGGTGTTGTTTGGCGTGATTCAAATCAATGAGGAAGATGGATCCTTCCCCCAATGAGATACATTTTTGTTACGCGATTAAAAAATTGTAGGAGTGTCAATGCTGCCCAATGTGGGTAGTGTGGAGGTGTGGTGGATGAGTCCCTCTTACTTATGCATTTGGGCAGGGGTGTGTGTTGGAGAACTCAATTGTGTGGGAGACCCAGTTGAGAGTTCAGTTGCCTTCCTTATGCTTATGGATTTTAGTGACGAAAAGTTCTAAGCTAGAGAGGTTGTAGCGACTCGTGTTTTGGCCTTGTCAGAATTTGTAATATTCTTATGAATAATTCCTAAGCTCGGTGCGAAGAAGAAGTGTGATTCTATGGCCTGGTGTGCTCGGAATTTATTTTATAAAAATATTAAGTATTTTTATACTATGCACGTCGTGGGGATGCATTTTCTTCTAAACGGTAGCTCATGTTGGAAATCTGACTGCATAGTTGCTTCCGGAGCATTCCGTTTACCTTAGGTAGGGTGTAAAAGTTACGAGTGCTATCCTTCTTTGAGAGACGTCTCCTAGGGAAAAAATAATCATTTTTAAATAATGAAATAGTGATTTTTATCACTAGAATTATTCTTTAATAAAATTTTAACGAGGTCTTGGAATAGAAATCTGAGACTTCCATTGATTTTGAAATGTGGTGTTTTTCCTAGATGTGATATAAAATAAGCAGGCATAGAGATTTTGGAATCCGTGACCGTTGGTGAAGCTTCAGTGAGTTTATAAATTCACTTAAGCATTGAAATTAAGGGAAAGAACTAATTTCCCTTCTCTATTCTATCTCTCTCAAACGTTCATATACATTCTTTAATGTACTTCGTCAGATTGAGGAGTGAACTATGGTGGATCGAAGTGGGATCGTAATAGGCGCGTCGCCAACAACAAATAGCCGTATCGAGGCAGGCTTTCTGTTGATTTTTTAACTCCATATTCAATTTAATGAGTTTAAATCAAATCATTTGTTTGAGTTATTTAATTTTAGAATTAAAACGGTGGCCAAATTAACATGACCAATGTCTGATCCCATTTTAATTTGTCGTTCTTGGGCATTGTTCGTCCAAAATTCCAGACTTTCCGAAACATTGATGGATAATTGATTGGGGGGAGGCAATTTGAAGGCCTCATCCTGAGGATCCCTAATCCGCCTTTGTATATGAAATCGGGTCACTGGAGTGGTTGTGGTGTCTGACGGAAGTCCTAGCTTCGGCAAGGGTGGTGTCCAGAGATCGAGGTGGCAAAACAGTGGAGCCGACCAGGGGTTGTAGTGGTGGAAGGCGACACTCGGTTGGGCGGAAGATTCGGACGGGGGTGTTCCTCGTGGTGCAGTAGGCTAAGGTGGAGATTTGAGAACCAGTGTGTGGAAACCGGCAGATGAGTAGTGTATGTGGGGCTTTGGGAGTCAGATGGGGCGGCCGAGAGCGTGGCGTTCAGACAAAGAGCAGGTCGGGGCTTCAGTGTGGCGCAGCAGGTAGGGGCGGAAGCGATGTGGTGTGGCGGGCCGTCTGGAAGCACAGAGGAGAGCCTAGGTGGCCTCGGTGTGGACATCCAGTGTCGCGGTGGTGCGCTCAGGCGGGAGCGATGACCCTGGCAGGTCGCGGTGAGGGGGGAGCCCTGAGGTCAGTGCCTCAGGGTGAGCTGCAGAAAAGTACCCGCATCATGCGGGTCCTGTTATTGTGGGGTGCGGACAGAGGCCGACTAATTTCCCAGTATGTTTTGAAGAACCAAGCTTGAGGAGTCTGGTGGTGCTAGGGTGGGCTACGGCCAGCGGTCTGCTCTGAGCTGGGCCGGACCCGCGGCTGGCTCACGGGCCGGCAGTCTACACCGGGGCATCCGGGGTGGACCGGCCCGGTTGGGCCCCTTGTGTTTAAAGGGGATTATCTTTTAAAAGGAGTGACTCTTCGATGCACCTTTTATGGCCATGGGTTCGTCTCATCAAGAATGACTTTTTGATATGGAATTTGGGGTTTTTGGGTTTGCACCCGAAGGTGGGTGACCAGAAACGCTTAAGTTTAATAATAATAAATTATTATAAAAGCTTGCAACGGACGTACCTCACGAACTAGACGTGTTTTTGACCCGACGTCAGTGGAAGTGTGATCCTAGTTCTCTTTCAGACTTTTTGGGATACTCCATTCACTGTGCGGGCTAATGATAAGGTTTTGCCCCCACAGGGCCCGGTTTGCACATTTTACGATGAAGTGTCTCTTTTTCACCTGACATTCGTTGGGGTGTTTGAACAATTGTTTCTGTGTGTTTTTTCTAGGGGATTGCAATAGTGCCACATGCTTGCCTAAATTTGGGGTTGAGGCATGGGCCCCATGATGTGGCCTCTAGGATTATGTTGCGTATTTGTGGCTAATGCTTCATAAGTCCGTTCGGGGCAGTTGAATAACCTACCTTGCGTGTTTTTTCACGTAGATCGCATTGGTGGCCTCTGTATAGGCGTAGGAGTTACACAATGTGGCGAAGATGCGGGTCGCATTGGTTAGTGATGTTTGGACCAACAGTGGTTGAGTGTATCCCCTTGGTTCATTCCTAGGAGGGTTCGTGTGACATTACTTCCTCAGTATAGGTTTGTGATCCCCATGATAGGATGAATTTCTAGTAGATTTGTGGTATCCCTCTAGTGGGTTTTGAGTTAGATCCTCTAGATTTGCTTACCTAGATCTGGTTCTTGATATAGATGTGATTTCTTTTCCATGGGTGGTGATCCCATATCTAGTGGGGTAACACTGTAGGGTTTGAGGCATCATTGGGAATATGATCCCTTGTGTAGTGGGAAGTTCAGTAGGGTTGTGGAATTATTGTCTATACGATCCCGTACTCAGCATGTGGTTTCTGTTGGGTTAGTGCATTGTCATTTTGATCCCCTATGCCATGAGTTATACCATATAGGGTTTCTGGTATCATCTTGACCCTTTTCGAATGGGCGAAAATCCTCTTTCTGAGGGATGTGAAATGTGTAGCATCATATTGGGTTGTCGTATCCCCCAGCGGTTCCAGGTAGTGATTCACTATCTATGAGATCCACGAGTTACTGGAGTGGGTTCTTGTATCCCCCTAACAGACCCTATGAGTGAACCCCTATCCGAGAAGTTTGGTTTTTTTTTCCTGAAGTTTCATCTTGAGGTTCTCAGTGATGTTATATGATGAGTGTATACCTCCCGGACAAGTTCCATTTGGGATGATATAGCTCATGGAGTGTGTTCTCCTATTTATTTACCTATCACTGGTTATGAGGTTCAGTGCGTGAAATGAGTATATCTGGTTGTCCATGGTATATGCATGGGAATATACCTGAGTGGATGTTCATCGTGTATGTGTGGGAATACACCTGAGCTGAGCTGACTAGTCCAGATTAGCCGAGGATGGTCTCGAGATGTACTTCATCTCTCCTTTGGGTTCCATCTAGATGGGATGAGTTTACTTTTTCCTTTCAGTTTCTCCATTTTATATTGGGGTTTTGGGGATCCTACTGGGTTTTTTGTATACTCACCCATGCACGGGCTTTTCGCACACATGTTTTGTCATGTTCATACCACATGACCTTCGACCGAGTTCCAGGTGGAACAGAGAAGGCGGAGCTTTGGGAGTGAGACTGATCGGGGTGTTTACTAGAGTAGTGTCAAGGAGCCTACCGATTGGTGTTTTCAGCAGAGTTTTCCCTCCTTCTAAGTAGGTTGGATGCTTTTGTAGCTTTCCTTTAGTTGGCACTGTTTTTCCCTTTTGTAATTATGTTGCGCTCTGGTTTGGGATAGATGTATGCATTCTTTTCCTTTTAAATTTTTATATACACATATCTGCACTGTTTCTTAGAGGTGTATGTGGGTGTGTGTGTACAGGTACCTTTGGCTAATGCCTCCCATGTGTTTGATAGCCTAGTCAGTGAAAGTCGCCAACCCCAATCCTATTAGAGGTGGGCTTGGGGAGTCATGGCTCGAGCCCCATTGGGTCTGGTCATGACAAGATAAAAGTGATTTTGGTGAAACCTTTTGTGAAGAATAACATGATCTGTTTCTATTTCTCTTTTCACAAAGGAGTAATAGCAACATGAACTATTTTTAATCACTCTTACTCACTATAAACAATTTTTATTTATGATGAGTCATTTTATCCATCACAAACGGTATATATTATTGATTATTTATGAGGGGTTCCTATCTACGTCCAATAAATCATAGAAAATGTATACAACTCTAGTAGTGGGGTATTCTCTTCTGCTTCCTCTGATGGAAAGTTAAAATGGAATATCATCATCCTATTTCCATTAATAGGGAATGAATCTTTCTCTATTTACTTTACAGACTATATAACATTGAATGTATATATATGAGTAAATATAAATTAACATACCAAAATAGAATTATGTTTACCTAGAATTATTTCTAGTCTTGATTTGAATAACAATACTCTGTCTATAGAATGGATGACATTTTTTTATAGAAGATTTTCATGATCCACCCTTTTTCTTTATATATCATTGAATTTTCAAAATCATCTCTTTTAATTGTGTCAATATCTTTTAGTTGTATTATTTAATCTTTTCTATCTCTCTCAAGATCCAAGTTTATGTCTCCCGCTGCCCAATACATATTATTCTCTAATTTCACCGGCATGTGACATCTTTTACAATAAATAGGCCTACATGGGATTATTTTTATAATGGTTTATAGGCCATCATATAATCCCATAATGTTTCTTACATCCATTGTTTCCAATATTTCATGTTAGGTTTATTAATATTTCTTGAAATTCCATTGATTTACCTGATGAAAACATCATTGTGGCCATTGGACTACAAATAATATGGAATTGATGATTTATGATGCACACTGTACTTTATAAGAAAACTATCCACTTGTATATTGAAAAAGTTAGTACCTTGATCATAGAAGATATGAATAGGAACTCCATATATAAAAATATATATTATCCCTCTATGAATATAAAACAACATTAGAATCATCTTAATGAAACAGAATTATATCAATGGGAATTTCCTTCATCAAATTATGTCCTAAATTATAAATCATATAAAATAAAATAGAAAACACAATACAAAATTTATAAACGATAAATGAATTAAATAACTGAAATTGATAAATCCTTAACAACAAAATATTTACATGACCATTCAAATAAGAATTTGACTAATAAGAATAGTAATTTTGAAAATTTAATTGGAAAATCACCTATGAAACTATAATTAATTTTTGGTTTCTTATGAATGAAAATATAATATATTTATATCATCTTATAAGTAAATATATATTTAAAAATTTATAAATTAATTTTTGGAATTTTTTATGTGATAAAAGTTTAATTAAAATTTTAAAACTAATATAATGATTTAAAATAAATTATACTATCATAAAATATATTAATACATTAATATTTTGTCTTATTATATTTATATGATAATTTTAAGATAACATAATTAATATTTCAAAGAGTAATAAAATTGGTCCGAATTTAAAAATTGGTGTATTTCGAATAAATGATTATTTTAATAACAAAACTTATTTTCTCATATTTTGAAAATTAATTTTTATAATGGAGTCTATTTTCTAGTTTGACACATCAAAAACGTTTAGGGTGAATTTTTTGGATTCTAATAAAATAGTTGAAAATTTTGTGAATAGCGATGTATTGAAATTTACATTATTTAACAATTTCTTGAATTATTGAGTCATGGATGATGTTTTCCTGAGGAAATTCTATAATCTACAACTATCCGTAATTATTTAATATATTTTTTATACGATCAAAACTATTGATATTCTGGAGTGAAGATAATTAAATAATGAATGTAATAATAAATAAGTCCCCTCCCCCAATAAATACATCCCCTCACAACCTGTTATCCTAAAACATGATAAGCCTTTTATGTTTTCTAAATTATTTCAAATCCTCTTCTAACATCTCTCCCACATTTCCATTATCCATTCTTCTCATCAATTGACCAAACCCAGTTTCCATAAGGAGGTTCTCAAGGATAAGATGTTCAAGTTATAAAATCAAATTTTGTTTTATTTTAATTTGTTTTCAATTTATTTTATTTATTTTTCCCCTAATCACCCCATTATCCATGTTACATGATAAATATAGTGTCATATATATAATGGGATGTTATTATGTTAATGTAATATCCTTCATCAATTCCCTTCTCTTCAACATTTTTTATGCAAATTAAAATAATCTTTGATGTGTCGATCACCACCTTCATGGATGATGATTTTTATTTTCTAATACATCTTTAAAGGATGGAAATTATACCATTATAATGGATAATTTATATATTAAAATTTATATTAGAAATTATATAACTTTTCGGGATCCAGTAAATACACAAAATAATCAACAATAAAACAAAATTAATTTGTGATGATCAGAAAAACAAAAAATTAATCTAAATGATTATCATTATAATTTCATCAAATGAATCATCCTTATATCTAAATAATAATATATTAGACTAATTAATATTATTTCAGTTCCTTAAAAAATAAAATTTCAATTATAGAAAACTATTCCCATTTTACATGATCATTTGTTCATTTAAACAAGTTAACCAATCATGAAAAATAAAGAAAAAAACACTCCCAAATGTCAAATTGAATCTAATAACCCATCCAAAAGGAAAACAATAATTTTAATAAAATTATATTAAATAATATAAATTTCAAATATTTTATTAATTAAATTATTAATAAATCTAATTTCATTATCCATGACATTAAGTATAAGTGTAAAACACTTTCATACAAAAGGAAAGGGATTCTCTCCGAACCACGATTTTACTTTTAGGTAACGCATTCTCTATCCTTACCCAAAAGTAATTATTAAATTTTCATCTGGAATACTCCTAAAATATTTTTTTATGTTCCGAACATATGCACCTATATAAATTCTTATTTCTTTTTTTGGGAAATATGTTTTTTATATGGTTTCCTTTTCAATTTATTCTGATAAGAAAGACCGCTTAATGGGAACTTCCAAATTTCATACCCATATTCATGTAAACTCCATTATTTTTATTATGCTACTGATATTTTTATAAAAATAAAATTTTTATTTTGAAAAACTCTAGAAGTTCATTTCTCATTTTGTGAAAATAATTATTCCTTTTTCTATTTATATATTTTATATATTTTCCCATAAACCAAACCAATGTGGATCTTTTGTAATGTTTTATAAAAACTCTTTTTACATGTTCTCACTTAATTTGGACACAATTACTCGGGATATATGACTTATTTTATTTATAATAATTTACATGTTTGTTATAAATCCATTATATTAGGAATATAATTATGATTCTCCCAAATTTTATACCTTGTGATATGATTATAATTCCCATATATTTCCATAGTTTACCCTTATGTTTATTCCATTTTCCTGATTATTAAGATGGAACAAAATATGCATGAACATGTCATGATTGGTGTTCCCAAATAGTTCTATAATTCATTGAGTAATGTTTATTCGCACGATCCATCTAGTTGGGACATAGAGTGAACATGATTCCTTTATACAACTTTTTCAGCCATGTGTAATGGTCTTGGTAGTTAGCCTTGACTCATGATTATGTAATTTTTAATTTTTTTCTATATTAATATTATTCCATGATTACTTGATCTCATGTTCTATATTTTACTCTTCATTATGTTTATTCACGTTTTAGGCCTTTTTATGTCATCATGTTATGCCTTCTAACACACTTGCTATGCTTTATTCGTAGGTTTTTTTCCATAATGGTATTTTTAGATCATACCTTTGTTCATGTGTTCCCTATATTACTATATATATATTTATGAGATAAATAGAAGTCATGAGTTCTTCAACTAGATTAAATAAATGTTTTTTTGGTTTCATCATTTCTAATTATTTACCTATTTCATCAAAGACACTATACATTAAACTATTTTTAATGAATCACATGGTTTATTTTTATTAAAATATTATAATTATATTTTTAAAAGTCTATAGATGTTATTATTGTTATCATAGTGTGGTCTAGTTATTATTTATATTAGGAATAGAAATCCTTAGAAAGAACCTAACGATAAAACTATCACTATGGGTAACTTATATTGATATATAGAGAATCAAAACATAGGGAATAATTTTCATTTTCAACATTATACTTCTATGTTCATTGTAAAGTTTTTATTTTCATATTAGAAATGTATTTAATCGCCCATAATTATGTATTTTTTCCATAATTAATAGTTTGAAATCGAGGAACCCCTTCTAGGAATCAATGTGATAGCCAATGTGACGACTTACTTAATGAAATTATAAATTTTATGGGAAAAGGAAAAAAACATCATGGTTGTACTTTCTCAAGTGGATAAAGTTATAGATAATAACATGAATCATGTGTTAATCCACCATTCTCTTAAGAAATAGATTTTTTTTTATTTGATTCCTTTATTTGAAAAATGACTCCAAACTGTAGTGGGTATTCTAATCCCATTATCATAGAATAATGGATTATTTCCATTTATAATATATTATATGTCCTCCTATGCTCAGAAGAAGAAAGTGTCCGGATCATGATCTATCAATTTGATATGGATAGATGATCGGTGATGAAAACTGATCGAAAGAAAAAATTACAAAGTGGAAATTGATTCCATGGATTGCTATTCATTTTTAAAAAATATTTCCCAATAACTATATACCTTGAAATATCCATCTTTTGATAGAAATGGATTTTCTCATACTAATGATAAATAACGATGAATTTACCGATGATTGTGGGCTAAACATTACAAGGCATTCACAATAAGACACTATCTGTTTCAAGAACACTAAAATATATGTTGATCTATTCTTTTGTGGACTAAATCCATGTATAAGAAATGAATTGTTGATTCAGTACTTTGATAGCTATAAGGATATTTTTTGTTTTTCCCTTAAGGTTGAAATTTGGATTGGAGAATATTAGTTGTCTCGTGGACCTAAATATAACAAGTGGATGATGGTGTTTAATATGGGAGGATCAATAGATAAATCAATATATGGTAATGAAACACAATATCGTACTTGAAACAATTATGGGAAGATGCATTAATGAAAATTCATAAGGGGAACTAAGAGATGCGTCAAATAAGGAAGGGTGTTGAATATGCCTTTTAATTTCCAAATAAATATGTAGAATCCTATAATTTTTGTAGAAGAAATGAAGAATCATATCAACACTCAGGATATATTGTTGTTTTTAAACTTCTATTGATATGGGAATTTTTAAATCCATTTCTCTAAGTCTAGTGTTGTCAAAGGAAATCAAAAAACCACCAAGAAAATATGGAAGAGAATATGCTACTCCAATGATGAGGTAGATCTCAAAAATAATGTGGTGATAGGTTCATTGAATATTAATTCAATAATATAGAACATACTATTTGATTCTGGTTAAACAACTTATATAATCTCTACATGTTTAGTAAACCTATTCAATCACCACCTCAAAATGTAAAGGTTGAGTTATCTCTAAGAAAAGTAAATGGGAAAATTGTTGCATCAAATGTATATAACTCATACATTGTTATTTTCTATGGACTGAAATTTATAGATTATATTGTATTACTTTCATTTTATGGATATTGTAACTATATTGGCAGTGGATTTTCTATCTTTATTCAAATATATCATCAACTATCAGCGAAGGGAGATCACTCTTCACATCATGTGGCATCCTCCAATTTGATTAATGTGTAATGATGAGGATGAATATCCTTCCGAATCATTGTGCCTACTAAGGTTATTATTGGACTATAAGAAAGAATATATTTCTAAAATGATTCATACAATGTAGAGAATCATGGTCGAAGAAATTATTATTGCGAGGGACTACACTAATGTGTTCCCTGAATAATTTTATGGTCTTCCTCCTGAATGAGATGTTTTGTTCTCAATTGAACTTGTTCTGATAACTATTTCTATTTCAAATACACCTTATTTAATGGCCATTATTGAGATATATGAACTAATGAATAAGTTACAAGAGAATCTATACAAGGGTTTTATATGCCCATGTGCTTCACTATGGGGTGTGAAATTCCTCTTTGTCACGAAGAAGGACTGATTGAAGTGACTTTACAATAACTATTGTGAGCTAACAAAAATCATGATGATGAACATTTATATCCATCAATGGATATATGAAATGTTTTATCAACTCTGTATGAAGTGTATTTTTATATTGTGGACCATTGGTCAGGATATCACTAATTGAAGGAACAGAATATATAAAGTCTCTAGACTTCCTTTTTAATGATGTATACACACTATGAATTAATAGTGTTTCTCTTCGGACTCACTCGTTATCTGGAATTTTTCATTGAATTAATTTATAGTGTCTTTAGAGATTACATCAACAAATTTATTGTAGTCTTTATCAATGATATTTTGATATACACCATGAGTAAGTAGTTTTGTGAGGAGAATATGAATATTGTGCTAAAGATTTTGTTAAGGTAAAAACTCCATGAAAATTAAATTACATGTGACTTATAAATAGAGTAAGAATCATTATGGGGAATCTAATCATTAGAAATATAATATATGTGGAACCTTCAACAAAAAAGGTAATTAATGTGTGTCCCTAACCAGCATTTGTATTGAAGATCCATAGTCTCCTATGTCTAGTGGGGTATTTAAAAAAATTGAATAGATTATCTTAATTTTCAAACCTACTAACCAGGATGACCCAGAAGAGAGAAAATTATTTATAGACAAGTGAATTTATATATTTCTTTATGGAGTTGAAATAGGGACGTATCATTGTACTATCACTCACACTACAAATATACCGGGAACTAATTGTGGTATATATTGATGTTCAAGGAAGTTATTTGGTTGTGTGTTGATGCAAAATTCTATCATGATAACATAAACATTGGATTTGATGAAATATAAAGAGGAAAAATATCTCATGCATGATCTGAAGTCGGCAACTATGATCTTAATGTTGAAAATATAATAGAATTATCTCTATGCGGGGATGTCTGTAATATATACAATCATAAGAGACTAACATATATATTCAAACAAAAGGATCTTAATATTCACAAATAAAGATGGTTATATCTCATCAAATAATATGACCACAACATATACTACCATCAGGGTAAATAAAATAATATGGAAAATTTTCTAAGTAAAAAATGATACTTTAACTTTATTATTTTTGAAAATTGAGTAGGATCCAATCATCACAGACCTACAATGTATAGACATGGGAATCGTTAAGGAATGACCATCATCAATCCATTATCAAATGATATATTAACCATTAATAATAGATAAAATACAATATTCTCAATGAAATGATGTAGAAATGTTGAAAAAGGTGGAAGCTATAGGAAATGGGAAATCCTCCAATTACAAAATTGAAATACAATGATTTGTTAGATTCTGGTCATAATTTTGTGTACCATGAAATCTAGAGATAATGAAAGATATTATGACTGACACATATAACTCAACCTTATCTATTCATCCATGGATCAGAAAGATGTATCAAGATGTCAAATAGAACTATTTATTGGAAAAAATAAATTAAGGGATCACTGGATAAACCTCAAGGTTCTTGGTATACCATCAACTGAAGTTTGAATGAAAAAATAATAAGGATTTGATACAACGATTACCCATAACAACATGGAAATAGGAAAACATCACCATAGACACTGTGAGTGGAAATCCGAAGACATCCATAGGAAAAAAATTATATATGGGTTTTACTAGATCATCATACAAAGATAGTTCACTTTATAACAATTCTAAGGGTCATCTCACTAGATCAACATGCATGGATATACATTAGAGAAGTGGTGAGGATGTATGAAGTACCACTATTGATTGTATCTGACCGAGATTCTAGAATTACCTCCATGTATTGAAAAATCCGTCAACATGTTTGAAACATAGAGCTAAAATTTATATAACATAGCACCCTCAAACTGATATTCAAATTAGGTGGACTATTAAAACACTAGAAGACGTGTTTAGATAATGTTTTGTAGACTTTAATGAAGGATTAGAGAAATATCTATCTCTAGTTGATAACTATTATAATAATATATTCCACTCGAGTATCGAAATGGTTCCATACCATTCCCTTTATGGGAAAGTATACATCACAATGGTATTATGGAATGAAGATGGATTACATAATCTGGTGGGACTTAAAATGGTAGAAATGGTGAATACAACTCAAAAGCATACCTAGTCTCCCAAAATTCAATATAAGATTAATTAAGACAATAATCGTTGGTACCTAATGTTTAATATTGGGGACATGTAATTCCTTTACATATCTACATGGAAGAGGATGGTGATATTTTTAAAGCAATGAAATTTGAGTCCCAGGTACATAATCCTATTTGAGATCATTGATCATTTTGGTGATGTGGCCCATTGAATAAGACTTCCACCTACAATGTCTCAATTACATGATATATTCCACATATCCGAATTGATAAAGTACATACCATACCGCTCACATGTATGGAATCCAGAGGTGGTATAACTGGAGAATCACCTCCCATATAAAGAGAAGTTGGTGATGATCTTGGAACATAGAGATAAAGATATGAAGCAAGACAAATAAACTAGTAAAATTATTCTTGAGAGACCATAAGAATGAATAGAAAACAGGTGAACTATATGATGTGTTGATGTATAAGTACTCTCACTTACCTTCACAATATTATATGAAACAAAATATTGAAGGTGAAATTTCTTATTGGGGGAGGAATGTAATGACCCATAATATTATTAATGGAGATTCTCTTAATATAATTATGTCATATATTATAAATCACATAAAATAACAGAGAAAAAATACAAACTTTATAAATGAATATTTAATGTAATTTATGAAATTAAAAAATCATTACCAATTGAATATTAACATGATTGTTAGAATAGTAATGTGACCATTAAAAAGATTAAATTATCCATTTAAATAGTAAACTCAGTTGTGAAAGTATAAATATTTTTTAGGTGACAAATGAATGAAAATATGGTATAGTTATATTAGGGTATATTTAAATTTTTTTTAAAAGATAAATTTTGTGTTAATATTTTTATAAGTCCTAATTATTTAATTAAAATATAATAATTAATTAAATGATTTAATTGAAATTAAATTTTCACATAATATATTAATTAATAAATATTTATTTATCTTATAATTAAAATATAACTTTTGGATACCCTAATTAATTTCACAAAATTTCTTAAAAGTGGATATATTTTTAAAATATGTATTTTTCGAAAAAATAATCATTTTAAGAAAATATTATTTTTAGAATATTTTTATTTTTTCATAAAATGGTTTAAATTTTGGAATTCTAAACATAAAAATATATGTAGAGTTATTTTTAGGGATTTTTTTAAAATAGGTGAAATTTTGGTGAATGGTGAAAAACTATAATTTATATTATTTAGAAAATGAATGAATACTTGTGTAATGGATATAGTATAGATGATGAAAGCCCATAATCTCAAAATATAATTAATTATTTCCTATATTCTAGGATTAGTTTAAAAAATATTTTTTGACTTTATCCTAGAAAATAAATTTATTAATATAATGATAAAAAATACCCCTCTCTTCCCCTATAAATACTAAGCCCCACCACCTCCTCTCCTCACACCATCCAAGACATGGTTCAAGTAAAAATTGAGAAAAATACCCTTTCCAAGACTCTCTCCTATGTACTAGATTCTTTATTATGAACAAAATATCAAACGTAATTTTCTATAAGGAGGTTCTCAAGGAGAAGATGTTCAAGAGGTAAAATTCAATTTTTTATATTAATTTCATTTCAATTTCTTTTCGTTTATTATCCCCTCCAAACCAATCCATATCCATGTGACATGATAACTCTAGTATCATTTTTATATAATAATGGTATTTTATTATTGGAATATCTGTCATCAGCTATCTTCTTTTCTAGTTTGTTTTCTATAAATTGATGCATGGACTGTGCTGTGTCGATTCACCACCTTTAAGGATGATGATTTTTTCTAATACAACCTTCAAGTCTGGTAATAAAAGAACTATATTGGTTAAAAAATATTTTATAATAAATATTAAACTAATTTATGTGTTTTGGAATTGTTATATATTCAAAAATTTAAATAATAAAACAAAACTAATGCGTGATGATTGAAAATTTCCAAACTAATCAAAAGAGTTGTTGTTAATGTTTAATCAAATGAATCATACTCATATTTGGAAAAAAATTATATATAATTTCCTTTACTGTTATTTGTTTCCATTAAAATCATATAATTTTATTTCTTGATAACTACTACAATTTTACATGTTCTTTCATACATATATTCAAGTGAACCAAACTTGAAAATGAAAGAAACAAACACACCCAAATGAAAACATTGAATCTTTTAACTCATAAAAAAGCCACAAATGGATATGATAAAAGTATAATAAATAAATTAAATGTTGAATAGGTTAGGAATTAAATTGTTGATGAATCCAATTTCACTATCTTTGAAATTAAGTACAAGTGGAAAATACTTTTATACATTTGTTAAGGATTCCTCTCTAAACTACTCTTTTCCATCAAGTTATGGTTTCTATCTCTTTAATGAAATATATTTTTCAATTCATATTATGTAACCTTCATACATTATTTTTTTATGTTTCAATCATATTTACATAGATCTATTATTCATTATTTTATGCGGAAATTTATTTTTTATATGGTTTCCTTCTCAATTTCTCCTGACAATCAATCCTAATTAAAAGGAACTTACCAATTTCTTACCCATTTTCGTGTACTCTCAATAGGATAGAAATAATAATGTAGACGCTAAATATAAAATAGGTGGTGAAATGTATACTTTAAAAATACTTTTGGAACCTTTAATATTAGTTAAAACTTTCTATTGTTTAACAATGTTCAACAAGGTAAATTCAAAAGACCTCCTAGTTCTACAAACATGGTTGATTATTTAAATATGTTTCCAGAAATGAAAATTAAGAAAACATTAAAAGGAAAAGGATTCTACCTTAAAACGTTATAATCTCACTAATTAGAGTATACAAGTACATGAACTCATAAGATAGTTATACTTACCTTATTGATCAAAATGCAGTGGAAAACAAACTTGAAACAATACAAGTAACTAGTATGAAATCTTTCAAACCTAAGATTATGTTATCCAGCAACCTTGGATAATGATCCAATGATTTATACTTTCCTAAAAGTCTGTCTTACCCACACTATGGTAATACCATGATAGGAATATCAGAGTCTGTCTTGTTATCCCAGCAACCATTGAACTTTAAGGTAGTTGGCACCACTGTCTTCCTTTCATGGAAGTCCTAAACTTTAAGGAAGTCGACATCTTTGTCTTCTTATCCCCGAAAGCCTTTGAATGTACTCAGAAACATTTAGAGTCACACAACGAAATTAAAAACACGATGTTCATTATGCATAATGCATGAGATTCTCTTTCTAGAAATCACATTAGTAGCATGTATTCTCTAGGGTCATCAAATAATGTATTGATATCATTCAAATGAGCTCCTATTTATTGGAACATCTTCAACGGTCATCTCCCTCCTCCAACTGTCATATTATTCTTTGAATTTCATAGGGACCTATACATGTGTCAATCAAACACTAGTTAGTTAGTAACATAATTCACAAGATCGTTTTATAACTATAACAAGGGTAGGTAAAATATAGTTTCTCAACCAAATCTATTTTTTTGAGTCTCAGGAAAAATAAAGTCGACATCTATGTAAGTATAAATTCAGAGTCTTTATTGAACAGATAATGAGATTCTATTTATCAAGGAATTTAGAATCAGAATTCTATAGACTTTGGAGTCTGAATTCTGTGGAATTCGGAGTCTGAATTATAAGGAATTCAAAGTATGAATTCTGAGGAATTTGTAGTCTGAATTCTTAAGAATTTGGAACCTGTATTCTATGGAATTCAGATTCTGATTTATGAGGATTTCAGAGTCTGAATTCTAGGAAATTCGGAGTCTGAATTCAATGGAATTTAGAGTCTAAATTCTATGAAATTCATGCTTTGAATTATAAGGAATTAGGAGTTTGAATTCTAAGTAATTTGAAGTCTAAATTCTAAGGAAATCACAACCTGGATTCTGTGGAATTTAGATTCATAATTCTCTACAATTCGGAGTCTGAATTCTAAGGAATTCAAAGTCTTTATTTTAGAGAATTCAGATTCTGAATTTCAGAGAATTCAGATTCTGAATTTTAGAGAATACGGATTCTGATTTTTAGAGAATTTGGAGTCTAAATTTCAAGGATTTCGGAACCTGAATTCAGATACTGAATATAAAATAATCTATATCTAAGTATTCATATTATTATGAGGTTTTATATGTTTATCCTAATTTTTTACTTAGGAATAAAAAAATTTACAATTAGAGAAACTAAAAATACGAAAAATGAAAAAATTGGTAAGGATAAATTTTCCATGGGGAAGGAAAATATTCCTTATTAAAAAAAACTTAGGGAAAATGAAATTTTCCATAAAATGGAGTGTTCGTGATTTTCAAAAGATAAAGGAATTGAAAATTAATAAGGAAACCTTCTGGACTCAACAATCTCCCCCTTTTTGGAAAGCACAAAGATCCTTATGAAAAAGAATATAATGACATAGAAATTTTATGGGCTTGTAAATAAAAACCTATCTCCCTTTACTTATGGATCAAAGATAATATGACTAACTCCCCCATATGGTTTGGAAACCCTAAGGATCGTATTCTAAATTTCATGAATGATGTTTTCATTTTCTTTCATTCTAAATTATTCATGATGAAAACTCCCCCTTAGATGTACACCCTCTTCCTAGGAAAATTTCATTATTACTAAGTATTCTTTTTTGATATTTTTTTCTCCATAATTTTTATTAAAAAAATCAGAAAATAGAATGAAAAATATGTTTCCAGAAATATTAGTACTAAAAAACCAAAAAAAATGAAGAGCAACCAAAAAATTCATTAAGATTGAAATAATTTGTACAAGGATAGAAATACAAAAAAATATCGGGTTTGGAAAAGATTATCCTTCCTTATCCTTCAGCATCAGCTTCTTCACTATGTATTTTAACTTCTTGAGCTCCTTTTGATCCCTTTATTCATGCTTGAACAACTGATCCAAATATACTATTTTCTTCTCTAAGGCATTAATTTTATCTTATGGAGCCTTAAGAGATTATTACTGGGCCTTCAGAACTTCTTCTTGATTAGCAAGCTTCTCTTCAATTAAAATTCTGAGATCTCTTTCCCCCTTCCAAATCTGAGAAACTTAGTTTAGATTCCCATTCAGATCCTTAACTTCTTGCTTCTGAGAAGTATGTTCAAGAGTTAGATTTTCCTCAAAACTATAAGTGAGATCCTTAATCTTCAAATATTCAGTTTCCAAAGAATCCTTGACACTTTCTTGCAATTAATCAAATATTCTCATCTCTTCTATTTTCTTCCTTGACCAGCTTGTCATGTTCTTGAAAGATATTTTATGAACCTCATAGTTTATGAGAAAATATTTTAAATCTTCCTCGAGACTAACACATTTATCCATCACCATGGATACTGAATTCGATTTTTGATTTAATGTTTGTTGAATAATCTGACATTTTGAGTTTATACTAGGGAAAATTGAAATAGTCCCAACAAGATTTTTCAAAGACTGAACTACAATGTCGTGTCCAAGAGAGATGATTCAGAATCTGAGACTTTGGTTGGAGAGAATTCTTTTACTAATTCAATAACCTTCCACTTCGATGAAGTCCCAAAATTTTTCTTCTTAACCCCAGTTATTCTAGGTGTATCCACAACCACTTATTTCCATTATCATCCTTCAAAATGTCTTCTTTTTTATTAAAAGAATCATGTTCACTATCTGATATATGAACAATTTTATCTTCAACAACTTCTCCCTTCTCGGCTCATGCCTCAAGATCCTCTGGGTGAATGAAATCAGGATTGCTACTGTCATTTTAAGATTACTTATTTACTTCTTCCTCACCCTTGTCATCTTTTTATGGGAAGCATTTTTTTGAAGACTCATATTTAGATGTTTGGATTGATAACATCTCAAAAGTACTCTCCATCTCATGATAATATTCTACATGCAATATTATATCTTTGGTATCCCCACTACATTATTCCTCTTGTTCTTATACTTCTTCTTCATGCACTATTTATTCATCTTGTTCTTGTTCTGGAATCACTAACTTCTTTAACGGAGTCTCTTGTAATGGTTCTATCAAAAAGGATTCTAGTTCCGGAATTTGTTCAGAGACTTTTTCTACAGCCTTAATAAGGGATTGAACTATCTCAGCCTCACACAACTTCTTCTTCTAACTTTTCTATTTTTTTGTTCTCAAGCTCCTTAAGAGCCTTTATCTTCAAATATTTTGCCTCAGTAGCATCCAAATGGAAACTAGGCTCCCCTCCTTACTTGTTCTTCTTCTCCTCTCTCCATTTAGCAGCCACTTCAATAGTATACATCATTTTCTTGTTAGGTTATGGGGGTGAGGATTGTGTTTCCTTAGGCATTGGAGATTTTCCTTTTTATTCTTCTTCCTTGACCTTCCTATTCCTTCAACCCTTTTTATAGGTTTCAGCAACCTCTAGATTTTTTGATAGAGCTTCAACTTCTTCTTCTGAAAATTCATGAAATTCTCTGAATTGATTATTTAAGACAATCTTCATCCTTCTTAGAGTATCATCACTTAAAAGCATCACTATAAAATTTATCATCTTATAAATGCAAAGAATCCTGAAAGACTGAAGACAAAGAACAATGATATTTGAAAGAATGGTTGGGTACAAGATAATCTGATACTTTAGATTTCCATTCTCTATATTCTCAATCATAACCAAGATATGCTTAACAAGATTTATCATTCTAAGGTTCACCAAGAAATCCAAAATATAAATATCACTCTTCTTTAGGGTATCCTTTTCCCCTTTTCTTTGAATAAGAATGCCTTGAACGCATAGATGAAGAATCTGAATATTTTTAGAGAGATGATTAATTTTTTGGGTCCTCACTTCCTCAAGACCAAGATAAGATAAATCATTTTTCTTGTCAAAATATCCAATTACATCAGCTAGCTTGTGTGAGAAAAACTCTTCTTATCCCCCATAAGGAATTCCTATCAAATTTTCTACCATGTTATAAGAATGTGATTATGTCCTTCCGTAGCCCTTGAATGATAATTTATGTCTTCATCCTTCATTGAAAAAACTATATTTCTCAAAAAAATCAACCAGAAATTCTGGATACACCAGATCATGTGCTCTTGGTTTTGATATACATACACTCTCCCAACTATTCATCTTGATTTTCATAGAAACAATGGAATCATACATTGCATAAAATATCTGATCGACTAACCTTTGTCAATAGATCTTCCACTCAAATATTTCCTTAACACTTGAAATTTCATTATGATAGGAGGCTTTAGAAAACATTCAGAAGTAAGGAAACATTAAAGATCCATAATAGCTTTAAAAACAGAGGTACGGCTTCAACACGTGAGGGGTTGAGTTTTGATTTGGGAAAACCATTGGGGGACCATTATAAACGCAATCAAAGCAACTATTCATCATCCAATATTGATCCAAATGTTGAAATCATCTTGATAAGATCTGACGGTTGAAATGATAGCCTAAGAGGGATGTTGATAGATTCCGATATTTTGATGTTTTTGAGATAAAACATTTATATTTAAGTTAAAGTCAATCTAAAAAATTTAAAATAAAAATAAAATACCAACTAGTAAAATAAGATTATGAAAATTTAGGAAATAAAAAATACCTTTTCGTTTTCTAGAAAGATTACTCATAATGTGGAAAAAATTAATAACATTAGATTCTGAAATTTTGACTATGGAAAAAAAATTTGACTACGAAAATTTTGACAACGAAAATGTTTGGATAACAAAGAAATGTACTCCGCCTAAGAAAATGAGTTTCTTACTGTAAGGAGTTAAGATTCAACAAGAAATTAATATGGAATATTACTTTATGTCTATCATTCCTAACTTCAGTTTTTTGTATTCAAAGCTAACAGATGGTAATGATTTTGTGAAATTATCATGAAGTTGATCATGGATTATGATAAATTGAATAATTATATCTCCTTTATGTGTGTGATACCTACGAAAGTGATGCCTAATATATAGGTGTTTTTCATGAGAGTGATGTACACAGTTTATTAATAAGGTAATGGAACTAGTATTATAACACGGTATTTTTGTTTTGGTAAAATTCATACCATAGTCTATGAGTGCATGTTGCATCCACAATACATTATCACAAGAACATCCAACTGTTACATATTCAGCTTCAGCAGTGGAAAGTCATACTGAGTTTTGTTTTTTTCATTACCATGAAACTAATTAATCTCCTACGAAATGAAATGTTATGTATATACTGTTCATATCCATTCTACATCTACCAATGTCAGCATCCTAAAAACTTTTTAAAACAAAATCATTTCCAGAAGTGTAAAAGTGTCCAAGATCCATGGTTCCCTTTACGTAGAAAAAAATACTTTTCAAAGCCTTTGAATGAGGTTCTGTAGTATTGGATTGATATCTTGCACATAAGTATACCGAAAACATTAACTCTGGAAGACTAGCTGTCATGTAAAGTAGACTTCCTATCGTACCTCTAAAAGATGTTTGATCTACTGGTTTCCCAGCTTCATCAAGATCAAACGAATTTGAGGTGCCAATGGAATTACTTATACTCTTAGTATTGTCATATACATTCTTTTTAATAATATATTTAATATACATATTTTGGGATATATAGATTCTTTTGGGTTTTTTAGAAATTTTAAAACCAAGGAAAAATGTTAACTCACCCATCATACTCATTTCAAACTTATATTTTATTAGATTTGTAACGAAATTAGTTAAATATTTATAAGATGAACCAAATATAATGTCCTAAACCTAAATTTGAAAAATCAAAACAAATTTCTTGTATTTAGTTATAAAAAAGGTTGGATCATCATTTCCCATAACATAATTATTTTGAAGAAAAATCCTATAAGTATACTATACTAGGCTCTGGCGGCTTGTTTGAGTCTATATAAAGCTTTGGTATGTTTGAAAACTTGTTCAAGATGTTTTTCAACTTCCAAAACATGAGGTTGTTCAACAAAAACTTCCCTTTGAACATAACCATTAAGGAAAGCACATCTGACATCCATTTGAAAAAGTTTGAAGTTGAAGAATGGTGAAAAGGCAAGTAGAAAAAATATTGATTCAAGTATAGCTACAGGAGCATAGGTGTCATCAATGACTATTACTTATTGTGGATTATAGCCTTTAGCAACAAATATATCTTTATTTCTTAATATGATTCCATTTTCATAACACTTATTTCTAAAGAACCATTTTACTCCAATAATAGAATTTTCCATAGGACATTCATCCAGGGTCCAGACTTTTTTTCTTTTGAATTCATTTAGCTCATCGAGCATAGATTTTATCCAATCATCATCACCTAAAACTTCATCAATGATTTTTGGTTCTAATTGTGGAAGGAATGGTAGATGTTATACTTAATTAATTGAGGAACTTCTAGTCCTTAAAGGTTTATTTTCATCAACAATGATACTATCACAGGGAATATTCCTAAGAAACAACTAATTTGGGTTTTTTAAAACTTTTTCACCAATGTATGGTAGGAAGTATTCTGGGGTAAATGATTTATAAATATTTTCTTGAATATTTTCCATTTCAGAAGGATCTTATATGAAGGGTTGATAATCATTTTTTGAAAACAGATCTGAAAATTTAGGTTGAGGATGTTTGAAAACAAAAGGATCAGTATTATCAAATTTTACATGTAATGTTTCTTCAATAGTATAGCTATTTTTATTGAATACTCTATAAGCCTTAGAAGTTGTGGTGTAGCCTAAGAAAATTCCTTCATCTGATTTTGGTGCGAATTTGTGTAAATTATCTTAAGTATTTATAATGATTACCTTGAAACCAAAAACCATGAAGTAGTAATGTCTTGGTTTTCAACAATTCCAAAACTCATTAGGAGTTTCGTTAAGAAAATTTCTAATCAAAACATGATTTATAGTATTGAAAGCAGTATATACAGCTTCATCACAAAATGTTTGGTTGTTGAATATTCACTAAAAAGGGTTCTTGTTGTCTCTTGAAGAATTCTATTTCTTCTTTCAACAAAGTCATTCTATTGAGGTGTTCTTAGTGTTTTGAAGTTATTAGTAATGCCTTTTCTACTACCAAATGTTTCAAAATCAGAATTTTGAAATTCTCCTCCACGATCTCTATGATTAGTTATCAATGGAAGGTTTTTGTCATTTTTAACTTGGGATCTAACACTTTTGAAATAAGAAAAATCTTCAGCTTTCTTTGATATAAAATTGAACCACGTAAATCTAGTGTAATAATCATCTAGAAAAAATACATAATATTTGCCTCCAATGCTTCCAGTTTATGTTAGATCAAAAAGATCCATATGCACTAACTATAACGCATCAGTAGTTGAGACTTCACCGACTAAATTAAAACTTAATTTATGTTTCTTTCTTTATTGACAAGGATCACCAACATTTGAATAATCAAATCTAAGCTCCTATACATCTTTAGATAGTCCTTTCATCGAGAGTTTTCATAGGTTCCTAAGGTTACAATGTCCTAATATTCTACGCCAAAACCAAGGGTGGTCTTCCATTGCACTGAGACAAGGTAGATCATGGCTCCTAAGGTCTTCTATGATTAGTGTTTATAAATTCTCTTTCCTATTGGCAGAAAGAATAAAATCTTCAATGGAATTGTTTACTATGCACATGTCATTCATATCATTTACAAGGTAACCTTCATCACTTAATTGAATTATGATAATGAGGTTGTTCTTATGACCCTTAAAAAATAAAACATTTGAAATCAATGTTTTTTCCAGAAGAACAATATTACCTATACCAATAATTTCTCCCTTAGCATTATCTCTGAAAGATACTTTCCCTCCTTTCATCATTAAAATCTTTTCAAGGAAATTTTTGTTACCAGTCATGTGACATGAACACCCACTATCCGTGTACTATGTATCTCTATTGGTACTATCATTACTTTCTTGAAAATAATAGTGCTAGACTTTCGAAACCCAATCTTTCTTGGATCTGAAAACTTCAGAAATCAAAATTTTAGCATTCCACGTTTCCTTGAAAAGTTTGCAATATTAAAACCTAAAGATTGATTTTTTTTAAGGAACAACGTTTTTCCTAATACCCACCACACTGACATTTATTGCAGAATAGAGCACTTTGAGGAATAAAATAATTGTTACTAAAATTTTGTTTTGAACGGGTATAACGAAAACCAGAATTATTCCATAGAGGTCAAATTTGGGAATACATCTTATCAAAATTTTCCATACATAATGTAATGTTTGACAAACACTTCACCAAAGAAAATATTTCTGACTTCATCTTAATAAATATGTTTATATCCTCAGAAAACATTAGTTTTAGCATAGTGTTAGGCTCAAAAACATTTTTCTTAGAAATTACCTTTTCCAGATCCTTATAAAGTTTATCCTTCTTAGAATTTACTTCCTCAACGGTTTTTGAAATACTTTCAAAATAAAGGGTTTTATTATCAATATATTTACAATGGTATGATATTTCCATAGTAGGAATAGAAATTATAGAATATTCCATATCAATATTTTTATTGACTTTAGAATCTTCATTCTCACGAAGCTTAGCAAACCAAGACAGTTCTTCATAAGTAGGTAAAGAATTATCTTCATCAGAAGAAGATTATTCATCTGAGGATTCATAATATTTACTATCACTAAAATTTGTATTCTAGAATACATTGGTTATGGATTCAACATTTTGTACCTTAGCAATTAAAAAATTATTTTCAATAGGTAATGTGGCTAATATACCAAGATTATTCTGACTAGAATATCCATACTCTGAGGATTCTTCATAAGAGTCACCACCACTGGAACTCCTGGTTTCATTGGATTTCAAAACATTCATATATTTGTCCTTGTAGTAATTCTTTATATACCTCTCATAATGCTTTTCCTTTCTATCATTTCTCTTAAGCATTGGACAATCTGGCCTTATTTTCCTTGCTCTTTTTCATTCATAACAAGTGACTTCAGAGTATTTCATTTATTTTCTTTATTTCTTTTTATACTTATACTAAAAGTCTTTCTTCCCAACAATCTTGTTCATCCTTCGAGAAATATTATCTAGTTCATTCTCAGAATGTTAACTTTCACTTGATTTAGATAAAATATTAGACTTCTTAGATTTGGGTCTTGTATCTCTCTCAGGAGTAATGGAATTCATATGATTTGAAGTAGTTGTAAAAGAGACACTCCCATTCCCATTATTCTTCTTATTTAGATAAGAATCTCACTTCATTCTAGTTTCTTGATGAAGAACAGTTACGAAAATCTCATCAAGAGTAATATGTGAGACGTTCCTATTCTCATCAATATCTATTCTCTTTAATTCCCACTCATTAAGAATGATGTCTATAATCTTTACCACAAGGTAATCATTATGTAAAACATTTTCATCCATTTATTGAAACTGTTAACAATGGTCATAAACCTCTATTGTACTGTACAAACGGGTTCTCCATAAAGAATGAAACAACCAAGATACTCAGCTTTAAGCATAGTTGTTCTAGTTTCAAAAACATTGGAAGTTCTAAAATGAGTATCCTCCAATTTATTACAAATACAATTTTCTACTTCACAAAAAGAAATCTGGATATATATATTCCTCATCATCGAACAAAACAAAGTATTGTGTACCTTGTAGTTAAGTTGATATTCTAATTTTTCTTGATTTGTAATAGTTCTGACATCCTTATCAAGAATCTTGTAATCTCTAGTAAGCATTACAATGTATTCCACTCCATTATTAATAACAAAAGTCTTTATATGATCACTCCAATATTAATAATCATTTTAATCAAATATAGGTGGTCTAAAAGGATTAAGATTGTCAATTGAACCAACATTCATTCCTGATATACCAAAGAAAATTTCATTCCACACAAACTTTATAGAAATAAAATTTTGTAATCTAGAATAAAAATCCTAAGCAAGGAAAATATAGAACAAGGAAAAACATGACAAATAAAACTTATATGTGAATATAAGTATTTCAGAGACCTGCTCTGATACCAATTGTAGGATCAAAATAATGATTTAGATGCTCAATATACAAGAGAAGGTGAATTGTATACTTTAAAAATTACATATGGAACCAATAAAGATGGTTAGAACATTATATTATTTAAAAACGTTAAAAAAGGAAAATTCACAAGACCTCTTAGTTCTACAAAACAGGATTGATTCTAGAAATATGGCTCTGGAAAATAATTTAAGAAATTTTTATAAAGAAAAAGATTCTACCTTAAGGCATATAGAGTCTCACTAATCAGAGTATACAAGTACAAGAATGAATGAGATAGTTATACATTCCTTATTAATGAAAACGGAGCAGAAAAAAAACATGAAACAATACAAGTAACTAATATGAAATATTTTAACCAAAAGTGTAGGGTATAAAACAACATTGGATAAAGGTCATTTGATTTATACAATCCATAAAGTATGTTTTGCGTACACTAGGGTATTTCCTCAATAGGAATATCCGAGTCTATTCTGATATCCCCGCAAGCCCTTAAACTTCAAGGTAGTCGACACCTTTGTCTTTCTGGTCAAGGAATTCCTCAAACTTTAATTTAGTCAGCACATCTGTCTTCCTATCCCTGGAATCCATCGAATGTACTCAGTAGCATACAGAGTCTCACGATGAAATTCTAAACAAGATGTCCAGTATGAACAAAGCATGAGAGTCTCTCTCTTGAAATCACTTCAGCAGCATGTAATATCTAGATTTGTAGAATTGTGTATTGAGTTGGTTCAAATGAGATCATATTTATAGGCACATCATCAATGGTCAGCTCCCTCCTCCAACAATCATATTTTTCCTTGAATTTCGGAGGGACATGTACATGTGTCCCTGAAACAACAGTTAGTTAGTAACAGAATAAACTACATCATTTTATAACTATAACAAGTGTAAGTAAAATATGGTTTCTCAAACAAATATATTTTTTGGAGTCTATATTGAAAGGATATTCGGATTATCATTTTCAAGGAATTCAGAATCCGAATTCTATAGATATCAGAGTCTAAATTATGAGGAATTCAGAGTCTGAATTCTAGGAATTCGGAGTCTGAATTCTGAGGAATTCAAAGTATGAATTCTTAGGAATTTATAACCAGGAATTCTAGGAAATTCAGAGTCTAATTTGGGAGGAATTTAGAGTCTGAATTCTATGGAATTCGGAGTCTGAATTCTATGTATTTAAGGGTCTTAATTCAATGGAATTTAGAGTCTGAATTCTAAGGAATTCAAAGTCTAAATTCTAAGGAATAAGGATTCTGAATTCTAAGGAATTCAAAGTCTAAATTCTAAGGAATAAGGATTCTGAATTCTAAGGAATTAGGAACCTGAATTCTATTGAATTTAGAGTCTGTATTATGAGGAATTCAGAGTCTGAAATCTGAGGAATTCAGAGTCTGAATTCTAAAGAATTTGAAGCTTGAATTTTAAGGAATTCAGAGTCCTAATTTCAAATAATTCAGATTCTAAATTTCAGAGAAGTCAGATTAGGAATTTCGAAGAATTTAGACACTAAATTTCAAGGAATTCTGAACCTGAATTTGGATCCACAAAACATAATAATATATATCTAAGTGTTTATAGAATTATGAGGTTTTAGATGTGAAATCGAATTTTTTAATAGGAATAAAATGTGTTAGAATTAGAGAATCTAAAAATATGAACAATGAAAAAATAGGTGAGGATAAAATTTCCTTGGGAAAGGAAAATTTTTATTTTAAAAAACATAGGGAAAATGAAATTTTCCATAAGATGGGGTGTTTTTAGTTTCAAAACATGATGTAATGGAAAATTCATAAATAAACCTTATGTACTCAAAACTCTCAATAATCTATTTTAAGACACAATTTTTTTATAAAATTTAAAATATTCATTAAAAAAAATCAATGTTAATTTCTGGTTTTATGAAAAAAATTATGCCTCTTTCACTTTAATGAATTTTTATATTTTTCCTTAAACCAAACTAAATTAGATATTTTTTTAAGATTTATAAAAACTATTTTTACATGGTTTTACTTACGTTGGAAATAATTTACCATGATCAAGGAAAAATTTCCCTTATGAATGTACATTTATGTTTTAAATCCATTATTTCATTGATATAACTATGAACACCCAATGTTTATACCATGTGAAATTATTATAATACCCATCTCTTTCCAAGGGTAAACATTATATTCATTCATATGCTTGATTCTTCATGTGGAACACATATTCCTGAACATGTTATGATGTGTGAACCCATATATGGATCCACGTAATTGTGTAATGTTTAGTCTCAGGATATGTTATGTTGATACTAAGAGTGAGCATGATTCCATTATGGTACTTTTTTCTCCTTGTGCAATGGTTTGGGTAGTTATCCATGAATCATGTTTATGTCATGTTGTATATTTCTTCCACACCCCTATGATTCCATGATTAAGTGATATCAAGTAATATATGTTATTATTCCATAATTTTATTCATGTTACATTATTTATTATTGCATCATGTTATTACTTCTAAACTATGTACTACACTTTATTCCAATGATTATATTCTTGCTGGGATATTTAGGTCATCCCTTGGTTCATGTATTCCCCAGGTTACCCTATGAAAATGTAAGAGATAAAAGAAAGTTATGTTATATATATATATATATTAAATAAATTATGATTTTATTTTTGTCTCATTATTTCTAATTATGTACCTAATATTCCAATGGTACTAGACACTATTAACCATGGTTAGTATCTCAGGGTTAATTATGCTTAAAACATATAAATTTATGTGTAAAAAGATAGTTCCACTATATCATCATTACCGATGGTTTTTTCTTCCACCCATATTGAAATGTAATATACTATAAGAAATATATAATAATATCCAAATGTTATTGGGTAGGTTCACATAAAATATATCCACTAGACTTAAATAATAACATAAAAATTAATTTCATTTTTCGACATTTCATGTATCTTTGAAATATTTCTATAAAACAAAAAAACATGAATTTTGGTAAATTCATCATAATAATTAAAATGGTGGGGTAATATTTTATAGATTCTAAAGCCTTTGATACAATACTTTGAGTTCAAAATTTTACTCCATACTCTATTGATTAAAGAAATCCAAAATATATTCAATTTCACTTTTATGTGGGAATCTCTATATCACTTGGTCATTATAAATTTCACAAACAAATGGATCCTAAAAAATGTAATATCTGGATTCAAATTTCAGTTTTTCTGTTTAGTGTAAATTAATTTATTGTGGGAACTAATATGTTACCATATATTTGACCATTCCAATATACCAAGTAACTTATCCTTTAATAATGGAAAAAATCTCTCCGAGAATGTGATTATTCAATGGTACATAGTCTATAATTATAAATTCAATGGTGATGCATAGACTACTAATGTTATCATATACTTGGTTCTCAGTTAACATTTTGAATATTATTCATAATTAGGAATCATACAGTATATCATCAATCATATTAGCCATGATTATTCTTCAGCATTGTTTAATAAGAACCTAAGAGCTGCATGATCCAAAAAAAAAAGAATGACTTTAGTTATAATAATTTATATTATAAATATATCAATATAAAATACAACATCTAATAACTCATTTAACATGGTTGTATAATTAAATTAGTCCACATAATAATGTTCTCGAGTTAAAAGGAATTTACATATAAATTTCCTTAAATTCTCAGATAAATGACTTCTCAAACTGCTTGTTTGAAAGAATCACAAAGTAACTCGAATGAGTTTTCCCAATTTAGGTGATACTTAATTAGAAGTGTTATTAGTCTCCTCATTATCTCGTTAAAGCATTAAATAAAAAAAATTAAAATAAAAAATAGAATATTTCCAAATTAATCTAGGTAGAGGGAGGTAAATATTATAAAAATATTCCATAAATTATTTTGGATTCCAGGAAGTCTGAAAAATGATCTAATATTTTATAAAACATGTTTAGTATGAAATTGAATTTATAACATAAATTTTTTATTTATCCACATGGATTTTATATTTTGAAATTATGAGCCTAGGAATAATCACTCTCTCAACCACAACATGATACATTTAAAAATTTAAATAATGATTATTTTTTATGATTGTTCTTAATGATTTATCTATAATTGTCAAATAATTACCAAATGAATTTGAAGGTTCAATGAAATAATGTAATAATAACTCCATTAAATTATCAATGTGAAAAAAAATATGTACCATGAACCAATGAAATTTACTTTTAATAATAAATATAATTGATAGATTATTTTTTATGAAATTTTTTTAGGGTACAAGTAATGGTAGAATTCTCTTGATCATCATCACCAATGAGATCCCGAAAATAACTTGAAAATTAATCCAAAAGAAAATAATTATTTCTCCCTACAAATCCATCTTGTATTTGGTCAATGAAGAAGACGATGAAATAATCTCCATGAGTGACATGTTTTAGGTTCTAGAAGACTATACATGCTATCCAACTATTTTAAACTCTCATTAAGATAAATTAATTATTTTAATTAATCAAATTGGTAAGGCCATATACATTGGAAAATAAAGGGATGGGTTTAAACCATTTTGATAATGAAATTGGATAGATGGTCCCTTATTCCTCGAGCTTCTCTATCTCATTCATAACCTCCATCAAGGTGGGGGCATAGCCTTATGTTGGGCCATCTGATAGGTTTGAAATCCCCCTCATGTACAATTCTATATCATCAGGTTATTCGGATTGCACCAAATATATCACCTATTTCCCACTATATTTCCTATAATTTCTCTCTCAAATGTTTGATAAAATATTTTTCATAGGTTTCAGAATGATTATTAGAAATTATCACTCATAATAGTTCCCATTTAATTATTTGAACATATTTAAAATTAGGGGGAAGTGGATTCAAATAATTATTTGGATATTATTAAAGAGATGAAATTAAATTAAAGTTCCCCAATCCTAAATACTATACTTCAAAAATAATAGAGAATATATAAGTTTATATATTATTTGATAAATCATTATGTAAATATGATTTTACATCTTCTTTAACATTTAATATGAATTTACATATCTTTGGTGACTCTCAAGATTTTTGGTATTTCAAAGGGAAAATTTCTCACCTAATTATTATAATAATTGAAATAAATATTGATTCTTAAATAGTTTTAATACTTTATTCATGGAAGATATAAGAGAGAATAATTTATTGAAATGTGCTACATATAGTCAAGAATGATGAATTGGATAACATTTTATCCAAACTCAGTGGTGAGTTCTCATTCATGGAAATTAATGATACCAATCTCCATTTTTTATAAATTTATCACCAAAATTGTGGTTGAGTGTGATGATATCCAATATTATTTCATCCCAATAAAATAGAAGTTATCTGAATATATGATTTCATAGAAGCTCAGTAAGACATCATCCAAAAATCATTCAGGGAAAATAATGGATCTATTTTCTAGATGATCCACCACTCATGTGGAATTAAATCCACTCATATATAATGAATATTATCATTAGTGGGGAAATACATTAATTGATGCACCATGATAAAATAAATTATTATAGAAATATAAATAGGGATGGGTTTATGGAATGTAAAATGTCCTTGTATTTTGATTTTTTTTGGAAATAGTGGTACACTAATAGATTAGACACTTCCTCCCGATATGATAATATAATTTCCTTTAAATTATCCGCTTATTAATAAAAATATAATTGAATTTTTTTTAAACATATTAATTATTACGAAAACCTCTAAATGTAATATACTGATACAAATTTTTTTTATTGTTTTCCTAAATTTCTCTCTTTATTTTTTCTTATTAATAATTATTTAACATGGTTATTCTAAAAGGTAATGAAAATATAATATATTTATTCTAAATTTGATTCATTTTAAAGGTGGTTCTTGGTATTTCATTTAAAAAACATTTCCTTGATTTCCCCTAATTTGTTTCTTACTTTTGTTGGATTGAATGATCATTAGATTTATGTGATGAATTTTATGACTTTATTTCTACTAGAACATTTTGAAATTTTTTGTTTTTTGGTGGATGAATATCTTTTGCACTCCATTTTGTAATCATGATTACATTATACTTTGGTTTATGAAATTTTTGGGCTATAAGTTTCCTTTTAGTTCAGAACATCATGTTAATAAAACATAAAAACTTGTTTTTTATCTTATTTATCTTATTTTTTAGACCCTGAACATTATATTGTAGCTATTGATGATCAGTTTTCAGTACACCTATTGATATAATCTCATAAGTAACTTTTTATAAATTAGTTTTTTATTAGAATTTAGAATGGTTATAACATTTATTTGGTGAAATGGTAGTGGGTTTTGACATTAATGTTTGAATGTGAGATGGTTTTGTAACTCAATGTGGTTGGGGTATAGACTAATTCTTATAATTTAAAAATCAATATTGAACTTTGTTAGGATATATATATTATTATTTCTTTTTTGAAAAGTTTATCTTTGAAATCCTTTTTGAACAAATTTTGACTCTGTGTACATCAACACACTAGTCAGTGAAACAATAAGGTTGTGATAAAAATATGCATACCTTAGCTACTACTTATTGTTCACTCACTACTTTCAAGGCAATATGTATTACCTAATGGGTCATTTAATCATGTTTTTCGTAATTTTAATATTATAAATCTATATTTATTACATTAAAATATATATTTTGTGAAGGTACCTCTTGTATTAATTTCCTAAGAGTTTTTTGTTCTCATTTCAATATAAATATTCACTTTTTACAATGACTTATCAATCAAATATCCCCCATATGATGTGTCCAATAGGTTTCTATTATTTTCCATTAATCATTTTAAATTAAAAAAGGAAGTGATTATCGTCGATTATTTGATTTAGGAAGCTAGCACATAGCTAATTAAACCCCTTCTAGTACTTGTAGAGGGTCTCTCCAGATGTTTATCTGATTGAATTTATCTCTGGTATTATTGTTTTTTCTCTATGGGTGGGAAGTAATGTTTGAAAAGTAACATTTTAGTATGAAATCCTAGTCATGAACATTCCTAGTTATAGGTTTTCCAACCATTCTTTTGTAGCTCCTTCCAGTGAAAAGGGGAATTCCTTCCACCTTACCAGGTCCTCAACTACTCCTCGTGGTCTCAAAGTATAACATATATAAATGAAGTATTTAATATATTTTTTTTCTTATTTCTCTTTCCTAGACATAGAATTTAATAACCTGTTATATTAAATTATGATTTATCTAAAATTTATTTTGTAAATTTTTATGATAATTTTTTTATTTAGAATAAGGAATTGTGGTGCACATAGGTCTCCATGACAATTTTTAGCATTTCAATAAGTGATGATATTCTTAGTGTGAACACATAAATTTACATTCATGTATTTAAGATAATTTTCCAAAATTTAGATTGCAAATTAATGTTTCCAATTATATCTATTTTTTTCTTCCAATTTTAGGATCAATGGAGCACGAATCAGTGTTAGTGGTTCTAGTCATGCATTTTAAAATTTAGAACATTGTAACCACCTCCCCAATAGTGGTTCCATGTTTTTACTGGATATTATAATATTTTTTGTAAAAAAATTATTTCATAAGTTAAAATGAATAATATTTTTCATTCTAGGTTCAATCCAGAGAGGTATTCACAATATTTAATTTTATCACATTAAATTAGAGTAAACTGGGTTATTTTTTGTTGTAACTATTTTAAAAAAATTAATCGCTGAATAAAGGGATTTAAAATAGTTGTATTTGAAGGGATA